>OX451739.1:1540704610-1541169093 GCA_948472305.1 Vicia faba
AACAGAAAAGAATTAAATTGGGCCTGTTTGGAATCTGAAAAAAGGGGTGCATTGTTGAATTTGTAAGGCCCAAAGAGCTGAGCCTAGTCCCACGTTTGATTCGGTGCTGGTCATTACTGATGGTGCACCGTGGTCATCCCTTGATGGGCGTTGGATCTGGCTAGGCAATTATCCATTGGCTGGATGGTTGGAGTGCATGGAAGGCGCTTGGTTGTGTAAAGTACAAGATCTGCATTCAAATGTTAAGAAAATAACCAAATGCTGGGACCTGGGATCGAACCCAGGTCCTCTACACTTTCCAATGCACGCTTCACCACTGGACTACATGTTTTAGTTGTTAATATAATGATAACAATGCATATTATATAAAAACAAAGTGTATAACTAAAAAAAATAAAAAAACGCGCGTGATTCAAATCCATCATTCAGATATTGACACGCCTTCATCATTTTCCCTGTTTCATTGTTTTAGACAATAGCCTTTTACCAACAGCAATTTCCGTCACTATAGGCTTTAATGACGGTTTTTGTGCGTTGCTATAGACCTGCAATATCTCAAAATGCAAAGAAAGAAATATTAATCAGAACTAAAAACATAGACCCAATAAGAATCTTGTCCTGAGTTCATTGGTATCATTAATCAGTCATAATTTTTCCTCGACGGAGAATCCCTAATTTGAAGCTTCCAAACCCTAGTAATGGCTTAAGCTTTTTCCTGCACTAGAAATCAAATCCAGGCTTTCCAAAAGATCACAAACATGATTATGAATACATTTATGCAAGCAAATCGAAGGTAAAATGCGTAAAACCCTGAAAACGAGTTTAAGTTATAAGGGTGAAAACCGTGGCACTGTGAGGCGTGATTTCTGAAGGTTTTAAGGCTTGAGGATGATTGGAATGGCTTCAGAAGATGTCCAGGAACGAATTGCTGGCCTTGGAATTGCTTGAAACGGCATGTAGAATCGAAACCGACCTGCACTTTTTTGACAAAAATTAAGACTTGTCCTCTTTCTTTCACGACCCCAATCCTCTTTTTCTTTCCTTCAGAATGTTATGTCCTTATATTGGAATGAATTAGGTCAATAAAAACTAATCATATCTTTGCAAATTATGGAGATTTGATTTCATTCTTTGTCTTGTATGATTTGTTTCCAAAATAGACCAAATTAAGATCTTTTCCAATCAATTGGCTCTTGCACGAATTTTTTGATTTGCTAGCTGTCCATGGACTCATAATATGATCATAAAATCAAATCTTTGATTTTATTTGATTATTCTACTATTTAAATTGATTTATTTTGATTTAAATGAATCAAAAATCAAAATAAATAATAAAAATAATAAAATAATAGGTGGATAAGATCAGTGGTTGTGGGCCATCTTAGGAACAAGTTTCAAACATGAAAACATGGGCCCATTTAGAAAAAAAAGTCATTTTGATCAATGTTGACTTCATGCACATTTCCAAAAATTGGTCAACTTTGACAATACATATCACCCTCAATTTTAACCCTAGAGAGGATTTCTTGTACTTTTTAGAAATATTAGGATGTCCCATAAACAACCATTTTGTTTTCATCTCAATTGGGTCTTCCATGTTCATGTAAGAAGCTTTGACCCAAAAGGTGTTTTTGTTGACTTTTCAAAAGGACCTATAATGTAGAAATTCATATCTTTTGATGAGTGCATATTTTGAACTTGTGGGATGAAGATGAATTGTAAGGAATTGCATCCTATTCAAAATGAGCCTTGGATGGAAAATTTCTGATAAAGTATGAAGCAGTTATGCTTGGTCAAAGTTTGGTTGACTTTTCCTTTGAAACCCTGATTTAGCAACTTTTGGGTTTTGATGAATTTGGGGGCATTCCTTGAGGAATCATGATCAACCCTTTATAAAATGATGTATATCACTTCAAAATGTTGATGTTGACCAAAAATATTGAAGTTTGACTGTATGTGGGCCACAATTGACTTTTGACCTAATACAATTGATTTTCAAGCATCTGAGCAGTTGACTGAGCAAACTTCTTGTACAAGGCTTGAAACTTGACATAGAGGGTCTTGAGAACATATTGGGACCATGAAAAGCATTTGGGACCCTTGGAGTTCCCACACGCTGATGAAAATGGAAACCCTAGTTTGAGGTACATTGCCTTAAGAGAGAGTTTGTCTGGTCAACTCTTGGGCATCTTTGTGCAAGTTGAGGATCTCAATGGGCATGTGTTGAGTAAAATGAGAGGAAAATTTTTTGGGTACAATAGGAGTTTTTTGTCTTATCAATCCTCTAATGAATCTTCATAAATTTTGGAACTAAGTGAATCATTTAAACATCGTTGATCATTTATTGTTGCCTTGAGATTTTGAAATGAATGATATACTTGACAAAAAGCAAATTAAACTTATTATTGAGAGGCTTTGATTTTATCAATATTCTAATGAGTTTTCAAGTGACATTTTTAAGATGGTCATTTATTTTATGATTTTTATTTTAAGCACATTTATTTTAGCATTTTCATTTCATGCTACTTTCATCTTTGCTCATTTAAGCATTTATATTTATGTCATTTTTATTTTTGCTCACTTGAACGTTTAATTACTCTTTGAAGATACCTAATAATCAACTTGAACCATAAGAAACTTTAATGTTACTTGAAATATTTGGTTACTATCCTTGGCATTTTGGAGTTATGGACTTCTTGGACTTAGGATTAGAGACCTTGACCTACTTTGAGACCTTGTGACTTCTATTGCAATATTGTTTGGAGTTCTTAGGGTTTACCCCGAGACATTGGATTGTTTGTTTTATTTGTGTGTAGGTTATTCTGATTATATGCTTTGTCTATGATTGGGAATTCATCTGTATATAGCTGTTACTTTTCCCAATTTTTATGAAGACTTAATGCCTTTGAAGCTTGGTTTTCTTAAGAGGTTTCATTATCCTTGCTTGTTTGGTTTCAAATCCAAAGGATGGGAATTCTACATTGACTCATTATGTCAAGTGTTGGCTTCTTGTTGGTTAGACGGTTCTTTTCCCTAGCTATTATCTTATGCTTTAGGATAGTCCTTTCATCTCCTCCCACCTTCTTTAATTTCAAAAATCTTCTCCCTCCTTTTGAAAACTCTTCTTGTTTTTTAAACTTGAATCTCTTTCACAATAAACTTGGACTTATACCCATGTATTTCAAAAATATTTTCTTAATCAAACTTTAATCAACTTAATAATACCTTGCCATTTTTGTGAGAAGACTAAAAGTCAATCAATCTCATTCAAACCATTTTGCCACTTTGGCTTTTTACCTTAAATTTTTCTTAAAAGATTAGACTCTTGTCAATACTTGTAGTGATGCGAACTACTATACTTCTATGATATGGAGTGAAGTGATATATTTTCAACTTGGGTGTTGAGCGAGGCTTTTTTGATTTTAAAATCCAAGCTATATCCTCCACTTTGAGATGACACAAATTATCCTTTCTCATAATTATGGATAGTAAGTATGCTTTCCACTCGGATGTGATGATGACGTCTCGTCTCTTAAAATTAACCAACACACTTGTGTTTTAAAATTTTTAAAGGTGAACTACGAGTACCCTGATCGCCTATTGCACAGAAGATGGTACGTAGGCACTAAAGGTTCACAACCGCGGCGGGTGCAAAAATTGTAAAAAAATATATTTCTTTTCTCACCTCCACCATCTATTTTTATACAACATTTATAGCCAAAATGCACAAAATTTCGAAGAGGTTCCTCCGGAGTACTGTAGATGTTTAGGGTACTAATATCTAACATTTGCATAACCAACCCCCGAACTTAGATTCTCTCCCCCTCTTTTTGGGTTATTCGCTCTTTTCTCGTTCCTTCGGAAAAAATAAAACGCGGAGGCAACTTTTATTTTGATCTGTGCAAGTTAAGTCAATCCAATGGCTTAGTCTCAACATTTCTACCGCTACAGAAAAAATAACGACTTCACTGGGGAAAGATCGACCAATTGTTGGTCCATCCTTAAGTTAGTTGAGTCTATCTTTGTTTATTTGTGTATGTGCTATTGTTTGTTATATATTATATGTTATATATTTATTTGTCTAGATTTTCCTGATTTTCAGGGTGCTTGGTGATTTCTCATAAGTCCTATACCCGGACTTGGGAAAATTTAAGATAGGACGGGCGGTATAGTCATGTTAACTTTGAGGGAGTAATCCCAAAAAAAGGACGCATGAGATCCCCCACTCAGTGGAGGGCCTTTTGGTTGTAGTGTCGTTTACCGAGTAATCGAGAAGACATGCTACTTTCAACCTGGGAGCCTGCTGAAACTGAGGACCGTAGAACCTTTAATCCGTCTTGGCCTTTTAGGTGTAGTGCGGAAACTATGACGGAGTAATCCGGAAATGGTTGTCACGCGATACTACACTCAGACGAGTTTTTCTTGAGAATATTACTAATTACCGAGTCAATCGGGACGTTGGTAATATTCGAAGGAAGGATGTAGACTCTGGAAACTCTTAGAACCTTGTTTCGCAGGTGATAAACTATTACACCATACCTTGTGGGTATTACCTTTAACCTCATGTTCGTGATGTCAAACCTATGAACCCCCCATGTTTGTGATCTTGTGTGTGATTGATGCATCATGCATTCATGCACCCATGAGAATCTTTTAGGACATTTTAGTTCAAGGGACTTAAAGTTGACTTTTTTTGAATATCTCAGGTACTTTTGACCAAGAAATATGGAGAAAGAAAGACTTGGATGTACAGTTTCAAGGATCCCAAGATAGATGATTTGATTAGTCTAATTCCCGAGATTGAGAGTTCTATAGATTTTCGGAAGAAGTATGGATCCATCGTGTCTCTCATGAAGCTCAGGATGAAGGAGGGTATTCTCTCGACTTTGGTCTAGTTCTATGATCTGATGTATCGATATTTCACTTTCCCTGATTGTCATTTGATGCCTATATTAGAGGGGTATTTTTATCTACTGGGTTTACTTGTTACCAATCGTGTTCCTTTCACCGGTTTGGAGGGGGCCAAAATCTCAGGAGATTGCTGCTATGGTCCATTTGGGGAAGTCTGAGATTAAGGCCCACATGACTACCAAGGGAGGAATTAGAGGATTACCCGCTCAGCTTTTATTAGAGAAAGCTTGCTACTTTTGTAGTATGAATAGTACATTTACTTTTGAGGCCATATTTATTCTACTTGCTTATGGGTTGCTCTTATTTCTGAACATCGACAACTTTGTGGATATCAATGCCATCAGGATATTTTGGATAGGGAATCTAGTTCCTACATTATTATGAGATGCTTATTACTCCATTCATCTTCAGGATTCTTATCATGGAGGGATGATCATTTTTTGCACCCATTTGTTGTATCAGTGGTTTATTTCTCACTTACCCCAGTCTGATGCTTTCTGGGATATCAAGAAGGAACTGCATTGGGCTCCGAAGATTATGGCCCTCACTCATTCATATATTGTTTGGTATCATCAGGCTTACCATGATGCGAAGATTTTCGATAGTTATGGTAGTTTCCCCAATGTACCTCTTCTTGGTACAAAGGGAGGAACTAACTACAATCCCGTTCTTGCACGACGAGAGCTTTGATATCTGATGAGAGATAAGCCAAATAGTATTCATCTGAGTGGTTTCTTTCTCAAAGATGGGGAGGATCATGAGAAAGCTAAGGAGGAAATTGTAATGGCTTGGTACCAAATTCACATGAAGAGTAGAAAGGACTTGGGACCTAGAGGAGCTGTTTCTTTGGAGCCTTATCTCCAGTGGGTACAAGCAAGGGCAATCCAATTGAAGATGTCATATTCCCGTGAAGCACCTATGCCTGATATGTTTGTGAAAACAACTCCTCCCCTTTTAGATGATGTGGAGGAGCTTCATCTTGCTCTAGTCAGGGTGCAGCAGGAGAAGGAGGCTTGGAAGAATAAGTGTCAGACTTTAGAGATATCCTATCGGGCAGACTTAAAGGAGAAGGATAACTTAATTAATATTCTTGAGAATCGTGCTATAGAGATGATGGAGAAGCAAGAGGATTTATTTTCCTCTAGAGCTCAGTCGGGACTTAGTCATTCACTTCTTGACTTTGGTGATTGGAAAGTGGTTGCCGACAGGTATGCAGAAGAGAACATGCAGTTGAAGGCTCGGATTAAAAGACTCACAGAAAAGCGTCAGTGTGTGGAGTGATCTTCATCAGCTTTGATTTTTAGGATTTCATATTTTATCTTCTTTTGTACTTGGGATTTTTGAAACTTATACTAAAATTTGTAATCCATTTTGAATTTATTATAATGAGATTTTCAGTATTTCAAAATGTGTTAGTACTTTAATATTTTCAAAATTGTCTATAATTCTTTGAGTCCCTTGAAATATTAATAATAAAATAAATCATGTGCATTGCATATCATGCACCATCTGGTACATATTTCTTGCATTTATGTTTATACCGAGGCGTCTTACTGAATTTCTCTACTTCATTCAGTAAGTTGTCTCATCGGTATAATACTCAAGCTAATTACTGGAAGAAAATGGAGAATCTTGAACAAGAGAATCGCGAGCTGTGCGAAGAAGTTATTGCTTTGAAGGCCAGTATGCCCAATCGAACTGCTTTGATGGAATCATTGGTGGCTGCTCAGAATCATCCACCACCTTCTTAGCCTCAACAAACAAAATTTGCTTCTGAAGGTCCATCAGTTGCTGTTTTTTTTACCCCAGTTATTATTGCTCAGAATCGTATGCCTCAGGGTTAACCATGGGGAATGCCTGGAAATTTCATACCATAAGGTTTTAATCTTGACACTCAAGTTGTTCCAGTTGTGCAAGCTACTGCTACTCCTGCACCTCTTGTGGTGCATATTACTCCTGCTTCTAGAAATGAGATCCATTATGCTGCACCTCATTCGGTGAATGCTATGTCGTTTGTTAATGATGAAGTTTATCATCCTGTTCCTCCACCGAGTGAAAGTGTGGGTTTCTATGACTGGTTGGATGACTTTCAAGACCAGTTCAATGAGATGCAGAAGGAAATGAAGGCCCTTCGAGGAAAAGAATTGTTTGGACAGAATGTCAGTGAACTCTGCCTAGTGCCCAATGTAAAGGTGCCAGCGAAGTTTAAAGTGCCGAAATTTGAGAGGTACAAGGGAAACGCTTGCCCTCGTGACCACCTTGTGATGTATATTAGGAAGATGTCTCCCCATATTGATGATCAGTGTTTTCTCATTCATTTCTTCCAAGATAGTTTAACTGGTGCTACTTTGAAGTGGTATATGAGTCTGGACAGTAGTAGTATTCGTACCTTCATTGATCTGAGAAGAGCCTTCATCAAGCAGTATAAGTATAATATGTTCATGGAGCCTGAACGTGACCAGTTGAGGGTAATGGCTCAAGGAGATAAGGAGTCATTCAAAGAATATGCACAGAGATGGCGCGAGATAGCTGCCCAGATGGTGCCACCTATAAGAGAACAAGAGATGACCAAGGTCTTCCTGAAAACCCTTGGATCGTTTTATTATGAAAGGATGGTCGCCAGTGTGCCGAGTGATTTTACTGTAATGGTAAGCATGGGTGTTCATTTGGAAGAGGCTGTTAGAGAAAGGCGCTTGACAAAAGATGAAGGGACAAAGAAGTAGTCGTACGGTTTCTCTCGAAAGAAAGTGAAACGAATGTTGTTATTAGGGAAAGGAAGATTAGACCAACTAGAAGGCATCATCGTTACCAGTAACAGGTTGCTTCTATAACTTCAGTCGTCAATGTAGCTCAAACCACAGTTGCCTATCAGAGAACATCCCCTCAGGGAAATCAAGGGCAGAGTCAGAAGAGAGAGGCTTTTGACTCTATTCTAATGAGCTATGCAGAGTTACTTCCGGCTTTGATTTAGAGAAGTTGGTTCAGACCAAGCCACCCCCTGATATACCATCACCTTTTCCTTGGTATTATAAGGAAGACCAGATGTGTGCTTTTCATCAGGGAGCATGAGGGCACAGCGTAGAGAACTGTTATCCTTTGAAATCTGAAGTACAAAATATGGTGAGATCTGGCCTTTTATCCTTTAAAGATGTTGGCCCTAACGTGAAAGATAATCCTTTGCCAAAGTATGGAGGAGAAAATGTTGTAAACATGGTTACTAGTTATCTTGGCGACTTCCATATTTTTTATATCAACCTAATTAGAGGAGATTTGTTAAAGATACATGCTGACCTCTGCGAGTTCAGTTACTATATGCATGACCATGTTGGCTATGGTATTTGCAGTACATATATGCAGGGGTGTGATAAGATAAAAGTTTATCTTCAGAAAATGATGGACGAATGCCTCATTCATATGATCAGGCCAAGGGCAGAGTACGAAGAAGATGTGAATATGATCTTTGGATGTTCCGGTGAATTCCGTATTTTTGACGTTGATCATATGAATGATGATTTGGTGCAGTTGCACGCTACCTTCCTCACATGGATGGTCAAGAAGAACACCATTATGGGTCTCGTTGGATCTGCTGCAGAGATTCTCGTGGTTGTTTCATAGTGAGGAAGGGTGTTTAGTTGTTGTTGGAAAATGTTACTATCAAAGTTTCAGGCAATAGAGATGATTGTAATGGAATAAATGTGATTGAAGATTGTTTGGCTGAGACTGTGACAAATGATGAGTATGCTTATGTAGATGAATTCTTTTCCTCAGATAAAGATATGTTCTCTAGCAATAATTATGTGATGTCTAAGTATTCTGAAGAAGGGTGAATGTTATTGTGCCTTGTTTTGGTGTTCCCGCCCCTATAGAGATTGATTATTATAGCAAGCCAACTTTTGCTCCAGTGGTCATTTGCTTGCCGGGTCTTGTTCCATACAAATCAGACAAATTTGTGCCATATAAATACAATGCTACAATATTGGAGAATGGTGTGGAAGTTCCCGTCTGTAATATGGTTGGAGAACTGACTTGGGTGTTTTATGTTTTATCGCAAATGTTGCGGATAGCAAGAGTCACCATCGACTTTTCTTTTATCCAATAAAGAAAGGGTGAAAAGAACAGGAAAGACCTTTTGAAAAATTTTCTTGAGTTCGGGGATAGGTTATGAAAAGGGAACGTGTTAGCACCCTTTTCATCCGTAGTTATCTATGGGATCTTAATTGCTACCTCACTTTGAAATGCTTCGTATAAATGTGTTTGTTTGAAAATATTTTGAAAAAGTGTCGTCGTTGGGAAAACTTTGTAATGATTCTCGTCTCTATAAGAACTCATACAAAGTGTTGACTTTGAAAATATTTCAAGAAAGTGTCGGTGTGTTGAAATTTGTTTGTTTTGAAATGTTTGTGAGCAAGCAATTACGAGTAATCTACCTACTCAAAAAGTATTTGTTCTTATCCTCCTCCTTTAGATAGTGCTTGTCTATCATTAGTTGATAGGAAGCTTTATCATTAGATGTGAAGGGACAGGTGTGGGTCATCGTATAATCATAGAAGGCAACTTGTAAGATTTTCTAGAAATTGTCGTAAGGGTCTAAGATCGTTTACCGAAGGCAACATCGAAGGGTCATCGAGGGACTACGATCTTTTAATCAAGGGTCTTTGCTAAAACATCCCACTTTCGAAGGACATGACTATATTATCTGAGGCAAGAAGTGTGGATTACCCTAGAGGTGTATGTGTATGTAGTGTATTTTTTTAATTAATTGTCTTGAATTAGGGTTGTCTATGATTAGTTTTAAAGTCTTGCCATACAAACCCTAATTACTAGAAATAATATGGAATTCGATAAATTACGGAACTTAAATGTCCTATGTTATTACAATACTTTGGGGGATGGGGGATAAAAATTTGCAAATGGGGATGACAAATAAAAATAAACCCTAATTACTATTACGAGGCTTTGACAATTACATAATTTATAATACAAAAATAGTAAAATGCACAAGAAAATGTAAAGTGAAAAGAAATTGCTTTTTAGGGTTTTTTTATAGAAAAGGTTTTGTAGATTCAATTATTTTAGAAAATAACTTGAATGTTTTATCTAGAAAAAGGTTTTGTATAGTGTTAGACCATCTCCAAGCAATGCAATATGTCAAAGATAACTTAAAAATCTCAAAATTAGGAATTTTGATGCCTGAGCTGACACGGGCCGTGTCAGTGGACACGGGCCGTGTCAGTGGACACGGGCCGTGTCAGTGGACACGGGCACCTATATCAGAATCGATCCTTGCTCCTATACACATTTTTTGTTCCATCCAAATTGACACGGGCCGTGTCGTGTGACACGGTCACCCGTGTCAGCCTCTGTCCTGCCTGCTTTGCACGTTTATGATTGACACGGGCACCCGTGTCAGCCTTTGTCCTGCCTGTTTTACTAAATTTCCAACCCATCTGGATTGACACGGGCCATGTCATGTGACAGAGGCACCTGTGTCAGCCCCTATTCTATATTTTACTAAGTTTTCTCTCTGATCTGTCATGTTGTATACTTTTGAAAATGAAAGCAAATGATGTATGGATAAAAATATTACAGTTTGAGAAAATTTACCTCTTGAAGTGAAAACTTTAGAAAATGTATGGATGTTTGTGGGTGCAAAGTGGTGATTGATTGAGCTTCTTGGGACCTCCTTGAAGTTATTCCAATCCTTACTTTATGCTGAAAGTTTCTGAATCACTTCAACCAAGTCAAGTTGCAAAGTATCATTTTGGAGTTTAGAAGATGGTGATAATGGTGTTACATAAGTTGTTCTCGTGTTTGAGAAACTTCTATATAATGTGTGTGAAGTATTTGGATGATTTGTTTGGGCAAAAACTTGCAAGGTGTGAGAGGTTCAAAGATTTGGACTTCAAAGCTCAAAAATGGAGGTTTTATGGATAATTCTGGTCTTTTGAGAGTATTGGGGTTTTGAGGGCTTGTTCATATCTTTCTATCTTGCAAATTATCTCTCTATTTATAGGCAACAGGTTTTAAGACAAGGGTTGATCAGATTTTCAAGATCACATGTTATGGCTAGGTTCGATTGTGAATGAAGCAAGCTTGAAGATCATAGTTCCAATGTTTTGTGCTTTGCTTCATAGAGTTGTTGGATACTTTAAGCATGCTTATCTGATTTTGTGTGTTGAGTGTGTGTAGAAGGAACAAGTTAGGGGCTCAAGAAGAGCTGACTTTGTGATTAAAGCTACTTTGCAAGAATGGCAATCTTAACTTTGTGCCAAAAATGGAAAGATCACTTGGACAATGCTTAAATCAAATGGTCCATAGATCAAAAGTTTATGTAAACATTAAATTATGGTGAGATTTGTAAGTTAGATGGCCTGCAAAACAATATTATGCAGCATAGCATGTAGATTGGATTATATGTTCTTCACCAAAATGACTTGTAATTCAAGAATGGATGCCCAACTTCATGCCTTTGGATCTCCTAGCTCAAGTATGATAAATTCATGCTCTTGGATGTTTTGGAAATCTTGAAACATTGTCTACAACTTTCATGTTTACCACTTTGGTAAAATTAAACTGGAACTTGATGAAAATTGGCCAAGAAGTTGAGATAAGAACTGACCAAAACCTGTTGAAAATTTTCTAAGTGTTAGATAAAAATGTCATGACTTCATGGGCTTATATCTTCAAACCTAAGCATTTTTTGGACATCAACCCTCTAATACAAAGTTGTAGAATTCATCAAGATCTACAACTTTCATGTTGAAATTTTTCTTTGAATCACCTTGCATCTTGGTGAAAAAAATGTCATTAAGTAATGAAATTATCAAGTGTATAAACACTTTGAAAATTTCTAAATATTGGAAACTTTGACTTTTTGTTGACTTTCTTGACTTTCTTAATTTTCTTGATTCTTGATGATCAAGTTTGATAGTTTTATAGGTCTTGATGAATTTTGAACTTTGAAATTTAATGTTGACTAAAAAGTCAAAGTTTGACTTTTTGTGTATCGACTGACTTTTTGTCAATTGATCCAAATTTCAACTATCAAACCTTTGATCTTGAGAAATGACTCTAGCCATGAAATTAGGTCAACATGTTGTGTTTGATTCATTGAAACTATGCTTCAAACCATTAGGTCATTGATTAGGTCAAAATTCAATGATCGGTCATTCTCAGCCAAAACCCTAATTTGGAGGCTCGGGGTTTAGAGGTGAGCTTGTCTGATCAAACTCTTGAGAACCCTTGATAATTTGAGATCTTTAGTGAGAAATATCTTGAGAAAAGAGAGGGAAAATTTTGGGGTACAACAACTTCCCTTGTTCAATCTTCTTAAACCTTAAGAGTTAGATTGGCTTGTTCGCCATTCGCGACTTGAAGGTGGAAGATGATTGAACACTTAAGTGCCCAAAAATTTGCACTCGCTGGTGCACGGAGTAATGTTTTTGGTTGATTGTGTCGGGAATGGGCTTAAAGATTCAATTTGGAGAGGTAATGAAGATTTGTCGGAGATGGGCTTAAAGATGCCATCCAAAGGTGACAAAGAATCGTCAGAGATGGGCTTATAGATGCCATCCAGGGTGACTGTTGGTATGTCTAGTGCTTGACTTAATCTTTAATAAATGTATCCGGAAAAGAGTCTAGATGCAACTACTATTCAATGGATAATGAAGGAATCTATGGCCACTACTACTTCAATAGGTAATGAAGGAATCTGTGACAACTACTACTTCGACAAGTAATGAAGGAATTTATGATGACTACTACTTCGATAGATAATGAAGGAATCTATGGTGAGTACTACTTCAGTAGGTAATGAAGGAATCTATGACAACTACTACTTCAACGGGTAATGAACGAATCTATGATGAATACTACTTCAACAGGTAATGAAGGAATCTATGACGACTACTACTTCAACAGGTAATGAAGGAATCTGTGATGACTATTACTTCAACAGGTAATGAAGGAATCTATGACGAGACGACTACTACTTTAACAGGTGATGAAAGAATATATGATGACTGCTACTTCAACAGGTAATGAAGGAATTTATGACGACTAGTACTTCAATAGGTAATGAAGGAATCTATGACGATTACTACTTTAACAGGTAATGAAGGAATCTATGACGACTACTACTTCAACAGGTAATGAAGGAATCTATGACGACTACTACTTCAACATGTAATGAAGGAATCTATGACGACTACTACTTCAACTGGAATCGGAAAGGATCCATGCTTAATTTCATCTTGGAGACTTATTTTTCAGAATGACTCCCTGGGGAAAGTCTTCGATAGAGATACTTGTTAGATTTTAGTCCCTGGAGAAATTTTTCTGATTATGTAGATAGTTGATGATATTCATTTGTTTATTGATATTTCCTGAAAAGGTAAAGAGTTAGTTATATGCAATGTCATGATATACGAAATGCATTGCTTAGTGAAATTCTCAAAATAACTGAGATTATGATATATGTTTCATATGCATATGTCATAATGTATAAATGTTGAATGTTATTGAAGTGTATCTTTGTCTGGGAAAATAAATCCATGCCTATTTCTGTAGGTGAAGAGTATGTGTATCTTCAACTTTTTCTAGAATACTTTCGCTGGGGATGCTTGTTTTCTATTTATGGAAACTCTGTTGGCGGTGTTAATTTCTGCTTGAGGAGTAGAGTTCAGGAACATTAGTCGTTCATTGCTCTATTGGGGGATTTAATTCTTATATACCCTGACTGGGGATAAAAGAGATGGTTAAACTTTCCAACTTGTTTAGGGAGAACGAAGTTAACTGGTATCTGGTCAGATTACAGGCTTTGCAGCAACTTTCTAGGGATAATGGCAACTCTACTGGGGAAGAGGAGTTTTGTCAATAATTTGTTATAGTCTGAGGAATAAACTCAAGCTGGGGAGATTGTAGTCTATTTTGGGAAATAAACCCTGTTGAGGAATATATTATGGCGGCTTTACTGGGAAAACAAGTTCTTTTGGGGAAGAGCTATGCAAGGTTTCTCTTTCAGCTTTGGAAGGCCAAACTCGACTGGGGAAGAGAATTTCCAGGAGATATGCTGATTGGAACTCCGAAAGGAAATTGTGGAGAATATATGAATTTACTCTGTGGGGATTTACGGGAAGCATGAGTGTTATCATGGCTCCTAGAGTAAGTATTTATTCATGTTCTTATGCGTATATTTGTTAACAGTTAATCATGTTCATATACATATGTTCATTCAATTTTAGTCATTGGACATTTTTGCAATCAAAACAGAAAAAACAAAAAGTTTGCACTTCAAAGTATATTTATATTGATAATTTGCCTATAAACAGGCGTTAGTGCATTGGTTCGTCAAATCTATCGATAGTAATTCTGGGAGCTTCGTTGCCCTAATTGACTTTGAACATAGATAACATAGTTGCTAAGGCATCCGCCAACTGATTTTCTTCCCTTGGAATATGTTCAAAGGTGACCTCCTCAAAGTAAGGGATCAGGGTGAGCACAAGTTCTTTGTAAGGGACCAAATTTGGATGTTTGGTAAACCATTCTCCTTTAACTTAACTAATTACCAGGGCCAAATCTCCGTACACGTTTAGGAATTTGATTCTTAGATCAATAGCAGCCTTAAGACCTAAGATGCATGCTTCATACTCAGCCATGTTGTTGGTACAGTCGAAGCAAAGTCTGGCGGTAAAAGTTGTATGGAAACCTTCGGGAGAAATGATCACATCATCAATTCCATTACCCAATGCATTGGAAGCTCCATCAAAAACCATAGTCCATTGGGATCCTTGTTCAAGTCCTTCATACGGTCCGTGCTTTGCATAGTCGGTTATCAACATGATATTCTCGTCCATTCAAAGTTCATAGATTGGTATTCAACAACAGCTTGATGGTCCAAATGATCCGGTAGTACACTTCCTTTTATTACTTTTTGGGTAGTGTACTGGGTGGCATATTCAGTTAAGATCGTTTTCCATCTGGATATTCGTTTGGAGAGAGTTGGCTTCTCGAAGATGTACTTGATGGGATCCATATTAGAGATCAAGAGAGTAGTATGATTCAACATATATTGTCTTAGTCAGCGAGCAGCCCATGTCAAAGCGCAGCAAGTTTTCTCGAGCAGCGAATATCTTATTTCACAGTCGGTAAACTTTTTTCTAAGGTAGTATATCGCATGCTCTTTTCGACCAGACTCGTCATGTTGGCCCAACACACACCCCATTGAATTCTCTAACACAGTTAAGTACATGACCATAGGTCTTCCTTCAACTAGAGGCATCAGGATTATAGGTTCTTGTAAATAATCCTTGATCTTGTCAAAATCTATTTGGCAGTCGTCATTACATTTGACAACTTGATCTTTCTTCAACGACTTGAAGATTGGCTCACAAGTAGCAGTTAAGTGAGAGGTGAATCGGGAAATGTAGTTGAGTCGACCAAAGAAACCTCTGGCCTCCTTCTCAATACAGGGAGCTGGCATTTCTTGTATGGCTTTGACTTTTGCAGGATCGACCTCAATACCTTTTCCACTGACAACAAAGCCTAGGGGTTTTCCAGACCTCACCCCAAAGGTGAATTTGTTGGGATTCATCCTCAACTTATATTTCTTAAACCTTTCAAATACCTTATGAAAATGATCAAGGTGTTCTTCCTCAGTTTGCAATCTTGCAATCATGTCATCAACATAGAGTTCTATCTTATGATGAATCATATCATGAAATAAAGCTACCATAGCCCGTTGATAAGTTACGCCTGCATTCTTCAAACCAAAAGGCATGACCTTATAACAGAAGGTTCCCCACTCTGTGACAAAAGTGGTTTTCTCCATGTCCTCGGGTGCCATTTTGATTTGGTTGTACCTGGAGAAGCCATCCATGAAGGAGAACACCTTATTATGAGAAGTGTTATCAACTAAGACATTAATATATGGTAGTGGGAAATCATCTTTGGGGCTCGCCCTATTTAATTCGTGGTAGTCTACACACATACGGACCTTTCCGTCCTTCTTCGGCATTGGGACAACATTTGCAACCCATTGGGGGTACGATGTCACTGCCAAGAAACCTGCATGGAACTGTTTCATTACCTCATCCTTGATTTTCTCAGTCATATCTGACCGCATGCAACGAACCCTTTGCTTGACCGGAGAACAACCTTCTTTCATTGGCAAACGATGAACTACGATATCAGTATCAAGCCCCAGCATGTCTTTGTATGACCAAGAAAACACCCGAACATAGTCATGCAACATCTGGACCAATCTTCTCTTGACACTGTCTTCCAGGTTGGTGTTAATCTTGACTTCTTTCTTATCTGCCTCAGTACCTAGGTTTATCACTTCAACTGATTCTTCATGTGGTTGAATGGCCTTTTCCTCTTGTATCCAAAGTATGGCGAGTTCCCTAGGTATTTCACAATCTTCTTCACCTTCGTCTTTGGCTTGAGAGATTGGATTTTCGAAGTCATAAACAGAAATAGCAGAATTATTGTCAATGAGATCAGGAGTGGGTGTCGATCTGCAAATGTGTGTGTGCATGTAAGGTCACATGGCTATTTAAAAATGCAGTAAAGTAAAAGAAAGACAAGGAGCGCAAAATTTGAACGCAAAATAGTCCAATGTTTTCATTAAAATGAGCATATGATATATGAAAATGACAAACTCTTAACAAATGGACCATTGTGTCCCGGGAAAGGCACGTGGTTTAAAGTCATTATTTTAAAGGGAATTACAGACAAATTTCTCAAAGCAATAAAAAACAGGAAATGGAAATTAATCCTGGCTGAAGGAGATTGAGATGAAGTCTTTGGTATACCAGTTGTTCAGTCCTCTGTCAGCAGTTGGGTAGATCTAGTCATCCCAGTCACCGTCACTATCAGAGCATCCCATAACATTAACTTCATTGTTGCTAATACAGAGAGGTGGTTTCCCAGTACGAGCATATTGAACCTCTTTCTGAGCCTTGCAAGTGAAACCCAACCCAAATTTTTCTGACTTGTAGGGGATATCAGGAGGTTATCCCCAGGTGGTGCAACCTCCGTCTTCAACAATAGCACGAGCATCCTTGAGAGAGGCCATTATCGGTGTATCTTTAGTAGTTTTAGGAGTAGTGAAAATGGTTTTGGCCACAGCAATCATTGAAGGGACCACTTCAAATGCTTAACAGGGGGTATCAATGAATTCACCATCCATTTCAACATATTTGAAAGAATTCAAATGAATGATCATGAACTCCTCCTCTCCGCAGACTGTTACAATTTTCCCTTTTACCGGGTATTTCGGTTTTTTTATGTAATGTGGAGGTAACTGCACCTGCCCCATGAATCCATAGGCGTCCGAGTAGGAAAGAATAGGCTGGACGAATATCTATTATATAGAATGTTGAGTTGAATACTTGAGATCCAACCTTGATAGGAAGATCAATCTCTCTATGGACCATTCTCTTTGACCCGTCAAAGGCTCTCACCACAATATCATTGGGTTTCAGCACCAGCCCTTCATAGTCTAATCTATCCAAAGAACCTTTTGGTAAAACGTTGAGGGAGGACCATGTATCCACTAACACATGTGCTAAGGTGGTGCCTTTAAACTCATTGTCAGCAGTCAAGCTTTCTATATAGTTTTCAAATTGGTTAGCAGTAGTTTCTTGTGGGACATGTTCGTTTTTCAGGAATTTTAGCAGAGCTTGAGCACGTGCTTCGGAGCATAACAACAAATATTGAATGGATATCTTTGAAGGTGTCTGCCCTAGTTGTTCCACTATCTTGTAGTCACTTTTTCGGATTATTTTAATAATCTCCTCCATCTCTTATCTATATGGGTCCTCAATCGCAATATCTTTTGTGGGCGCCTCCGTCCTGGCAGGCTCAGTCATTTATCCCTTCCCTCGAGTATCAACAATAGGTTTAACGGAAGTAATATGAATGGGTGTAGTAGTGGTTGTTGGAGAAGATATCTCTAGAGAGAAGATCCTTCTCGTCCTAGTGATTTTACTTGATCCAACAATGTTTGTAATTTCAACAACTTCATCTTCAGCAATCCACGACTCTTGTTTGATGCCATGAAAATACACTTCTGCCCCATAGTTCCAGGGCACTACTTTGTCATAAGAGTAGGGGACTAGCCCTGGTGTGGTGATAATCAGGGGAGCTATTCTTGGTTCAGCAGGAATCCTAATAGTACCTTTAGAGATGATCCTAATAGAAGTGTTTAAAATGGTAATTATGGACACGTCTTCAAACTCTTGAGACACACTTTTGGTGAAACTTTACACAGATGGAGTTCTCTCAAAAAGAATTTCACGGCTATCAATCAGATTTTAGACACCTTTCTTCATCCATATGCAACCATTAATTCGTGCAGCACAATGGTAACAGTCTTTAAGACATCCTGGAAATACATCGGCTTTCAATAGATTCTTTTTAATGATCATAAAAGGAGTGGTTAATTCATTGGTGGAGGAACAAAAGAGGCGTCTTCAATGGCATTGACACCCTTACCATGACTGGGAATGGGTGCAGTGATCACATTGGGAGTCGGTGGAGGGTCGAATTCAATTATTTTGTTGTTGATCAAGTCTTGGATTTTATTCTTTAAAGACCAAAAATAATTGGTATCATGACTGGGACTGTTTGAATGATAAGTACATTTGCATTGGGATTGTATTTAGGAGAGGAGGTATCAGGGTTATGGGGAGGATCCCTTAGTGTAATCAGTTTCGCTTTTAGCAAGTATTGTAACGCTTGGGGTAATGGCATATTGATCTTAGTATATTGCCTTTCTTGAAACTCCATGCTACGACTATTCCCTTGTTGTTGTTGAATAAATGTAGGATTGGAAATTAAAACTGCCCCTACTAAATGATGACGTTCTTTCTTAGCATGGCTCCTTTGCCCGTACACAACATTAGTTTCCTTTTTTCCAGGAAATGGTTTTTTCACAACATTAGAGGTGGAAGCCATTGGTATCTTCCTGCTTTTAATCCTACTTTCAACCCTCTCGCCAGTCAAGATTAATTTAGTAAATCTGGATGATGAACTTCCAATCAGCAAGTTGAAGAAAGGACCAGTCAGTGTTCCCATAAACCTGTCTACCAATTCTCTATCAGTGAGAGGTGGTTACATTATGCCTGCCAGATCTCTCCATTTATGGCATACTCTTTAAAGCCCTCATTTGAACCCATAGTCATGCCTTGCAATTGCACCCGAGTTAGTGCAAGATAAGCGTTGTATTGGTAATGCTTGCAGAAAGCAACAACTAGGTCCTCCTTGGTGTTGATATTAGTCCCCTCAAGTTGATAAAACCATTCTAACTGTGTTCCATATAAAATTTCTTGAAAAAAGTGAACCTGCAACCTCTGATCAGTGGTATATGGTCAAATTTTACGGACATAAGATCTCAGATGCATCTTAGGACAAGAGACCTCGTCATACTTGGATAAGGCAAGGACTTTGAATTTGTGCGGAATAACTACCCCATGAACCAACCCTAAATCTCCAAAGTCTAGACTAGGTACTTTTTGCATTTCTACAGCCTTGAGTATGTCTTCAAGCTGTTTGTATTTCTCGTCCACCGGCAGGTATTATTCTTCGGAGTAATCCTCATCCTCAGAAATTTGGTTATTCCCATCCCCAACGTGGGTGCTTCTCGCATCTTCATCTTGATTATCATCCTGTTCGGAGGAGTCCTCTTCAATTTGAACTTGTCGAGCAGGGCCTTTGAACCTCTTCCCCATGTTGATAACATCTCGCTTCTTGGTCTTCTTCTTCTTCATGATGAGAAGCACCGTCATTTATTTCTAACCCTTTGCTAAGTTGAGCAGAGTCTCTTTGAACTGAGAGTGTTGAGTCTGCAAGTCCTTGACGGTTTGCTCGAGATCTATCTTATACTGAAATAAATAGTAGAAAGACGAGGAAACCTATGTCGGAAAACCTGCTTATAATATGATACGTGTTATGCGGATGCAATGTTTTCAAGGACCTTTAAGAGATTTAAATTTGCTTAGCCAAAGAGGAAACAAAACAATGATTGTATTAATAAAGTCAACGATTACAAATTGCCTCTTGGGCTTACAATGAGAGAAATATGACAAAATGAACTTATAAAATAAACGACTCAGGTCTCCCATGGACGCTTCCTCTTTGGGCTGATGTATTCAATCAGGCTTCGCTCCTCGTGAAGTTTCCTTGTGAGCTCCAACACTTTCTTCTCGTTTGCGTAGAATTGGGCTTCAAAAGTGTCTCTTTCTCCCTTGAGTTGAATCCACTACCTTTGCAATTCTTCGAGGTTGGTAGGCATGTTAGAATTGAGAATGGTACGAGGAACATCTCCTTCGGTAATAGGCTCCACAATTATTGGTAAGATGGCTGGATACGACATTATGAGATTTTGAGTGCGAGCTCTCACCCACTTGAGATAAGGCTCCAAAGGAATATATTTCTTATTCCCCAAAGTCTTGCTGTCAACCTTGTTTACCATGACCCAAGCTCGTACAAATTTTTGATGATAACCTTGGACATCATTCTCGTAGTCGAACATAATACCTCGAATAAGTGCATCATGAGGATCGTCCCTCCGAGCATAACCAAACTGTTGTAGAGCCAAATAAGAGTTATAAGTAATTCCTCCCCTAATGCCAAGGAGTGGGACATTAGGGAATTCCCCACAACGGTCAATAATGGTAATATCCTCCAACCATCGAGAACACCAATGAATATCCGAATGTGAGAGTGACATCATCCTTTGAGACCACCCCAAGCCTTCTTCATTCTACAAAACAGATCGAGGAAGGTGCAAAATAAACCACCTAGACAGTAATGGTATGCAACACATAAGAATCCCCCTCCTCATGGTACGAGTGTGAAGGGAGTGCAAAATGTCTCCAAGCAAAGTAGGCACGGGGTTACGAGAGAGTAAACTTTTGACCGCATTCACATCTATAAGTTGGTCGGGATTAGGGAATAATACCAACCCATAGATTAGAAGAGCTGAGACTTCTTCAAAAGCTTGCAAATCTAGAGCCTCCCAAAACAGTTGTGCATTTTCTAACAGAAATTTAGCTAAGAAACCCTTGACTCTGATCCTTGTTTCCCAATTGGCTACAATGTCAGACCATTGTAAAGGTTGATGCAATCTCCTCAGGTCGTGGATGTTTCTCTAGACCGGTGAAAGGTATTTGATCAATAATAGGTACTCCCAATAGTTGAGAGAAATCTTCCATTGTGGGCACCAATTGATAATCAGGAAATAAGAAACAATGATGTTTAGGGTCAAAGAATTGAAAATCACACCCATCATTTTCTCTTCAAAGCTTGAGGTAGCCAAATTTAGAAGTCGACCATACATTTTTGTGAATGGAAAGTTTTCAGGAACTCTTGATGCTAACTCTTTGAGTTGAGGAGGCATCTTTACAAAGCCAATACAGATGGTATTTATGCGAGTGGAAGCCATATCCTACAAAACAGAACAAAGATAAATCCCTAGATCCTTGAAATGGTTAGTGAAAATGCTATAGCATGATGTCGTGATGTTTATGATGTCATGAATAATTAATCACAAACAAAGCACACAAAGACCTTAGGTTTAGGCTTGCGTGGGGTTTATAGGTAAGTACCCTCTTAAAGTTTAGTTGGTTCAACCTTCCCTAAAGAAGTAACCGGGTTCTAAGGAATCTCAACATCATCGATCTTTCTTCATCAGGCATTGTCTCACCACCATCAATCTTCTATTGCAGCCGAAATATCCCAAAAGTATGATCTAAATGAGTGTAGTATCGAGTATCAACCAATCTCCAGTTATGCACCAAATTCGGCTATCTCACTACTTTCTAATGGCCAAGTTGTTCAACTATGGTTCTACGATCAGTTAGTGCTTCATAACACCACACAACGGCCCCGTATACTCCTTGATTCAACCCAAGGGACACCAGTACCAACAAATGTGTCACACTAACATAGCCATCACTTCAACCATATCGGTCTATGCCGTACAGTTTCCACGATCTATTTCTACTTACCTAATAATGCCCCCAGATCCGGGTAGAGGATCTATACAAAACCCAAACACCCTTGTAAGATTAAAGAAAGCAAGTCAAACAATGAAAGCATTTAAATGTGAACCATTCTCTAAGGTAGCCCCTCTTTTAAGTATGATCCCCAGCAGAGTCACCAGTTCTATAATACGTGTTTTGCATTTTATCGTAAATGTTGCGGATAGCAAGAGTCGCCACTAACTTTTCTTTTATCCAATAAAGTAAAGGGTGAAAAGAATAGGAAAGACCTTTTGATAATTTTTCTTGAGTTCGGGGGCTAGGTTATGAAAAGGGAAGGTGTTAGCACCCTTTTCATCTATAGTTATCTACGGGATCTTAATTGATAGATCACTTTGAAATGCTTTGTGTGAATGTGTTTGTTTGAAAATATTTTGAGAAAGTGCCATCGTTGGGAAAACTTTGTAATGATTCTCGTCTCTATAAGAATGCATACAAAGTGTTTACTTTGAAAATATTTCAAGAA
The DNA here is from genome assembly GCA_948472305.1 of Vicia faba. Taxonomy (NCBI): domain Eukaryota; kingdom Viridiplantae; phylum Streptophyta; class Magnoliopsida; order Fabales; family Fabaceae; genus Vicia; species Vicia faba. The sequence continues at coordinate 1,540,727,033 of OX451739.1, forward strand.
AGTGTTGGTGTGTTGAAAGTTGTTTGTTTTGAAATGTTTGTGAGCAAGGAATTACGAGCAATCTAACTACTCAAAAGTCTTTGTTATTATCCTCCTCCTTTAGATAATTCTTGTTTATCATTAGTTGATAGGAAGCTTTATCATTGGATGTGAAGGGACATGCGTGGGTCATCATATAGTCATAGAAGGCAACTTGTAGAATGTTCTAGCAATCTTCGTAAGGGTCTAAGATCGTTTATCAAAGGCAACATCGAAGGGTCATCGAGGGACTACGATCTTGTAATCGAGGGTCTGATCGTGACTTTGTAGGTCTATCGGGTGTAGTGACTGCAAGTGCAGAGTCTATCATGTAGTTTTAAAAGATATCGAACCCACATAGACTGATAGTCAAAACTACTATTACCTTAGGGTCGCTATGTAAAGCTAAGGCTAATTATAAAATCAGGGTGTTTGGGTTAAATCATGAATTAACTAAAGTCTAATAATTAATAACGGGACACCGGTATGTATTTTGTCAACTTAAGGGATTCAGTAAGTCATTGACATTTTTTTTAGTATTAAAACCTATTTTCGGTGAAAACTATTCGTTTAAAAACCCTCGTCTCAAACTTTCGTTCTATTGAATCAGATCATATCAATCAAGCTCGAAATGAGCGCTTCCGCTGTTTCATTTAAAACTCAAAATTATTTTTTGAAAACGAATAAGATCCAATTAACTTTAAAACACTTCCGCTGTTTTTAAAATTAATGTTTTAATAACCACTATCTGGTTAAAACCTCAAACTCTCGCTCTGTTGATTTTAACTTTAGACTGTCTTTTACTCTCGTACAAAAACAATTAAATATCCAAATTGGAAATTAAAACCAAAAAAGTGTTTTTGTAAAAATTAATAACGCCAATTAATTACCGAATCCTTTCGGTTAAGTTCTACATACCGGTATCAAGGAATCTAGCCAGACATAATATTATTGCAGAATAGCATAAAATTTAAACGTAAATTCAACAACACATGCATGGTAGGAGATAAATAAATTATGCTTATTAAAATAAGAACATGGAAGTGAATAACAAAGCGATTAATTCCAAACAATGCGTGTCCTCCACAAGCCGGCGGGATTGACTTGTAGTAAACATAACTCGAACTAAACTAAAGTAATCCTAAGAAAATTCTGGAAGTCTAGAAACAAACTAGTGTTGCAGTATTTCTCTGATGTGGAAAAATACTACTTTGATGGTGGGTTTTTTATTGCTTACGGAATACTACGAAAAGTGGAAAACTAATGCTGGAAATCTAAACTGGAAAATATCAAAACAGAATACAATAAAATAATTCTCAACAGAGAAAGTGAAAATGAAAGTAATAATACTGCATAACAATTGTTTAAGGTGCGAGAGCCCCCCCAGTCATCTTTGGTAACTGCTTCAATATATATTCATTCCAAATGGTGAGAGAAAATAGGAAATGTCCCATAATTCTCGTTCATGAAGCATGGAGAAAATCCAGGTGAACGTGCATTTAATGCGCTTCAGTGGCGAAAGGTTCGTAATTGTGATAGAACATGGAGAGTGTGGTGTGTGTTGTAACATGGGGAACATAATTCATATTTGTCTCGGTCGTAACATTAGACGTGCTGAGGGGCACAAAAACTAAGCTTGTCCCGGTCGTAACACCTTTGTGGCGGGCGGCACGCTTCGGTTTATAGAATGTTGTGTTTTGCTGTTTAATAGCCATTTCTTCTTCATTTTTCCATTCTTTTTCTTCCTTTTCTCATTTATTCCTTGCAAAAGCTAAGTACCTGAAATATGTTGCAAATACTACAAAAAGAGATAAAATGTAACATAATAAATGAAGAATCGGAAATATAATCTATGTAAATCGGGCGGAAAATGTTATATACTTTCGTGTTATCAAACTCCCATAAGCTTGAACCTTTTCTTGTACTCAAGCAATAAAGTCAGTATAAAAACCAATAAGGCACAAGTTAAATGCAATTTCATGATGCAATTCGAGTCATAAGAGGCTGCTAATATTTTGTAGAAATGTAAGCTCAACATAATACAAAAGATATTGTAATAACACTAAACATCCCCCATTCTACAGACCAATTCCATTCATGCCATTATAGATCAACCTAATTCTTTTTGCTAAATTTTACCCGTTTTTATTCTAGCGCAATCACATTAAGCCCTTTATCTTCACACGCACATAGTAGAGTAGCCGGTTAGTGACTATGATCCTTTTAAGCATGAGGTTCTGGAACATAAATGCGGTAACCTCCTTTAATTCACCCAATTGCAAGTTGCGGGGGATCAGACCGTAGTCTTCCCTACCAAGTTCAGTAGCATACACCTCTGAACCAACTGACAACAGGTTTTCATGTTATATCATGTAGGTACTGCATCCGTTGGATTAAGTGACCGGGTGAGGGTCACCTAACTTAATTGGTGCATTCCCTATTTTCTTACAGCAAAGCATGTATCTTTCAAATATACTAGATCATTCACTTATATTCATCGACTCCCTACTTAGTTTGTGTTTAAGACGATGTTGACTACTAGATAAACTACTCGGGGCTACTTTAAAGCTAAAGTTCAAGGTTTTGGTATAAAGGTTACTGAAATCGATCTAGTGCAATATGGGGATTTAGAGTGTTACGACGGTAACCATCGTACTTCTGTTGCACTCAAAGTTTCTTATATATCTTTAAAAAGTGAACAACCAATATATGCTTCGAACGCATCAGATTATGCAAATAACTAACAATTTTTTTTGTTATGGCTCAAGAAATTGGGAAATTAGATAATAACGGAAAAATTGCATAAACGAACTTGAAAATACAACAATGTTTTTGATTACAGATGGAAACCTACTTAGAAAGCAACAGAGTTTCTAAACTAACTAACTCCCCTAAGCTTGAAACAAGCAATGTCCCGATGCTTTAAAAACAAAAAAGGAAATGGGAAGAGAAACAAAAACCAATATATTCTTGTTCGTTATCGCGCCCTCTTCCTCGTCCTCGTGCTTGTCCACGTGTACCCGGGGGATGGGGCATAGCTATATGGTATATATAATCTTGAAAACCATCCATGCATACAGTCAAGACCGCCATTTCTCAGTTAATCTTGCAGTCTGGCGCGCGTTTCTTTCGTCATATTCTTGTTGCTGAGTTTGTATGGCCAGCATAAGTTGCATCATTGCATTTTGGTTGTTTTGCATAGCCTGCATTCTCTCATCCTGTTCCATTATGGTATCCATAATGTAATCATTTGAGGCCGGTACTCTTTCTCGTCTTCTCCTGGGCCTAGTGGACGTGCTTGCAATGTTTTCAGAAGGAGCTTGTTGTTCAGTGTCTCCTTGTTCCATTTCTTGCTCCATTTCATCTGCTTGGACATTCTCCTGGTTGCTTTGTGCATTATCTCCAGGTGCAGGAGCATCAAGGTCATGAAGCAACTTAGACAAGTCTGTAATATTAGTAAGTGCAAAGTTCGGAAAAATGACACTAGGAACCACCTTGTTGTGCACCATGAGGTTGTACCTACCATCTCTTCTAACCTTAATCAAGTTGCCAGCTCGATAGTTGTCGACGTCAATGAAAGTGGGCGGCAGGGATGGAAAATTTGCAATCTTGTCTTAAAGGCCAAGGCCAAGTGCTATAGAGGTGACTATCCCTCCAATGCAGAAAGGCGTAGATCCTCTGGGGCACAAGGCCTGGATTTGTGATAGGAGGAAGGTGCTTGCATTGATCCTTTGGTTGGGTTTGAAGGTACAATAGAAGAAGAACAATTCTTTAGAATTAACCTTGTTGTTGTTAATCCTCCCAAAAATGGTGTTGGAGATAACACGGTGGAAATACCTTATTGCGGGATTATGAATTGATGAAGCATAAAGTCCTTCCTAGTTGTTCGGTTTCTCATTGGTAAGAACTTTCTAAAGCCTGAAACCTGTAGACGCCCAATCTAGGTCTTATGGAATACAGTGGTGTACCACTCCCTCACAAGGGAAATGGAAGAAATCACTTAGAGTAGATTGAATTACAAAATATTCTTCGTTTAACATTCTAAAAGTAGAAGAGCGGGATACGTGCTCATTTTCGTCACACTGAAGGTTGTATGAGAATGAGCTTAGAAATTCCAAGGTCAGTGACTTGTATGTTGGGAGATTCTGTATGCAGATGAACGCTAAGTTAGAGTGATAGAGTAACCACTGCACACTGTCCAGCAATCCTTTTGGTGCTCTCCGGCTTCTCCGTTACAAAATGTGATTCCAGAAAGATCTGGCTCTGGTCGTGAGTTTCTTCGTGCCATTGTTGGATCAAGGTAGGAAGATGGGTAAAAGTTTGTGTGAGAGATTAGGGATTTTGAATCGGTAATGGGTTTGAAGATGGTTATGTATAGAAATTTAATGATGGTAATAAGTGGTGTTTAGTGGATTGTTATGGAAATGATAATGGGGGAAGAGGAATAGGCACACGTTCAATGGATTGTGGGTAGCGGTTTGAAGAAAATGGAAGGAAGAAGGGTTATGCGAGGGTTTCTGGGATAATACAGAAACACTTTGTTTCTCAGTGTATGTCGAGCTTCATGATTATGTGTCAAGCGGGACAGGGTCATGTGAAGAGTGATGGCCGTCACACTTGAGTGGCGGTCGGCACATGTTTAGAAACATAATAAAATTAAATAATTTGCAGTTCCGTTATCCAGTATATCTTTTCAATACTAGTACATAAATATATATGAATAAATAATATGGAAGTATTTAAGCATATATATATATATATATATATATATATATATATATATATATATATATATATATATATATATATATATATATATATATATATATATATATATATATATGATACTAATATAGTAAATAAACGAAATAAATAAAACTCATAACAAAGTTGAACTGAAAATGATTAGAAATTGTACTAAAAAATAAAATTCCCAAAAATTGTAAGAATAAAGTGTCAAATAAATGAAATAAATGAAAATATAATCTAATAAAACTTCTCTCCACACTTAAACAAAACATTGACCTCAATGTTTAAATGTGAATAGGGAAAAAAATAATGCAGTACGTCTGGTAAATCAGCCACGTTGGTCAAGCGATGCGGAGAAAAGATGCTGGTAAATATAATCCAGGTGTTCGACTACAGTATCCATAAAAGAGTGGAAATCGGTCTGCAGAATAACAAGCTCGTCCTTCAACAAATCAATATCTGATTGGATGGCAGTTAAAGCGGGAGCAGGATGAAATATAGGAGGCGGAGAAACAACTAGGGTGTCTGAGAAGTTTGAGCCAATTTGTTCGGGAGTTGGGAAGTCATGGTAAAAGGGAGGGGTTTCAGGGTCAGTATCCTCATCGGACAGGAAAGCATCGAGGTGGTCATAGATCAAGGGTGTCTCAAGAGTTGGTGGTGGTGACATGTGTGGTGCGCCCCAATCATATAACCAGTTATTTATATCATGTATGCTAGTCCTAGGGTCAGGTAGGGTAAAAAGTGGCATTAACTGATTGTTAATGAGTAGTTCATGGTTACCTGGGCCTAGATTTCCAATGATACCCCTATTGAAACAGAAATTTATATTCATAGGTTGAAATCTACCCTGAGGGACAAGGTTCAGCAGTTGTTGTCTTAACCCAATAGCATTAGCTATCATGGTCACTAAGCCACCTATGAGAATGGGTTCATGTACAGCTCTCGTAAGATGGTGAAAGTTTACTAGAATAAATGTAGCTCCATTTATATGACGGTTTTGTGAAGCGCAGAACATGATAAAAAGCTCAGCTCTAGAAATAGTGGTAATGTTTTTTGCTTTACCAAAAAGGGTGTGGACTAGGATTTTGTGAAAATATCTTAAAGTTGGGTTGTGGATGTTTTCAGAGTGCATGTCCTTAGGCTCAGGGTTACTAATGCTTGTAATGTCCCCCCCAAAAATAATCTAGCTAACATACATTGAAAAGCTCTTCTTGGATTAGGATAAATGCATCTAGGCTATGCGGGAATCCTAGTAGCTCAGCCATCTTTCTATGGGTGAAGGTGTACTCTATACCAAATAGTCTAAATCTAATCAATCCTCTATTGAATCCCAGACCGTGGTCAGGTTTTTAGAAAATGGAGCTTAAAAACTCCAAAGTTATTCTACGATAAGAGCTTAAACTTTCTTCTCAAAGCATATGTATCGCATCCTATTTGGCTTAATTAAAACAGAACATTATCTCGGATCCCTAAGGTGATCATGGTTGGTCCATCGGGGTAGGTACTTAATCCTATCTCCCTATCAGAAAGAGACTCAAACCTCCTCCACTGGTTCCTTCCTCTAAACACAATGCCCATCGTATCAGCCAGATTCATCTGGTTAGTGTAACTAGCTAATCGGAAAGTTAGCCTGAAGTAGGATGACAGTTAGCATTAAGTTAGTAGCGGGCAAAATTAAAGAAACAATACTGCATATTTTAATCATCAATAATAACAAAAGAAAAGAAAATAAAAGTTAAAATAAGCAAAGCAAAAAAGTAAAGACTCAAAATTGGGTTGTCTCCCAAGAATGGGGTGGCAGCACATCTAGCCTAAAGGTTTCGTGATATTCTTTATTATCGATGTTATGATAGTGATTTATACATTGTCTGTTTACAATGAAAGGTTCTCTATTCGTTCCTTTGATTTCTATTGCTCCATTTTGAAAGACCTTAGTAATTTCGAAGGGACCATACCATCTTGAGAGAAGTTTTCCCAGAAATAGTTTAAGTCTGGAATTAAATAGGAGAACTATATCGTCCTCATTGAATTCTTTTCTAGATATTCGTTTTTCGTGCCATTTTTTAGTTTTCTCTTTATATATCCGAGCATTTTCGTACGCGTCTAGTCTAAGTTCTTCTAGTTTATGGATATTCAACATTCTTTTCTCACCTGTAGCGGTGTAATTTAAAACTAAGGGTCTTAATGGCCCGATAAGCTTTATGTTCTATTTCTACCGGCAAATGACATGACTTCCCATAAACTAGTTTAAATGGTGTGGTTCAAATTGGAGTTTTATATGTTGTCCTATATGCCCATAGAGCTTCATGTAACTTAGATGACCAGTCTTTCCTAGAGGTTGCTACAGTTTTTTCTAAGATTTTCTTAATTTCTCTATTAGAGACCTCTACTTAATCACTTGTTTGTGGATGATAAGGTGTTGCGACACGATGTCGAACTCCGTACTTAGCTAATAATTTTTCTAGGATTTTGGAAATGAAATGGGAGCCACCGTCACTGATGACGAGTCTCGGTACACCGAATCTTGGAAAGATTATGTTCTTGAAAAGCCTGACAACTACTCACGCATCATTTGTTGGAGAGGCCACAGCCTCGAGCCATTTTGAAACATAGTCGACAGTAAGTAGTATGTAGTGATTTCCAAAGGAAGACGGGAAGGGTCCCATGAAATCGATTCCTCATACGTCAAAGACCTCAACTTCTAAAATTCCTTTTTGAAGCATCTCATCGCGTCTAGAGATGTTTCCAATGCGTTGGCAATGGTCGCAATTTGTAACCGCGATATGGACGTCCTTCCAATGACTAGGCCAGTAGAGGCCAGCTTGTAATATCTTAGTGCAGGTCTTTGATATACTTGCATGTCCTCCATAAGGAGTGGCATGACAGTGGAAAATTATGTTTTCGATTTCATTTTCAGGAGCACATCGATGAAAAATACCATCGGCGCCTCTTTTGAAAAGGAAAGGCTCGTCCCAATAATAATGTTTAAGGTCATGAAAGAATTTCTTCTTTTGTTGATAAGACATATCGGGTGGAAGCACTCTAGCAGCCAAGTAGTTGATTATATCGGCATACCATAGTAGTATGGTTGTGATGCATATTGCTTCCATAATTTTGTTTGTGTTCTTGTATTCATAAGTCATACGGTACTCAGTTATACTATTGTCTAGTTCTAATTGGGATACAAGGAGTTCATAAGGAAAATCATCATTGATGGGAATATGATCTGGTTTGATGCCTTCTATTCTGGATAGGTGGTCAGCTACTACATTCCCGGTGCCTCTCTTGTCTTTTATTTCTAAATCGAATTCTTGTAGAATTAATATCCACCTTAGTAATATTGGTTTGGCGTCTTTCTTACTCAAAAGGTACCGGATTGCAGCATGGTCAATATAGATAATTATTCGTGCTCCTACTAAGTAGGAACAAAATTTATCTAAAGCAAACACAACGGCTAACAATTCTTTTTCAGTGGTGGCGTAATTCGTCTATGCAGGATACAGGGTTCTACTTGTGTAGTAGATCGCATGAAGCTTTTTATCCTTTCTTTATCCTAGGATTGCGCCTACGGCATAGTCATTGGCATCGCACATTATCTCGAATGGTTCGTTCCAATCAGGAGGTTGCATAATAGGTGCTGAAATTAATGTCTTTTTTAGATTTGTAAATGCATCAAAGCATTTGTCGGTGAAAATGAACTCAGCATCATTCATCAGCAGTTCAGTTAGAGGTTTGGGTATTTTATAGAAGTCTTTGATGAAACATCGATAGAAACCAGCGTGTCCTAGAAAGCTTCTTATCTCTCTAACAGTTTTGGGTGGTTGAAGATTTTCTATAATTTTGATCTTTGCTTTATCTACTTCAATTCCCTTATCGGATACTATGTTTCCTAAGACAATTCCTTTTTGGACCATGAAGTGGCGTTTTTCCCAGTTTGACATGAGATTGACACTTACGCATCTTTCTAGTACCATTTCAAGGTTCGATAAACATCCTTTAAAACTTTCTCCACAAACAGAGAAGTAATCCATAAAAAATTCCATCATGACATCTATAAAATCAGAGAAGATGGACATCATACATCTCTGGAATATTGCAGGGGCATTGTATAATCCGAATGACATTCGTCAATAAGCGAACGTATCATAAGGACAAGTGAAAGTCGTTTTTTCTTGGTCGTCAGGATGGATAGGAATTTGGAAAAATCTAGAATAATCGTCTAAATAGCAGAAGTGAGAGTGTTTAGCTAGTCGTTCAAGCATTTGATCAATGAAGGGTAAAGGAAAGTGATCTTTATGAGTGGCTTTGTTTAACAGATTCTCCTTTAGTGTTGCTGACAATCGTAACAACACCTTTCTTAGGTACGACATGTACTGGGCTAACCCATTTACTGTCGAATATTGGGTATATAATTCCTGCTTCTAGTAGCTTTTCTACTTCCTTTTTTACTACATCGCTCAGAATGGGATTTATTCTCCTTTGATGTTCCCTAGAGGTTTTACAGTCTTCCTCCAGCATAATACGGTGCATGTAGATAGAATGGATTATTCATTTTATATTTGATATGTTATAACCTAAAGCGGTTGGGTGTTTTCTTAGGACATTGTTGTACCCCAAAATTTGCCCTCCCATATTTCTCAAAACATTGCAAGAAAGATCTCCAAGTTGCTCAAGGTTGCTCAAGAATTGGTCAGACAAACTCTCTCATAAGGCAGGCTACCCCAAATTAGGGTTTTGTGTTGCATCAAGATCCTTGAGTACAAATGACCTCAAGTTCTCCCCAAGGTCCTAATATGTTCTCAAGATCATCCATGTCAAATTTCAAGCCTTGCAGAGGAAGTTTGCTCAGTCAATTGCTCAAAGGTCCAAAAGTCGATTGTGCTAGGGCAAAAGTCAACTGTGACCTACAAATAGTCAAACTTCAAGATTTTTTGTCAACATTCTAATATTGAAGGATATTTCATCATTTGATCAAGGTTTGATCATGATTCATCAAGTATTGCTCAAAATTCATCAATATTCAAAAGTTGCTAAATTAGGGTTTTGTAGGAAAAGTCAACTCAACTTTGACCAAGCATAACTTTCTCATACTTTATGAGAAATGACCCATCCAAAGCTCATTTTGAATAGGATGCAATTCCCTACAATCCATTTTCATACCCCAAGCCCATAAAATGCACTCACAAGAAGTTATGAATTTTGACATTATAGGTTATTTTTGAAAGTCAACAAAAAACACCTTTTTGTCGGAGCTCCTACCTTGAGCATGGAATATCAAAATGAGATGAGACCAAAAGCGTTGATTAGGGGACATATCAAGATTTCTATAAAGTCCAAGAACATCTCCAAAAGTTCAAAATTAAAGTTATGCATGGTCGAAGTTGGACTTTTTTGCAAAATTGCCAAAAGTCAACTATCCCCAAAACTTCAAATTTTGCAAAATGGGCCCATTCTTTTTCACTTGTTTTGAGTTTGAATTGTAGCCCAAGTGTTCCATCCTTGGCCATATCTCCATATCATTTTTTTATTAATTATTTTGATTTTATTTGAATTAATTTGATTTAAATCAAAATAAATCAAATAAAAATCCAAAGGCATTGATAACAAAGATTTTGTGGTGATTTCAGGTTCCATTATGCAGCTGGCCATCATCAAATTCGTATCAAGTGAATCATGTGCAAAAAAGATTGAAATTAAGCCAATTTGGAAAGTTTGTAAAGGCAAATCAAATCAAATATCAAAGCCTTAATGGAGAGAGATTTGGACAAAGTTTGTGACCCTAATCCAATGCACAATACATAAGCAAGCAAGAGGCACGAAAATAGGGGTTAGAGAGCACTTGTGGAGGCAGAACCAAAGTAGCAAAAATCACAAAAAAGCTTGAGATCGAAATCAAGGTTGGAGACATTTTTTAAGACTTGAGGTGTATCCCAATCGCTTCTTGGCCATCTCTAGAAGCTAACCCAATCCAAACCAAGCATTTCCAGATTCCCTAGTGCACTGTAAGTCCTTCGTAACATAGCTACATTCTTGATTTCGATTCGCCTTATTATGGCATCCATTGCGTAAAATAATTGCATATTTGTGATCACAATAACATTTGCAAGCTTTTGGTATTAACGAATTTCATTTATCTGATATGTAACAAGAATCACCATAGTTAGGGTTTCTTGGAATTTTTGGGGCATTTTCGTTTCAGGTAAAATCAGCCTTAGTGATGGCTATAGGTATGACCGGAAAAGGAAGGCAAGTTTAACCATGGCATCAGAAGGAATTTCTATGACCTATAGAGGATTTTGGAGTGAGACAGGCTTGTAGCTACGGACTTCTGTCAGTTGGTATAGGTGGTTATTCTTTTAGCCACGGTTGGGAGGTCAGGGACGATGTGTGGCATCCATCCATTAGGCAATTCAAATATAACGCGCGTTTTGTGTCTTTCTGGCAATTGTTTGGTTTTTTATATAATATATATTATTTGTATTATTATTAAAAAAACAACAACGTGCTTAAGTGGTTGCCACATAAGCCATAAAGGACCCAAAGGCTGAAGGTCAGGGGTTCAATCCCTGCCTCCAGTAATTTGTATTTTCTTCTTATTTTTCAGGAGATCATGTACACGCAGCCAGATGGCCAAAGGGCCAGATCTGGTGGTCAAATATTGAAGGTCCACCAAAGAATCAGTCAACGCGCCTACACAGGATCCCAAAAGTCCACATGGGTCAGCATCAATTGGGCCAACGAATTTCTTTCCATACCCCCCAAAACCAGGCCCACTCTCTCTTTTCTTGATATTTTGTTTATTTATTTAATTACTTTAATTTTTTTAATTTATTTCTAACCAATAACAAAATTCCTTTTTATCAAATAAAATCACAAAAATACTTTTTTTTAACCAATCAAATTTTAAAACTTTTATTTTTATTAATATACTTATTAATTAATTAGGATATTAATTAGGAAACTTTAATTTATTTTGTAAATATTTAAAATTAATTAGAAATCATTAGGTTTTAATTCATTTAATTATTTTTATTTTCTTTATTAAAATAATAAAAAACCCAAAAATATGTCATAAATTATTTTTCATTAATTAAACTTATTAATTTAATTTAGTTATTTAATTTAAAATTTAATTTCTTTCCTTAAATAAAAACAACAATAAAAAAAACATTTTCTTTAATCAAAAGGGTCAAAACCCTAATTCGCATTCGATTTAATTTCCCGCGCGCTTTATTTATTTTTATCCAATTATGTATCTACTTACGGATTGTAATAGTTAAATAGGACATTTGATTATTTTTACCGCTTTATTTTATTTTCAAAGGGTTACTTTTGGCGATGTAAATACCAGATGCCTTGTAATTTAAATTCCGCATTTTAATTCCGCAAATTATAACTGCTAGATGTTTGATAATAGGGTTTGCATGACAAGACTGAATGTTTAAATCTTAAAATCAAATTAGATCACCCTTAACATGTGCAAAGATAAAAATAAACTGAAAACGACACACTCGCACATGCGCACTCTTAGGGTACACCCCACTTGGTTGCCTTCGTACACGGTCATTGAGTATAGGTCGTTTTAAAGGTCGCCCTCTTGTCTAAAAGATCATAAGTTGCCTCGAAACGGTTGCCTCGGATATTGTTGCCTCAAACAAATGATCTAAGACATTAGGGTTACCTCTAAGGCGTCCTAACATTGCTTTAGTGACCGTATGTCCCTCATTCTAATTGACCCTCAAATTCCAACGACGGTGCTACCCATTCACTAATAGTGGGATAGCATTGTCTAAAGGAAATTAGCATAGAACGATTCCTTTTTCGAGTAGGTAGATAGTTCTTAGATACTTGCTCATTCAAAACAAAACAAATTTTTCACACTTACACTCCTTTTCGAACAAAGTTTTCAAAACACTTCATTACACTCTTGAGGACAGAAGCAAGAGTTAAATCGAAGTTTCAAACAAAAACTTTTTCAAACCCACAAGCACAAAGAAAATAATTTTGAAAACAGTTGAGCAAGTACCTAAGAGCCCGTGGATAACCACAGATAGAAAGGGTGATAATACCTTCCCTTTCTATAATCTACCACCCGAACCCGAGAAATATCTCGAAAAAGGAATTTTTATGTGCTTTTTTCCTTTCCTTGTTGGATAAAATAAAAGTCGGTGGCGACTCTTGCTTACCGCGACATTTTGCAAACACAAAAGCAAAATGCAAACCAGCATTCCAAAAACAGTCAGTTCTTCCCACCGTATCACAGAACTGGCGACTCTGCTGGGGATATTTTTTTATAAGTGGGGTGTACCTTAGGAATAGTTCATAATGTTTTCAATTGCTTGACTTGTATGCTTTATATTTGTGGGTTTGAATTGGAGTTACTATAGATCCTAACTCGGATCTGGGGGATACCCTTTAGGTAAGTAGCAATAAACTGTGAGGGAATTGTACGGTGTAGACCGATACGGTTGAAGCAGTAGCTACATTGGTGTGGAACTTTAGTATGTACCGATATCCCTTATGGCGCAACGAGGAGAATATGGGTCTGCTAAGGGGTCATTAAGCACCAACTGACCTTAGAACCTATAATTGACCAACTTGGCCATAGAACAGTAGCAGTATGCTACACTCATTAAGACCAAACTCTCGTGATGATTTTGGCCGCAAGAAAAGGTTGTTAAACTGGAATTATGACCGATCGAGGGTGGTCAGTGATATTGAGATCCTCTAGAGCCCGATTACTATTTCTAGGACAAGTTTGAACCAACTGAACTGAAATAGTTTAGTACCTAGACTCCTTGCCAGCTCGAAATCTAAGGGCTATCTGTGTGACTTGTTTGCCCTTACCATGTTTGCTATCTGTGAATACTTGTGGTGTGTCTCTATCATGACATCATGCATCATGACACTGCATGCATATTTCATTGGACTAACCATTTCAAAGACCAATGGGATTCATCTTTGTTCTGTTTTGTAGGTCATGGCATCTATGTGTAGAAACACTATTCGGATCAGCTTTGTCTAGATTCCCACTCAGCTTAGGGAATTGGTTTCCAAGGTTCTAGACACTTCCTCCTTTATAAGAAGACACGGGCACCTCATTGGTTTGGTCACCTCCAAGATGGATGAACAGATGATGAGTGTCTTAGTCCAGTTCTTTGATCCACTGTACCACTGCTTTACTTTTCTGGACTACCAGTTGGTCCCTACCTTGGAAGAGTTCTCTGATCTACTGGGTATCTCCATTCTAGAGCAGACCCCGTTTACAGGTTGGGAGAAAGTCCTTAGGCCGGAAGAGATTGCTTCAGCCCTCCATCTGACAAAGGCTGAGGTAATGTCTAATTAGGAAACTCGTAGTGGTACAAAAGGCTTCTTGACCAAGTTCTTGGTTGGTCGGGCTAATCAGTTCTGGGACAATTTAGACTTTCAGGCGTTCGAGGACATCCTGGATCTTCTTATTTATGGTTTGGTCCTGTTTCCAAACTCAGATTCCTTTGTTGACGTGAATGCAGTGAAGATTTTCATGTCCGGTAATCCAGTGCCCACTCTCTTGGGAGATATTCTGCATACCCTATATGCTCGTACTGCTCGGAAACGGGGAACCCTTATGTGTTGTGCACCATTGCTGGCGAGGTGATTTATTTCTCACCTCCCCAAATCAGTTTTGAATAACAAGGAAGGCATGGGTTGGGCCTACAGGATTATGTACCTTACTCACACTGATATCATCTGGACTGCTAAAGGCATGGAAGATGTGGCTATTATTGATCGCTGTGGGGAATACCCCAATGTTCCACTTCTAGGAATCAATGGAGGGATCACCTATAACCCTTGTTTAGCCTTACGACAGTTAGGGCGAGCTAGGAGGGAAGGACCTCATGAGTTGCTGATGCCAAGCATTGTCTTTGACTTCCAAGGGGATAGTGACGAGCATCGTCGCAGATTCATACGAGCTTGGGATAGGGTGCACAGGTATGATTCGCACGAGCTAGGTATGAAGACTTCTCTTCCAATGAAACCATATCTCTGATGGGTTCGTACACGTGCTCAAAAGCTAGGGATGCCCTACGAGGTTGTCTTGCCTGTGATAGTTGAACTTGCTGATGAAGAAGGGGTTCCTCCTACCATCCTCCACCCTTACATGCCTACTGATATTGGGGCACTAAAGAGGTCCTGGATCCAACTAAGGGAAGAGCGGGATACTTACAGAGAAAAGTATCACGAGCAAGAGCAGAAGATCCTGAAGTTGACAAGGCAGCTGGAGAACGAGCAGATCCTCGACGACTATGTCCGCGCCAACGGAAAGCGACCCTGGGAATGTTGATGACTTTTGTTATGTTTAGTTTTGATTTACTTGTCAGTATTTTCTTTCTTGTAACGCCTTAAAGGCATTTGTTGAACAATTGAATTTAAACTTTTATCTAATAAAAGTGTGTTTCATTTTGGTTTACGAATTTGAATCTCTAAAGTCTTTGAAATCATATCATACACATATCATTCCCATGCACTTCATCACATGTGCTCTTACAGGTTTCTCATCTTCTTCGCTGTTTATTTCAGCATCATGTCTTCTAAAACATCAACTGATCAAGCCATCAAGGCTCTGCAAGCTCAAAATGCCCAGTTCCAGGAATTGTTCATGAGTTTAGCCAAGGGTCAGCAAGATCTGAAGACCCTTATCTTGAAGGATAAGAAGAAGAAAAAAGAGAAGACGGTACTATTGAATATGGGTCGCAGATTTGGAAACAATTTGCGAGAAGAGGTTGATTTGACTCACTCATCTGGAGGGGGAGATAATCAGGAAGAAAGGAGGGCTCTTAGCCCTGTGGTTTCAGACAACGAGGTTGACTTTGACGAAGACCAGTATCCTCTGGCTGAGGATAGATATAAGCAACTCGAAGACCGGTTGAGCGCGATGGAATTTCAGAAGGTGCCTGGTCTGGACTTTGGAGATTTGGGTTTGTCATTTGGGGTGGTAATTCCCCACAAGTTTAAAGCAAAAGTTTTTTCTAAATACGACGGGGTTTCTTGCCCAAAATTGCACCTCCGCTCGTATGTTAGGAAGATCCAGCCATACACCACTGACAAGAACCTCTGGATCCACTTCTTTCAAGACAGTCTCTCAGGGACTCAACTTGAGTGGTTTTACCAACTAGAAGGAGCTAGTATCCGTAATTGGGAGGACTTGGCTGCTACTTTCTACAAGCAGTACCAATACAATACCGACCTCGCTCCCACGCGTAACCAACTTCAGGGTATGTCTATGGGTGTGGGCGAAGGTTTCAAAGACTACGCTCAGAAGTGGAGGGACCTTGCTGGAAGAGTGCAACCTCCCTTGGCTGATAGGGAGCTAGTGGATATGTTTTTGGGGACTTTGTATGGTCCGTATTTCAACCATCTGATTGGAAGTTGATCGTCCGGGTTTATAGAGCTGATTATGACCGGGGAAAGAATTGAGGCCGGTATCAAATCTGGAAAGATACAAAAGGGTGCTTCATCAGGCACCGAGAAGAAGCCTTTTAAGAAGGAGTCAAGTGTTGTTTACAGCTCGAAGAGCCATAACAAACCTGAACTCCGCCAAGCAGTTAATGCGGTGGTTATATCAAGACCTGTTGTTACTCCTCAGCATAACAATCAGCCAAGAGCCGAGAGGCCACGAAGACAATTCACTCAACTCTATATGACCCTGTCTCAGATTCTTCCGCAGCTATTGAAGACCAACTTGGTAATTCCGAAGGAGGTCCCGAAGAATCCGAACACAACATCACCCATGTACAATCCTAACGCCCACTGTGCTTTTCATTCTGATAGCCCGGGGCACGATACGAATGACTGCTGGGTTTTGAAGAATAAGGTGCAGGACTTAATTGACGCTAAGGAAATTGAGTTCGAAGCGCCTGAAAGACCTAATGATATGACTGCTCCTATGCCCAAGCATGAAGTAAATGCTGTAGATGAAGACTCGTTTGTGGTTTCTGTGAAAGACATTGTTACTCCATTGATGACTGTGAAGAAGAACCTTCTGTTAGCCGGTTTATTTCCGGGCTGTGACGAAGGTTGCCGTATGTGTTCTGTCCTACCTACCGGTTGCCATCTTTTGAAGTCAGGTTTCCAACGCCTAATGGATAATAAAGAAATTTTGTTTGAGAAGACTTTTGTTCCTTTGGTTCCTACTGAAGAAGTTGCTATAATCACCATTTTCGACAATTCTTCCAAGGCTTCCTCGAGAAAGCCTGTTAGAATTACATATGTTCCAAGAATTGCACCGTTGATCATCACTATTCTCGGGCCTATCCCCTATACATCAAATAAAGTTGTCCCATGGCACTACGGGGCTGACGTATATTACCACGAAGTGAAACAAGACTTGAATGCTGAAGAGGCTGATACTGACATCAGCAATATTGTTCGATCTAGTAAAGTCACCCGTAGCAGAAGACTTTTCTCCCCTTAGATCTCTCCACCAGTTGTTTGGAAGCCTGTTGTTATTACATCTACCAGTACATCTGCTACTGTCCCTGTTCATGTTCCAGTTCTTACCCCTGTTGCCGAGCCATCTAACGCTCGGGGCAAAGGGATCACCGGTGAGCCTGCCCAGACAGAGGCACCGAAGAAGATTACTGTTGAAGCCTTTAGACAAGAGATGGAGGAAATTTTGAAGATCATCAAAAAGAGAGACTACAATGTAGTCGAGCAGCTGGGGCAAACCCCGTCTAAAATATCTATGTTGTCTTTGTTGCTATGCTCAGAAGCCCATGCCAAGGCTCTGATTACTTTCCTGAAAACTGCGCACGTGCTGCAAGAAACATTTGTTGATCAGTTCAAAGACTGTGTGGCGAATCTAACTGTTGATAAAGGGTTGGGTTTCTCCGACGCCGACTTGACTGCCAAAGGGAAGAATCATAATGACACCCTGCATGTCTCCATTGAGTCCTGGGGCACTACTCTTGCTCACGTGTTAGTGGATACTGGATCTTCGCTGAATGTGTTACCCAAGAAGGCATTGGACCGGTTAGACTGTGAAGGTTTGGAGCTGAAACCAAGCAACATTATGGTTAGGGACTTTGATGGGTCCAAGAGGATGGTACACGGTGAAGTGGATATTCCGATTAAGGTTGGTTCTCAGATTTTCGCATCTACATTCTATGTGATGGACATTCGGC
This sequence comes from Vicia faba, assembly GCA_948472305.1. NCBI lineage: Eukaryota > Viridiplantae > Streptophyta > Magnoliopsida > Fabales > Fabaceae > Vicia > Vicia faba. The sequence continues at coordinate 1,540,744,963 of OX451739.1, forward strand.
CATCTTATTCTTGTTTGCTGGGTCGCCCATGGATCCACAAAGTTGGGGAAGTAACGTCTACGCTTCACCAAATGCTGAAATACCCAGTGAAGGGGAAAATTGTTACAGTACGAGGGGAAGAGGAGTACATGGTGAGCCACCTCAACTCTTTTCGGTATGTGGAAATGGACGGGGAGTTCATTGAAACCCCGTGCCAACATTTTGAAGAAGTCCCCCAGACGCTGGCATCAACTGAAACTGTTGTTGAAGATCCTCCAATGAAGATGGCTTCCCTCAAGGATGCCCGGGTTGTTGTTAAGAAAGGTGGGTGTGCAAATTGGGGCCAACTCCCTGATTTTGCACATAAGACTAACAAGTTTAGTTTGGGTTTTACTTCAGAAGCTCAAAGGGCTGTTCGGAGTGCGCGGACTGGAATACCTCCCCTGTTTATCAGCAATTCAGGAGTGAATGCCATTGAAGACGATGATGAAGAGTCTGAGTTTGACGGCTGGATTTAACCAACTGCCGATGGTGGATTAAGCAATTGTACAGCAAAGGACTTCGTCCCAATTTCTTTTATTACCCAGTAATGAGACTTTTGTTTTGAATTTGTAATAGACAATTTTAAACTTTACAGCCCGGTGTCTTACCCGAGGCACCTTGGCTTTGTTTGTGAGGGCTTGATATTTGTCATCTCCATATATCATTAATAAAAGCATTGGACGTTTTTTGCATTTAAAATTTTGCGCTCCTTGTTTTTCTTTTATTATATATTGCAAAATAGTTATTTTACACACACTCACATATACAGGTCTACATCCACTCTGGATCTCACTGGTAAAGACTCTGCTACTGCCAGTTATGTCTTTGAAAGTCCGATCAACTTAGCCGAAGACGAAGGTGAAGATGATTGCGAAGTTCTTGGTGAACTTGCAAGACTGTTACTTCAGGAAGAGAGGGCCATACAGCCGCATGAAGAGCCAGTGGAATCAGTAAATCTGGGTACAGAGGCAGACAAGAAAGAGGTCAAGATCGGTGCAAATCTGGAGCCTAGTGTTAAGCAACGGCTGATTCTGATGCTGCGTGACTACGTTGAGATCTTCGCCTGGTCTTATGAAGATATGCCTGGGTTGGATACCGATATTGTGGTTCACCGTCTGCCTACCAAGGAGGACAGTCCTCCAGTGAAACAGAAGGTCCGCCGAATGCGCCCGGAGATGTCTGAGAAAATCAAGGCTAAAGTGATGAAGCAGTTTGACGCCGGTTTTCTAGCAGTTACTTCTTACCCATAGTGGGTTGCCAACGTGGTTCCTGTGCCGAATAAGGATGGTAAGGTTCGAATGTGTGTTGACTATAGGGATCTGAACAGGGCAAGCCCCAAGGATGATTTCCCACTACCTCATATCGACGTTCTGGTTGACAACACCGTACAGCATAAGGTCTTCTCCTTTATGGATGGTTTCTCTGATTATAATCAGATTAAAATAGCTCCCGAAGACATGGAGAAGACGACCTTTGTTACTCAATGGGGTACCTTTTGCTACAAAGTCATGCCTTTTGGATTGAAAAATGTTGGGGCAACGTATCAACGCGCCATGGTCGCCTTGTTCCATGACATGATCCATCATGAGATTGAGGTATACGTTGATGACATGATTGCAAGATCCCAGACTGAGGTAGAACATCTTGACCACCTTCAGAAGCTATTTGACAGGTTGAAGTTGTACAAGTTGAGGTTAAACCCGAACAAGTGCACCTTTGGGTGAGATCTGGTAAGCTGTTAGGTTTCGTCGTAAGTGATAAAGGTATTCAGGTGGATCTTGCAAAGGTGAAGGCTATATAGGAAATTCCAGCTTCTTGAACAGAAAAAGAAGTCAGAGGCTTTTTAGGTCGGTTGAATTACATTAACCGATTCATCTCACACCTGACTGCTACTTGTGAGCCAATCTTTAAGTTACTGACGAAAGATCAAGTGGTAAGATGGAACGATGAATGTCAGGCCGCTTTCGAAAGGATCAAAGAATATCTCCAAGAGCCACCTATTATGATGCCTCCAGTTGAAGGGAGACCTTTGATCTTATACTTGACAATACTCGATAACTCAATGGGGTGTGTGTTGGGTCAACATGACGAGTCTGGCCGAAAAGAGCATGCTATTTATTACCTTAGCAAAAAGTTTACCAACTGTGAGACCCGATACTCACTGCTCGAGAAAACTTGTTGCGCTTTGGCATGGGCTACTCGCCGGCTGAGACAGTATATGTTGACTCACACTACTCTATTGATATCAAAGATGGATCCAATCAAGTATATCTTCGAGAATCCCGCCTTGTCCGAAAGAATAGCAAGAAGGCAGACGATCTTAACTGAGTATGACATCCAATATATGACCCAAAAGGCAATTAAGGGAAGTGTTTTGGCAGACCATTTGGAACATTAGGCTGTGGATGATTACCAGTCCATGAACTTTGAATTCCCGGATGAGAATATCATGATAGTAACCGACTGCGAAGAACCTGGACCGGATGAAGGACCTGAGGAAGGATCCCGATGGTCTATGTACTTCGATGGAGCTTCAAACGCTTTGGGTAATGGCATTGGCGTCGTGATCACGTCTCCTAAAGGCTCTCATACTCCGTTTACCGCCCGACTATGTTTCAACTGCACCAACAATATGGTGGAGTATGAAGCATGCATCATGGGTCTTCGAGCAGTAATTGACCTAAGGATTAAGTTCTTGAGTGTGTTCGTAGATTCCGCTCTCGTGATCAGTCAGATCAAAGGCGAGTGGGATATGAAACACCCAAATCTTATTCCTTACAAGGAGTATGTATTGACGTTGCTTCCCCACTTTGAGGAGATAACCTTTGAACACTTCCCTAGAGAGGAGAATCAGTTGGCGGACGCGCTGGCTATGATGTCTTCTATGTTCAAAGTCAATTGGGACAACGAAGCTCCCCGTATTATCATTGAAAGATTGGATGAACCTGCACATTGCTGTGATATTGAGACTAAAGAGGTAGCAGATAAACCCTGGTTTCACGAGGTAAAGAGGTATCTTGAAGCTCAGGAGTGCCCCGAGGGTGCATCTGTTAATGACAAGAAGTTTCTGAGGAGGTTCGCGGTGAAGTTCTTCATTAGAAATGGTATCCTTTACAAGCGCAACCATGATTCAACCTTACTACAATGTATGGATAAGAATGAGGCAGAAAGGATCATGGCAGAAAGGATCATGGCAGAATTACATGAAGGTACTTTCGGGACTCATTCCAGTGGACACACCATGGCAAAGAAAATCCTTCGGGCAGGATATTATTGGTCCACTATGGAAGCCGACTGTTACCAGCATTCTCGGACCTGTCACAAGTGCCAAGTCTATGCTGATAAGGTGCACATACCTCCAGTTCCTATGAACGTCTTGACAGCTCCGTGGCCTTTTGCAATTTGGGGCATTGACATGATCGGCGAGATCATACCTACGGCATCCAACGGGCATCGTTTCATCCTGGTTGCTATTGATTACTTTACAGAGTGGTTTGAAGCAGCTTCCTTTGCTATTGTAACCAAGAACTTTGTGGCACGGTTCATTCGGCACAATCTGATTTATCGATATGGTGTACCCGAGAGGATCATTACGGACAATGGTACAAATCTCAATAATAAGATGATCACCGAGCTCTGCAAATAGTTCAAGATACAGCATCACAACTCTTCTCCCTACCGGCCGAAGATGAATGGGGCTGTTGAAGCGGCTAATAAGTACATCAAGAAGATTGTGCAGAAGATGCTCGAGGACATAAAGGAAATAGAAGAGTTGGAGCCCAGTGGGATTATTCACATAGTTGTCTTGTTTAGTTTTTTTCATAAATTGTGTAAATTCTATTGTTCGGCGGCGTTCTCTTATTAGGACGTTAGCCTCTTGTACAAAAACGCCTATTTACAGGCCAAACTTCAAAATCTATACAATTCATTTACAGAGAAATTTCAAACTGTTTTTCCTTTTTCTGTTTTGTTTTGCAAAGAACTTCCGGTGTTCATTTTTTATTATGCATTTGACATTAATTGCTGCTCATAAATATTTACATACAAAACAACAGACGATTACTTGTAATATCAGAAACAGGGGCAAATGAGAAATGTCCAAACTATACAGTTGCTCTATCCACCAGGTACAAAGGTAGGTTCAGCTGAAGAATATGGCCAAGGTGCTTTAACTCCCCGAAGATTAACACAGTAATGATAGCTCTCCCCAGCTGAGACTTGCAACTGTAGATGAACCGGTAATATTCTCCCCAAGGGGAGTTTATTTACCATCAGCACTGAAAGGTCTTAATATTCCCCCGCGGAGTATAAGAATATTCCCCGGCAGAATACAAAATATCCCCAGTGGAGTTTGAAATTTTTCCCAGCGCAGTCTGAAAAAGCTTCCCCAGTGGAGTTTGGAGAATCATCCCCAGTAAACTTTGGAAGATTGTCCCTAGTAGAGCTCAAAGGTTCTCCCCAGTGAAGCCGCAATTGAAAGATCATCCCCAACAGGATTCAGTATCACCAGCAAGGGTAATTCATCCCCAGCGTTATTTATCAATGGAATCCTCTACAGAGCATCTCTTCCCCACAGAGTAATCTCCTCATCAGTTTATTCCCCAACGAAGTTATCCTCTCCTGCAGGTTTATTCTCGCAATCATCTTCGTTCGCTATCCCCAACGGAAACGAAGAATTCAACTCTTTTCTCCAGCAGCTATCCGGGATTTATTTTCCCCAGCTAAAAACATTATATTTCCATACATCATGACACATGCATATACGCATCATACAACACAATCTCATTTATTTTGAGAACATCATTTCCTGATACATATCATGCATTACATACAACTAACCTTTACCTTTCAGGAAGGATGCAGTTAAAATTCTTATAAAATTTAAAGCTATGAAGCTTTTACCTCAGTCGAAGTATGGACGAGTTCTTAAATCTCAATAGAGTTTTTCTTAGTTGAATTACAGACAAGGTCCTAAATCTCGACAAAGTTCCTCCGTCGAATTACAGACGAGTTCCTAAATCTCAGCAGAGATTTTTCTCAGCTGAATTACGGGCGAGTTCTTAAATCTCGATGAAGATGTTTCCCTCAGTAGAATTACTGACAAGTTCTTAAATCTCAACAGAGTTATCCTTAGTTGAATTACAGACAAGGTCCTAAATCTCGACAAAGTTCCTCCGTCGAATTACAGACGAGTTCCTAAATCTCAGCAGAGTTTTCTCAGTTGAATTACAGGTGAGTTCTTAAATCTCGATGAAGATGTTTCCCTCAGTCGAATTACTGACAAGTTCTTAAATCTCAACAGAGTTATCCTCAGTTGAATTACAAACAAGGTCCTAAATCCCGACAAAGTCCTCTGTTGAATTACAGACGAGTTCCTAAATCTCAGCAGAGTTTTCTCAGTTGAATTACGGGCGAGTTCTTAAATCTCGATGAAGATGTTTCCCTCAGTCGAATTACTGACAAGTTCTTAAATCTCAACAGAGTTATCCTCAGTTGAATTACAGACAAAGTCCCAAACCAAGCATTTCCAGACTCCCTAGTGCACTGTAAGTCCTTCGTAACATAGCTACATTCTTGATTTTGATTCGCTTTATTCTGGCATCCAATGAGTAAAATAATTGCATATTTATGATCACAATAACATTTACAAGCTTTTGGTATTAACGAATTTCATTTATCTGATATGTAACAAGAATCACCATAGTTAGGGTTTCTTGGAATTTTTTGGGCATTTTCGTTTCAGGTAAAATCAGCCCTAGTGATGGCTATAGGTATGACCGGAAGAGGAAGGCAAGTTTAACTATGGCATCAGAAGGCATTTCTATGACCTATAGAGGATTTTGGAGTGAGACAGGCTTGTAGCTACGAACTTCTGTCCGTTGGTATAGGTGGTTGTTCTTTTAGCCATAGTTGGGAGGTCAAGGATGATGCGTGGCATCCATCCATTGGGAAATTCAAATATAACGTGCATTTTTTGTCTTTCTGGAAATTGTTTTGTTTTTTATATAATATATATTATTTGTATTATTATTAACAAAACAACAATGTGCTTCAGTGGTTGCCACATAAGCCATAAAGGACCCAAAGGCTGGAGGTCAGGAGTTCGATCCCTGCCTCCAGCAATTTGTATTTTCTTCTTATTTTTCAAGAGATCGTGTACACGCAGGGGCAAGATCCACACCATACTCCCTCACCAATCCAAGCGCCAGATGGCCAAATGGTCAGATCTGGTGGTCAAATATTGAAGGTCCACCAAAGAATCAGTTAACGCGCCTACACAGGATCCCAAAAGTCCACATGGGTCAGCATCAATTGGGCCTACGAATTGCTTTCCATACCCCCCAAAACCAGGCCCACTCTCTCTTTTGTTGATATTTTGTTTATTTATTTAATTACTTTAATTTTGTTTAATTTATTTCTAACCAATAACAAAATTCCTTTTTATCAAATAAAATCACAAAAATACTTTTTTTTAACCAATCAAATTTTAAAACTTTTATTTTTATTAATAAACTTATTAATTAATTAGGATATTAATTAGGAAACTTTAATTTATTTTGTAAATATTTAAAATTAATTAGAAATCATTAGGTTTTAATTCATTTAATTATTTTTATTTTCTTTCTTAAAATAATAAAAAACCCAAAAATATGTCATAAATTATTTTTCATTAATTAAACTTATTAATTTAATTTAATTATTTAATTTAGAATTTAATTTCTTTCCTTAAATAAAAACAACAATAAAAAAACATTTTCTTTAATCAAAAGGGTCAAAACCCTAATTCGCATTCGATTTAATTTCCCGCGCGCTTTATTTATTTTTATCCAATTATGTATCTGCTTATGGATTGTAATAGTTAAATATCACATTTGATTATTTTTACCGCTTTATTTTATTTTCAAAGGGTTGCTTTTGACGATGTAAATACCCGACGCCTTGTAATTTTAATTCCGCATTTTAATTTCGCAAATTATAACTGCTAGATGTTTGATAATAGGGTTTGCATGACAAGACTGAATGTTTAAATCTTAAAATCAAATTAGATCACCCTTAACATGTGCAAATATAAAAATAAACTGAAAACGACACAACCGCACATGCGCACTCTTAGGGTACACCCCACTTGGTTTCCTTCGTACATGGTCATTTAGTATATGTCGTTTTAGAGGTCGCCCTCTTGTCTAAAAGATCATTAGTTACCTCGAAACGGTTGCCTCAGATATTGTTGCCTCAAACAAATGATCTAAGACATTGGGGTTACCGCTAAGGCGTCCTAACATTGCTTTAGTGATCGTATGTCCCTCATTCGAATTGACCCTCAAATTCCAACGACGGTGCTTCCCATTCACTAATAGTGGCATAGCATTGTCTAAAGGAAATTAGCATAGAACGATTCCTTTTTCGAGTAGGTAGATAGTTCTTAGATACTTGCTCATTCAAAACAAAACAAATTTTTCACACTTACACTCCTTTTCGAACAAAGTTTTCAAAACACTTCATTACACTCTTGAGGACAGAAGCAAAAGTTAAATCGAAGTTTCAAACAAAAACTTTTTCAAACCCACAAGCACAAAGAAAACAATTTTGAAAACAATTGAGCAAGTAACTAAGAGCTCGTGGATAACCACGGATAGAAAGGGTGCTTAGACCTTCCCTTTCTATACTCTACCCCCCGAACCCGAGAAATATCTCGAAAAACGAATTTTTCTGTGCTTTTTTCATTTCCTTGTTGGATAAACTAAAAGTCAGTGGCGACTCTTGCTTACCGCGACATTTTGCAAACACAAACGCAAAACGCAAACCAGCATTCCAAAAACAGTCAGTTCGTCCCACCGTATCACAGACATGTAGTAATTTTTCAGTCTCTATTTGTCCTAGGTCTGTATTGACTGTAACTTCTCGTTCAAGTTCTGTGTCTAGGAATTCATATCTTATGTCTTTTGGTAGGGTTTTGAGTTCTATGGAAGGCTTATTTTGATAGGGTATAGGGTCAGGAATTAGTGTTAGGCATTCACTCAGATTTTCATCTTGATATTCAGGGCCCCAATTATCATCTTTAAGAATCGAGGGTATGGGAATCTTTAATACTTTTGAATAAGCAGTTTGTTGTTTTTCCAATTCTTTCACGCATTTATCGATTTCATCCAAGAAACAACATGAATTATCGATGGCTGGTGCTATAAGGAATTTAGATAAGATGAATTCAACTTTTTCTTCTCTGACTTCAAAAGTCATTTTTTCCATTTTTAACATCTATTATGGCTCCTGCAGTGACTAGGAATGGTCTACCTAATATGATAGGAATATTGGAGTCTTCTTTAATGTCCATGATTATGAAATCAGTGGGGATATAGAATTGTCCTATACGTACAGGAACATTTTCTAGCATACCTAAAGGAAATTTCACCGATCAATCTGATAATTGTATGGACATTCTTATTGGTATTAGTTCTCCCATGATGAGTTTATTGCAAATTGATAAGGGCATTAGACTAATATTGGCTCCTAAATCGCATAGTGCTTTGTCTATGACAAATTTTCCAATTACGCAAGGTATGGAAAAACTACCTAGGTCTTTAAGCTTAGGAGGCATGTTATTTTGTATTATAGCACTACACTCAGCAGTGAGCAACACAGTTTCATTATCCTCAAGATTTTTCTTATTTGACAAGATTTCTTTAAGAAATTTAGCGTAGGAGGGCATTTGTGTGATAGCTTCTGTAAAAGGTATGGTAATGTTGAGTTGTTTCAGAAGTTCAACAAATTTCTTGAATTTCCCTACGTTTTTAGACTTAGCAAGTCTTTGAGGGTATGGAATAGGGTGTTTATAGGGTGGCGGAGGCACATAAGGTTCTTCTTTTTCTACGGCCTCTTCATCACCTTTTTTGTCTACTTCCTTTGGTTCAGCTTCTTTCTCAGTTCCTTTTCCATGTTTTTGGTACATGGTTGGTGTGATACGGTGGCAGAACCGACTGTTATACTGGTTTTGTGTTTGTATTCGCAAATGTTGCGGTAAGCAAGAATCGCCACCGACTTTTTTATTATCCAACAAAGGAAAGGCTGGAAAGAACAGAAAAAGACCTTTCAAGATTATTTCTGAGTAAGGGGGTATATTATGGAAAGGGAAGGTGTTATCACCCTTTCCATTTGTAGTTATTTACGGGCTCTTAGATGCTTAGCTCATTTGAAAAATACCTTATGCTTTTTGTGTGTTTTTGAAAAGTATTTTGAAATGCCATAGTGAGGCAGTTTGCTTTATGGTAACTCTTGTATTAGTCCTCAAGAGTGTTGATAATACTTTTTTTGAAAATGTTTTTGAAAGTTTTTGTGTAGACGTAAAATGTTTGTTTCAGCAAGCATCTAACAGCTATCTACTTTACTCGAAAGGGTTGTTCTTTTCTTCATTTCCTTTAGACAAGGCTAGCCTACTATTAGTGAGTAGGTAGCCATATTGTTGGATGTCGAGGGACATTCAAAGGGACGTTTTATAGTCATAAAGGCAATTGGGCGAGAAACCCTAGTAACTACCCTAGGGTTTTAAGATCATTGTTTACCAATGCAACATCGAGAAGGTCATCGAGGGACTTATGATCTTTTTAAACCAGAGGATAGCCACTAAAATCTCTCATGTTTTTAGAGTTGTGAAAAAGTTTCCGAAGGAAACCGAAGTGGGCGTACCCTAGAGGTGTATATGTACATGTGTGTTATGTTCAGTTATTTTTGTCTTTTTTGTTAGGTTTGCTAGCGTTTTGATTTAAATCTTTGTCATAAAATCCTATTATTCATACATCTAGCAGTTAATATGAAAGCAATAGAAAATGTGGAAAATAAGTGTCCTACGCTATTACAACCAAATTGAAAGGCAAAAAATGAAAAAACAAAAACAAAATAAAGAGGGGAAGTGATTCCTTTGATTCAGGCAGTAGACTCCTTCAATTCACCCTTCTTTTTATTTCTTTCGATTGAGCTTGGGAGTTGGCATGAGCAACCTTCGGTTTCACCCTTTCCTACTTCTTTCGATTGAACTTAGGAGTTGGTATGAGAAACCTTCAATTGCACCCTTTCCTGCTTCTTTCGATTGATCTTGGTAGTTGGCATGAGCAACCTTCGATTGCACCCTTTCCTGCTTCTTTCCATTGAGCTTGGGAGTTGGTATGAGCAACCTTAGATTGCACCCTTTCCTTCTTCTTTCGATTGAGATTGGGATTTGGTGTGAGCAACCTTCAATTGCAACCTTCTCTGCTTCTTTCAATTAGACTATGAAGCAATATGGACCTGCATAGCAGCATGAGTGTATATCCTTTGTTCACACCCTTTTTGTCTTTCATTTGAGTTTGTACAGGTTAGTTTCAACACATATTTGGACAAGAAAAGCTAACAAACGAAAAGGACAAAAACGAAGAATATAACTAAAAGGCTATTTACATGTTATGCTGAAACGAAAAATAAGTGAAAGGCTATTTACATGTTATGCTGAAATGAAAAACAAGTGAAAGGTTATTTACATGTTATGCTGAAACGAGAGATGCAAGGTCAAAAGGACTTACCTTGCTTGAAACTGGAACTTGTGTATGGACTGGAGTTGTTGGATGCTCTTGGATTCGAAAGGAGAGAGGCAAGTATGGTGTGATCTTGTTGAATTTTGAGAATTTTTGGTATGCTTCTCTTAGGTTGTGTATACGTGTAAGGAAATATATGTGTAGTTCATGGGCCTCTGTCTCTAGTCTCTTGGTGAATGTCTCCTTTGTGTATGTGTCTGTATTTGTATTTATAGGGATGTGAGGGTGTATGGAAATGGCAAGGGACAGCCATTAACTAGGCTTTGAAGGCCATGAGACAAGAATCCAACACATTAAAAGTTGGCCATATTTGGATAACTCTTTCCATTTTGAAATCTTGAGTGATCCTGGACACATTTGACTCTTTTGAATACCTTCCAGACTTGCTCTTCGATTGGTCCTGACTTTCTCCTCATGGCTCCTTTGATTGGACCCGTCTATTTTCCTTAGCTGGTTGATTCAAATAGCCCAAACGAGAACTTCATTTTGTCCAGTCGAAGCCTCTTTCGTCACATCCTTTGAATGTCATTGCACAGGAGGCCTGGGCCTGGCCACCTGTAGGACCAAGACTCATCACAAGGAGAACTTGTTTTCAATAATCATGTGTCCTTCAAATGGACCTATAAATGCTTCTTCGGAGGGACCACACGAATGCGCCTTCGAAGGGACTATCATGCGTGCCGAAGTGTGGAAAACTGTGCATCTTTTGATTCATTGAATTGAGACTGTTTCAAAGGGAACCATTGCCCATTCGAAGCTGGCACAAAGGCAGCCAATGCCTTGTGGAAGCTAGCACGATGGAGGCCAAAGCAAGCATAAAAGAGGCCATTCCCTAGTAAATCAAATCAGGCACAAAGGAGGTATTTACCTTTTGGGTCGAAGGAAGTTTTCTGCCTAGTGGGTTAAAGGAAGTTTTCTGCCTAGTGGGTTAAAGGAAAATTTGAAGAAGTCTTAGTCTTGTGTGCCTTATGAACTGAACTTGATCGAAGGGGGGCAGCGCTTAATCAAAGCTGGTGGATCAAAGCTTGATAGAAGGTTTTTAATACCCAATTGAAGCTTGTGAGACACATATCGCTCGAAAGGTCCCAGACGCCTAATCGAAGCTCTTGTCCAGATGCCAATCAAAGGACATCCTGTTAAGATGCCAATTGAAGACACCTTTGTTCATCTTCAAAAAAAATTATTTTCCTCCATAAAGTGTTTGTAACCATCTATGTAAGAGACAATCTTGGAGAACATGAGAGGGAAAATTTTGGGGTACAATAGTTGCCCCTGTTCAATCTCCTTTAACCTGAAGATTTAGATTGTCTTGTTTGCCTTTCGTGATCTGAAGGTGGAAGATGATTGGACACTAGAGTGCCCAGAAATTTGCACTCGATGATGTGATGGTTGACTGTGTGGGGAATGGGCTTAAAGATGCCATTTAGAGAAGATGACTGAGAGTTATCGGAGATAGGCTTAACGATTCCATCCAGGGTAGGTGCTGACTTTATAAGAGGTCCCTTTGTGGGGAATTCCTGTTCCTGATGTCTGAGGAGGAGTTCACTGGGGAATGTTGATTTCTGTTGTTTTCCTACTTGAGGAAAACTCTGTGGGGAATAGAGTATAGGAACTTCAGTTGTCCATGGCTCTACTGAGGAGTTATCTCTGGACTAGAGAGATGAAGGTTTGTTGTTTTTTGGTTAAACTCCAGGCTTCACAATAACTTGTTGGGGAGGATGAAGTTATTTTTTGTCTGGAAATGTGTTAGAAATAGCATGTGTAGGGTTGTTTCAGGATGAGTCTGTGCTAGAAAGTTGCCTCATCTTGTTTCAAGAATTGATCCACAATCAGCTGTTTCACAGATAGTTGTCTTGTCTGGTTTCAGGTATTAATCTGGAACTTGATTTTCTCGTTCGTTGAGATAGTTGTCATGGCTGGTTTCAGGTATTAATCTCTGACCTTAGAAAGAAAGATAGTTTTCTTGGCTTATTACAGGTATTAATCTTCAATCTGCTCATGTAGATAGTTTTCCTGGCTATTTACAGGTATTAATCTATAATCGATCGTCCACAGATAGTTGTCCTGGCTTGTTACATGTATTAATCTGGAACTTGAAAATGTTGGTGAGTATGAAGCTTGACTGTGACGTATAATGAGGGAATCTTTGATGATTACTACCTCAGTAGGCAATGAAAGAATCTTGGTTGATTACTACCTCAACAGATAGTGAAGAAATCTTAGGACGATTACTACCTCAACAGATAATGAAGGAATCTTTGACGATTGCTACCTCAGCAGATAATGAAGGAATCTTTGAAAATTGCTATCTCAACAGATAATGAAGGAATCTTCGATGATTATTACCTCAACAGATAATGAAGGAATCTTTGATGATTTCTACCTCAACAGATAATGAAGGAATCTTCGATGATTGCTACCTCAACAGATAATGAAGGAATCTTTGATGATTCCTACCTCAACAGATAATGAAGGAATCTTTGATGATTTCTACCTCAACCGATAATGAAGGAATCTTTGATGATTGCTACCTCAATAGATAATGAAGGAATCTTGGATAATTACTACCTCAACAGATAATGAAGGAATCTTTGACAATTTCTACCTCAGCAGATAATAAGGAATCTTTGATGATTACTACCTTAACAGATAATGAAGGAATCTTTGACAATTACTTCCTCAATCGATAATGAAGGAATCTTTGACGATTGCTACCTCAACGGATAATGAAGGAATCTTCGATGATTGATACCTCAATAGATAATGAAGGAATCTTTGACGATTGCTACCTCAACAGATAATGAAGGAATTATTGATGATTTCTACCTCAACCGATAATGAAGGAATCATTGATGATTGCTACCTCAACAGATAATGAAGGAAACTTGGAAGATTAATACCTCAACAAATAATGAAGGAATCTTTGACGATTTCTACCTCAACAGGTAATAAAGGAATCTTTAACGATTTCTACCTCAACCGATAATGAAGGAATCTTTGACGATTGCTACCTCAACAAATAATGAAGGAATCTTGGACGATTACTACCTCAACAGATAATAAAGGAATCTTTGACGATTTCTACCTCAACCGATAATGAAGGAATCTTGGACGATTACTACCTCAACCGATAATGAAGGAATCTCGGACAATTTCTACCTCAGCAGATAATGAAGGAATATTTAATGATTGCTACCTCAACCGATAATGAAGGAATCTTGGACGATTACTACCTCAGCAGATAATGCAGGAATCTTTGATGATTTCTACCTTAACCGATAATGAAGGAATCTTGGGCGATTACTACCTAAAAAGATAATGAAGGAATCTTGGATGATTACTACCTCAATAGGGTTCCAGAAATTTGTTTGGTTATGTAAGTAGTTGATGATATTTATCTTTTTATAGACTTTTACCTAAAAAGATAAAGAGTTAGTTGTATACAATGTCATCATGCATGAAGTGCAAATGATTCTCTCAAAATAAATGAGATTTGTAATATATGCATTCGTGCTGCATATTCTATGACACTTGAAAATGATGTATGAATGCAATGTATGAACGCGTCAGTCATTCCACTGTTGTATTATTAAACTAGGGAGAATGAATCCCTGATTGTTATTGTGGATGAAGAATATAGGTCTTCAGATTTGTTGAAGTTGAAACACTGGGAGATGAACTTCCGTTGTTAGAGAAATAAACTTTGTTGGGGAAGGAAAACTCTGTGAACTGCTTGGGGATTTTGTTGAAATCCTGTTGGGGAATCCTGAGAAGCTTGGCGACTTCACTGGGGAATCTTTTCTTAGATGTCGGAGCAGTAGTTGGAAATTCTTGCTCTGCCGAGGAAATGAGAACACCTGACATCATTAGGTTGCATACTGAGAATACGGTAGTGACCTTGTAGTAGGATGCACCTTCCTTTGTACCTGCAGGAGTAAGTATCTGCTGGGATTCTATGGATGGCCTGATTGTTATCCATATTCCTGGAATCCTTGGTGAATGTGGATCAGGGTGGTCAGCACTCTACTGATAGACAAGTGACAAGATGACGGGACATAGTCATATGCTTTATTCCCTAACTTTTTCCTAGGCTTATCCTTTCAGATTTTCAGTCCACCAGGATACCTTTTTTTGCCCAAGCCGCCTTTTCAGGTTTTTGACTTGTCGGGTGTATAGATTTTTCATATGTATATCCCTAATTTTTTCCTGAACCTTTTGTTTCGCCGGGATGCCCTTATTTTTGCCTAGGCCAGTCAACCTAGCGGGTCTTTGTTCATGCGTAATATTTTCCGACTATGTCCATGTTCATTGGGTACGGAGAATTGTCATTATCCATAGTAGTAACAGTTGTCACACTGCTAGAAGATGTTTGTTTGATCGTACATGATTCGTTGCTGGAATTCATGTCCAATTCCCCAAGTGATTCAGATGGAGATCTTCCCCTTGGCTATTTAGCATTTTGAGAGATTCTTTGAACCCTGACTTGACTTCCCCAGATCAGCTGGACACCATGTTGTGGCCCTTGATTATGAAAGGCATGTCACTAGAATGTTATTCCTTCTGAGGTGATTATGTCCATTGAGAGGATTTTGTTCATCGAATATCCGTTGTGCGGATTTCTCTGCTGTTTGAACAAATAGTCATATGCAAACAATAGTATTGAAGAATTCCAAGCTTATGTTTGTCTTGAAGTTTTGAAAATTCCTTTTTTAGTAAGACAAACAAATTTTATAAAAGTGTGATATTGGCTCAGGATTTATAGTGAACCTTACAGGAGTCAGGATACCTATTGTAACAATATGCTTTCTAACTAACCCATGCTTCAGCTAGGACTTTTAAGGGTTATAATGTGACCTGGTTCACAGTTTAAGAAACAAAGGATAAAGGCTCAAAATTTTATTTGTATCCAACCCATTCTTCGTGATGTTCTTCAGTCCTATGCTCAGTTAATTGTGCTTTTAGATCCCAATTGATTCTGGAATCTTTGCTCTGATACTTGGTGATGGTTCAGAAATTGAACGTTTGTTTGCAAAGGCAGTCATTTTTGTAACCTTTTCTTTTTTGTTGAGGATTTGTAGGATCTCTTTTTTTTATTTTGTTATCCCTACTTTTGCCTGAACTATTTATTTTTTGATTACAGTCAGCGGGATGCCCCAGTTTTTTTCTTAAGTCTCCTTCATAGATTTGACTTAACGGGCTTTTCTCTCGAGAGATAATGAATGTTTGTCTTGACGATTATGTGGAACCATCACCATTTTTTAGAGTGCATCTTCTAAACTATTTGACATGTATGAAGGTAGAGCTTGCGACTGAATGCACATCTGAATTAATTGAGAAAGCTACCCTGCCCCAGGTTATGATTAAGGGTTTTAATTTGTATGAAAAGAAAAACTCCTACTTCTTAGGCTCAAAGGGGTTGACTAGGGATTATCTTTCTTATAACTCCACTATTTAGGATTTGAACAACGCCTGTACATCATCAGCAGGGTCTATTCAAAAGCATACTGTAGAGATTGTAATATTATTTTCGTCATACTCCCTCTAAAGGCTTAGAGGTTTTGATCGAGAGTTGAATATCACAAAAAGGAATTCAAAACATAGTTTGAATATAATGAATACGAATGAAATAATTCAAGACAAAACATATGTGATGCATTAATATGAATAACCAAAGTCTGATATAAAGACAAATATTTTAAGCAAACAAAGAAGTTACAACTGATAATTCGAAATGAAATAAATGCTCTCAATTTTGGCCATGATTTGGCATGGGAGCAGTGATCACATTGGGAGCCTTATGAGGGTCGAATTCGATCTCCTTGTTTTCGATCAAATATTGAATCTTGTTCTTCGAAGTCCAACAGTTGTCGGTGTCGTGTCCAGGACTATCAGAATGGTAGGCACATCTTACATTTGGATTGTACTTAGGAGAGGAGGTATCGGGGTTTTGAGGAGGATCCCTTAGTGTAATCAGCTCCGCTTTCAGCAAATGTTGTAACGCTTAAGACAATGGCATATTAATCTTAGTGTAAAGCCTTTCTTGGTAATTTATCCTAAGCCTATTGCCCTGTCGTTGTTGAACAGGTGTAGGATTAGAGATTAGCACCGCTCCCACGGATTTATGGTGGTCCTTTTTATTACGGCATTTTTGACCATAACCAATATTAGTTTCTTTTCTACCACCAAATGGCCTCTTCTCGGCATTAGAGGATGAGGCCATCGGTATCTTCCCACTCTTGATACCGCTTTCAATCCTTTCCTCAGTCAGAACCATCTTTGTAAAACCGGACGAAGAACTCCCAATCAGCAGATTGAAGAACGGGCTTGTCAGAGTGCCCATGAACATGTCTACCATTTCCCGATCAGTTAGAGGAGGTTTCACCCTGCCAGCTAAATCTCTATATTTCTGTGCATATTCCTTAAACCCTTCTCTTAAGCCCATGGACATATTCTACAATTGCACTCGAGTTGGTGCCAAGTCAGCATTGTATTGGTATTTCTTATAGAAAGCAGCAGCCAAGTCTTCCCAGGTATGGATGTCAGTTCCTTCTAACTGGTAGAACCACTCCAATTGAGTGTCAGCCAAACTTTCTTGGAAGAAATGGACCCATAACATTCGGTCAGCAGTGTGAGGCTGGATCTTTCTGACTTTTGATCTCAAGTGATGTTTAGGACAAGAGACCCCGTCATATTTAACGAACATGGGAACCTTGAATTTTGGTGGGACGGCCACTCAAGAAACTAGCCCTAACTCTTCAAAGTCCAAGCCAGGTATCTGCTGAATTTCCATAGCATTGAGGTGATCCTCCAACTGTTTGTATTTATCATCAGTAGGAGGATACTGCTCCTCAGAATAATCAGGTTCATCTTCCTCAGACTCTGGGTTGATGTTTTCTTCTGTGGGATTTTCTCCTTGATTGTCCCCTTCATCCGACGTGGTTGCGAAATCTAGAGCTTGCCTGGCTGGTCCTATGAGTCTTCCCAAATTCAAAACACCAGCTAGTTTCTTTGCCTTCTTCTTCTTCTTCTCTTTGATGACGAGAGCTTTCAGTTCCTCCTGCCCCTTAGCCAGAGCCAGGAACATTTGTTGGAATTGAGCGTTTTGAGCTTGAAGATCTTTAACTGTTTGTTCAAGAGCCATTTCTTCTTGCTGAAATAAACAGTGAAGGGATAAGAAGCATGTCCTGTTATGCAATGACATGTATGATATGCTTATGCAATGTTTTCAAGAATCTTGCGGGGTAAACACAAGGAGATGCTAGGAGTTGACTGCAGCTTTAATTGAAGAACTTTGTATCATTGAATGTCCTCCTATGAGAATCAAGCTCACCATGTCGAGTGGGTCATAGCCTCTGACTCAAGTTACCTTTTTTTAATCTTTTGACAGCATTGGCTAAAGGAAAATAAATCCTCTTGCCCCTTGCTAGACGTCTAGTTCATCATAACCTGCATCACATGCCCTTGTGATCCTTGAAATGGTTAAGGAAATGCCATGGTATGATGTTATGATTAGTATGCTATGCATCAAGCAAAAAATGTAGGGTGATAAAGACAAGTATGGCTTACAGTAAATCCAAGTTATTGGATAATGACTACAAACAAGTCCTGCAAGGAGTACAAATAAAGCCTTGCAATGAGTTCAAGTTGTTAGATAATGAAGGTAAACCAGTCACATAAGCAACCTTAGGTTTAGGCTTGCATGGGGTTTGTAGGTAAGTACCCTCTTGAAGTATAATTGGTTCAACCTGTCTTAGAAAAGTAACTGGGTTCTAAGGAGTCTCAATATCACTGATCTTTCTTTATCGGGCATTGTTTCAGCTTAGCAATCTTTTCTTGCGGCCGAAACATCTCGAAAGTTCGATCTCAATGAGTGTAGCATTGAGTATCAACCAATCCCCAACTTTACACTGAGGTCGGCTATCTCACTACTTTCTAATGGCCAAATTTGTCCAACTAAGGTTCTAAGGTCCGTTAGTACTTAAGGATACCACGCGGCAGCCCCGTATTCTCCTCGATTCAACACAAGGGATACTGGTACCAACCAAAGTGTCACACCAACACAGTTATCGCTTCAACCATATCAATTTACATTGAACAGTCTCTACAATCTATTATTGTTTACCTAAAAAGATGCCCCCAGATCCAGGTGTAGGATCTATGATAATAACCCAAACAACCCTCTAAGGATAAAGCATACAAAGCAAGCAATTACAATATTTTTTTAAATGAACTAACTCTTAAGGTAACCCCACTTTTTATGTATTCCCCAGCAGAGTCGCTAGTTTTGTGATACGGTGGCAGAACCGACTGTTATACTGGTTTTGCATTTGTATTCGCAAATGTTGCAGTAAGCAAGAGTCGCCACCGAATTTTCTTTTATCCAACAAAGGAAGGGTGAAAAGAACAGAAAAAGACCTTTCGAGATTATTTCTGAGTAAGGGGGATAGATTATGGAAAGGGAAGGTGTTAGCACCCTTTCCATTTGTAGTTATCTACAGGCTCTTATATGCTTAGCTCATTTGAAAAATACCTTATGCTTTTTGTGTGTTTTTGAAAAGTATTTTGAAATGCCATAGTGAGGCAGTTTGCTTTATGGTAACTCTCGTATCAGTCCTCAAGAGTGTTGATAAAACATTTTTAGAAAATGTTTTTGAAAGTTTTTGTGTATGTGTAAAAAGTTTGATTGAGCAAGCATCTAACAGCTATCTACTTTACTCGAAAGGGTCGTTCTTTTATTCCTTTCCTTTAGACAAGGCTAGCCTACTATTAGTGAGTAGGTAGCCATATCGTTGGATGTTGAGGGACATTCGAAGGGACGTTTTATAGTCACAAAAGCAACTGGGTGAGAAACCCTAGTAACTACCCTAGGGTTTTAAGATCATTGTTTACCGAGGCAACATCGAGAGGGTCATCGAGGGACTTATGATCTTTTTAAATTAGAGGATAGCCACTAAAATCTCTCATGTTTCGAGAGTTATGACTATTTTTCCGAAGGCAACCGAAGTGGGCGTACCCTGGAGGTGTATATGTGCATATGTGTTATGTTCAGTTATTTTTGTCTTTTTTGTTAGGTTTGCTAGTGTTTTGATTTAAATATTTTCCATACAATCCTATTAGTCATAAATCAATAGATGGAAAATAAGTGTCCTACGCTATTACAACCAAATTAAAAGGCAAAAAATGTAAAAACAAGAACAAAATAAAGAGGGGAAGTGAGTCCTTCGATCCAGACAGTAGACTCCTTTAATCCACCCTTCTTTTGCTTTCTTTCGATTGAGCTTGGGAGTTGGCGTGAGAAACCTTCCATTGCACCCTTTCCTGCTTCTTTCGATTGACCTTGGGAGTTGGTATGAGCAACCTTCGATTGCACCATTTCCTGCTTCTTTTGATTGATCTTGGGAGTGGGCGTGAGAAACCTTCAATTGCACCCTTTCCTGCTTCTTTCGATTGAGCTTGGGAGTTGGTATGAGCAACCTTCGATTTCACCCTTTCCTGCTTCTTTCGATTGAGCTTAGGAGTTGGTGTGAGCTGAAGAAGTGAAAAACACAAGAAGGGGGGTTGAATTGTAAATCTTAAAACGAAAGCTTAGACAACACTGTATTTTTATCCTGGTTCGTTTGATCTCAAACTACTCCAGTCCACCCGTCAAGGTGATTTCTCCTCTCTCCAACGAGGTCTTAATCCACTATATTCAAAGGGATACAACAACCACTTTAACAACTGTTAAAGCCTTCTTGAGTATAACCACAAACCGGTTTATCTCAAGGAAATCTCTTTACAGATAATTGAACAATGATGTGTGCTAATGTTTTCTAACAAAACTATATAACACAAATGTGATAATACACAAATTTAAGCTTGAAATAAAAACTGAATTGCTAATGCTTTTGTGTAGGCGTGGTTTGAAGGCTTAGCAAAATGTATGAGTGCGTGCGTGAAGATTAGCTTTTTCTTTTCTTACACTGATTTGTTTATATAGCCAAGGCAAAGATATGTTGTTGTCCATAAATCACTTTCAATGATAATAACGTTCTTTCCTTTTTGAGAAGATCTTGTCTTGGAATAAATTCGTTGGTAATTAATCTGTCTTGAATGCTTAGTAACGCTTCAGAGTGTTCTCTGCTTATGGTAATCAGAGTGTTCTTTGCTTTATCTTATGCTGACGCTTCTGAGTGCTGATGACTTGGTAAGGATCTTGATCAGAGTCAGAGTATTTTATGCGCAGATTCTGGTCATCAGGCTTCAGCGTATGATCTGGTAACTTTCAGCTTGTAGTACATGTTATTGATCTTCTGATGCTGACATATAACTGATCTTCTGATGCTGATTCCATCAGAACTTCTGTAAATACAAAACACAATTTTAAGCAGCATATTTGTTATATATATATATATATATATATATATATATATATATATATATATATATATATATATATATATATATATATATATATATATATATATATATATATATATATATATATATATATATCTTTTAATTTATTTTATTCTTTGTATTTTGTTATCATCAAAACTTTAATCAAGGGTTGTAGAATCAAACTATGTTCTAACAATCTCCCCCTTTATGATGATGACAAAACCCAGATTTTTTCAATTGAAAATAAAGAATAAAGATATCAGAGATTAAAGATAAAGAATAAAAGGTATCAGAGCTAAGAAGAGAAAACTCCCCCTGAGTTGATTACTTCCCTTTAATTCCATGAGACTTTGAGCATCCAAACTTTACTGTATCGGAGTTCATCAGATTCATCAGTGTTTTGTACCTGTAAGCTTTTCAGAAGAGAGAAATTTAAATAGATTAGAATGTTTGAGACTTATGTCTCAGTAATCCGTTATTGAAAAATATCATTCTTTCTCCCCCTTTTTGTCAGTTATCAAAAAGCACAAATAATCAGAGCTAAAAAGATCAGAGCTAAAATGAGTTTATATTAAAAACAGAAGCAATGATAAGTTCAGAACATGTAAAAATATTACAGATAAACAAGTTATAAAAACAACAAGGAAATTTCTAAGAAGGAGGAGGAAGTCGTGTGAACAGAGCTTCCAACATGCTCTTGATCTGAGTGTTTGTTTCCTGTTGCTGAGTTAACATGTTTGCTATTGCATCAATTTTGGTGTCCTGCTTATCCATTCTTTCCTGCATCAGCATATCAGATCTTTTCAGATCTTCCAGAGTCTTCCTGTCAAGAGAGGAAGCTTGAGGATCTTCAGAAACAGGATGCTTCTCAGAGCTTTCTGTAATATCTTTTTCTTGACCCTGTTCTTCAGCCGGAATTATCTGTTCTTCTGCAGGTTGAACTTTGGATGCTGGACGCTGTTCAGACCAAGGAGCAATGTCCAGATGGAGAAATTCTTCCTTAAGCAGCTTGCTCAGAACTGGACCTTCAATTTCTTTCAGCAGATTGCAAAAGTTCTGTTGAGCCTGTCCATAGCTCTGGTCTTGCAACTTGAAGGTTTCAGAGCATACCCATCTTCTGAATTTTATCCAGAGGTAGTCTGATGCAGCTGGATTAACCAGTTCCAGACTTGCTTGTTTCAGAGAAGTGATCCACTTATGTATTTCTGTTTCAAAGTTCAATATGATGGAACCAACATCTGGATGTTTTGGTTTAGGGATGGTTGTTTTGTTGGTTATTGCAGCAAGGCGTTCAAAGACTGTTAAATCAATGACAGTCTTGATGTGGTCATCTGACTTGTTATTTGGTGAGGGAGTGGGAGAGTCAAGAATTATTATTGGACTTGATGGGGAGTTAGGTGGAGTTACTTCTGGTGAAGAGGGAAGTTGGGGAATATGCACAACGGTGCCAAAGGGCAATTGAATGGCCAGAGGTTGTGGTTCAGGGGATTCAGAGGGTTGAGCCTCAGAGATTTGAATCTCAGGTTGTGGAGATTGTTCAGGTTGAGGAGTGGGTGGATTAATTTCTGGTTGAGGAGATAGAGGTTGTGGGATTTCTGTTTCTGGAGAAAGGGGAATTTCTGGTATTGGTGAGAGGGGAATTTCTGGTTGTGCTTATGTGTTTGGATTTTCTGGTATGGGAGCAGAAGTGTGTTGGTCTATATCGGAAAGAACTTGTGCAAGTTCTTGTTCTGGTATGGCTTCAGTATTTGGATTTTATGGTTGGGAGCGAGATCTTCTGAGGGTTAAGGATTCAGAGGGGTCAAAGTCAAAATCATCGAAAGTTTGAGGAGTTGGGTTTTCAGATGGAGTGGGTATTGGGATAGATGTTGATATAGCAATTGAATCTAAAACAGTTACAGATGAAGGATTACCTTTCTTTTTAGGCGTCCGATGAGATGATCCTTCTGCTTCAGCTTTCCTTTTCTTTGTCTTCTTCAGAAAAACCTCTGGAGCCTTCTTCTGCAGATCCTGGATGTTCAGATTTGGTGTTGTACCATCAGCTTTACAAGCATCCAGATATCTCAGAATTATATCTGGTTTAGACTCAATCTCTGAGAACAGAGGAAAGTCATCCAGAGGGACTCTTCTGCTGGAGATTACATCAAAAGGAGTGACGTTGGGTTCCTTCTTAATGTTCTCAATCAACTTCATTTTCTTCAGATTTTTGGCATTCAGCTGCTTGCCCACAGAAGCTTCCAGAGTGCTGATTTCTTGAGCATCTGTCAAGTGATCAATCAGCTTATTCTGTATCAGAATATCTGATATCAGTCTTCCTAAGGGTATCCAATCCCTTTTTGTACGTTCACCTTCTCTTGTTTCCTTGGCACTTGTTCTGAGATGGTTAAACAGAAGATGAGCCAGATTTATCTTGACCTTCTGAGAGATGAAATAGATCAGAAATTACTGATTAATATTAATGTAATCAGGAGAGCTGGTAGGCTTCCTGTGGTTAAAGCAACCCAGAATGATCTTGGCCCAAATTCTGTGTTTGTCCTTTAAATCCCTTATCTTGCTGGAGGGGAGCCCGAGAGTGAAGATTTCCCTTGCAATTAGGGCAGCATCAGCACACCTTTCTGCCATATCAATGCAACGAACACCACCACCACTGTAGCCTATAAGTCTTGCAATCAGGTCTTCAGTAATAACAATCTTCTTCCCCATGATGTAAGACGTAACTTGATGGTTTGAAGAAGAAGCGTGAATCCAAAATTCCTTTACCAGAATAGGGAATGTTGGACCCACCAGACGATCAAAATACTTTTCCCAGCCTTGAGCTTTAACATCTTCAGAGAGATCAAACCCATTCTCCTGAAGACTGTTGAAATCCACTATTAATTATGACAGAACCTCTAGATTTTTTATTGGAGTGAAAAGCGTTTTGTGAGGTTCTTCGTACTGTACAGTTGAGTCTGATTTCTGAGAGCTTGATGTAGGAAAGCTGGAGGAAGCCATGTTCACACGAAGGTTTTTGTGAAGAAAATGAGAGGGTTTTGGAGAAAATATGCAAATTGAAATCAGAAATATTTAGAGAAAATGAAAGTGAAGGTAAAAGAGTGTGAATGGTGTGAAGTGTGTTTAAATAGATTTCTAAAAGGTTTTGAAATCATAAACGGCAAGAGAGAGAAATTAATAATGATTATTAGCATTTAATGATAGCTGATTTTAGGGGATTTAGAAAGATACTTGGAACGGTTACCCATGACATGTGTCTCCATGCATCCAATAAGCGCTTTTGCCTTTTCAGAAACGTGAACGCGTGTTCAGCCTCAGAAAATAGCTAATGATTGGATGACACTTGTTTGCTTGAGTGAACAGCACATTTCTATCCTTGAAATGAAACGCTCAAATCTTCATGGATAGATTCTGATGCAATCTGTACTTCTAAAGATCTGAAGGAAGATTGATCAGTAGTTCACAGAAAAATAAGAAAAGTTCTGAATGTTAAGATATGGAATCAAAACAATTTTATTCTGGACAGAGCTTCATGCTGAGATGTTTCAAAATGAAGTTGAACCTATCTTCAGAAAGAGGTTTTATAAAAATATCAGCCCATTGATGGTCTGTGTTAATAAATTTTAAATTTAAAATCCATTTCTGAATATAGTCCCTAATAAAATGATGTTTTATTTCTATATGCTTAGCCCTAGAATGCAATATTGGATTTTTACTTAAGCAAATAGCAAAAGTATTGTCACAGAGGATAGGAATGTTACTCTCAAATATCTGGAAGTCCTCAAGTTGACTTTTCATCCAGAGCATTTGTGTGTTGCCTCCAGCTGCTGCTATGTATTCAGCTTCTACTGTTGATAGAGCAATTGTGGATTGTCTTTTGCTGGACCATGAGATTAGATTTTCTCCCAGAAACTGGCAGCTTCTAGAAGTACTTTTACGTTCTACTCTGTCTCCAGCGAAATCAGCATCACAGTAACCTACTAAGCTGTAATCACTTGATTTTCTATAAAACAAACCCAGATTAGTAGTACCTTTCAGATACTTGAAAATTCGCTTAACTGCTGTTAAGTGAGATTCTCTAAGATCTTATTGGAATCTAGCACAAATGCAAACACTGAATAAAATGTCAGGCCTTGAGGTCGTCAGATATAGAAGAGAACCAATCATACCTCTGTAGACCTTCTGTTCTACGTTTTTACTTACCTCTTCTCTTTCCAGAATGCACGTGGGATGCATTGGAATCTTTGATGGCTTACATTTTGATAGATCAAATTTCTTCATAAGTTCTCTGAGATATTTGCTCTGATGAATGTAAGTTCCTTCTGGGGTTTGATTAATCTGAATGCCTAGAAAGAATTTTAGTTCCCCCATTAGGCTCATCTCAAATTCTGCCTGCATACATTTAGCAAACTTTCTTCCCAGAGAGGGTTTAGTAGATCCAAATATGATGTCATCAACATAAATCTGACATACTAAAATGTCATTCTTAACTGTCTTACAGAACAAGGTTGTGTCCACTTTCCCTCTAGTGAATTCCTTTTCTAACAGAAAGTTACTTAGTCTTTCATACCAAGCTCTGGGAGCTTGTTTCAGATCATACAGTGAATTCTTTAGTTTGAAAACATATTCTGGATTTTTGGAACTTTCAAAACCAGGGGGTTGGTGCACATATACCTCTTCTTCTATATAGCCATTTAAGAATGCACTCTTAACATCCATCTGATACAGAGTGATGCCTTTATTAACAGCAAATGAAATTAAGAGTCTGATAGATTCTAACCTGGCGACTGGAGCAAAGGTTTCTGTATAGTCTATCCCCTCTTTCTTACTATAACCTTGTGCTACCAGTCGTACCTTGTTTCTGATGACTTCACCTTGTTCGTTCAGTTTGTTTCTGAACACCCATTTTGTTCCAATGACGTTGAATCCTTTTGGTTTGGGAACTAGATCCCATACGTCATTTCTTGTGAATTGATTTAGCTCCTCTTGCATTGCTAGAATCCAGTCATTGTCCAGAAGTGATTCATCAATTGTTATTGGTTCAATTAGAGAAACCAGTCCCAAGAGGGATTCTTCATAGTTTCTGAAGCTAGATCTTGTTCTGATTGGATATTCCTTTCTTCCTAAGATTGTTTCTTCTGGGTGATCCAAGCTGCTTCTGGATAGTCTTTTCTGGAGTTGATCAACAGAAGGTGCTGGATTGCTCGTAGTTACTCTTTCTGATGTTGAGGGAGTGTCTCTGTTGAGAGCTTCTGATGGTTTGTCTTCAGTACCTGTGAGTTCAACTTCCATACCTGCAAGGAATTCATTCTGCTTTAACTTTTGAGAGTCAAGCTTATCATCAAAACGAACACTGATTGACTCTTCCACAATCTGTGTTTCTGTATTGTATACTCCGTACCCTCTTGAGCGTTCAGAGTATCCTAACATAATACACTTTTGTTCTTTAGAGTCAAACTTGTTCAAATAATTTTTTGTATTCAAAATGAAACATGTACATCCAAATGGATGAAAATAGGAAATGTTGGGCTTTCTGTTCTTCCATAATTCATATGGAGTCTTTTCCATAATAGGTCTTATGGAGATTCTATTCTGAATGTAACACGCTGTGTTTATTGCCTCTGCCCAGAAGATCTTAGCAACGTTAGTCTCGTTGATCATGGTTCTGGCCATTTCTTGCAATGTTCTGTTCTTTCGTTCTACAACTCCATTTTGCTGGGGAGTTCTAGGACAAGAGAAATCATGCAGAATGCCTTTGTCATTAAAGAATGACTCAAAATCTTTGTTTTCAAATTCTCCACCATGATCACTTCTGACTTTGACGATTCTAAGATCCTTTTCATTCTGAACTTGGTTGTAGAAGGTAACAAACACAGAGTGTGACTCGTCCTTGTGTCTTAAGAACTTTACCCATGTCCATCTGCTATAGTCATCTACGATTACTAACCCATACTTCTTACCGCTGACTGAAGCAGTTTTAACTGGTCCAAATAAGTCAATGTGCAGAAGTTCTAATGGCTTGGAGGTGGAAACAACATTTTTGGATTTGAAAACTGGTTTTGCAAACTTGCCTTTCTGACATGCTTCATACAGAGCATCTGAATTGAACTTCAGGTTAGGAAGTCCTCTGACCAGATTGAGTTTGTTAATCTGAGATATTCTTCTCATACTAACATGTCCCAATCTTCTGTGCCAGATCCATTGCTCGTTGTTAACAGACAGAAGACACTTTACATTCTTACTTTTCAGTTCAGAAAGTTTTATTTTATAAATGTTGTTTTTCCTCTTTCCATTAAATAGGATAGTCCCATCTTTCTGACTAACAGCTTTGCATGAATTTTGATTAAAGATTATATCATAACCGTTATCACTTAATTGACTTATGGATAACAGGTTATGCATTAATCCATCTACTAATAAAACATTACTAATAGAGGGAAGATTTCCATTACCTACTGTTCCAGAGCCAATGATTTTTCCTCTTTGAATGCCTCCAAAACCTACGTGGCCTCCAGGCTTAAGTTCCAGGATTTGGAACATATGCCTTCTTCCCGTCATGTGTCGTGAGCATCCAGAGTCCAGGTACCATGATTGGTGTTTTTTCTTTGCTGCTAAAGATATCTGCCACATGTATTATTTTATCCTTAGGTACCCATATTTTCTTGGGTCCTGATTTGTTAGTTTTGCTAAAACTCTGGTTGAATTTTGGTTTGACAGAATAATTACTACTTGTATATTTGATGTCATGTGTGTGCCCATATATGAAGTGTGAATCAAGTGGAGTACGTTTTATAACTAAATCCATGGCATTTTTTGGTGTAGGTACCTTACCTTGGTATCTTATTCCCTTTCTGCCATTTCTGCTAACTCCATAGATCATTGAAGCCATTTTGCTTCTATCTATGTTTTTAGCTAGAAACTTCTGAAAGTTGTGATCATACTCCTTGATGATCTCATCAGCACTGCTGGGAGTTTCAGGGATTGTTTCCTTCTGAGAGTTTTGCAATAGATTTTTTAATTTTGAAATTTTATCTTTTAACTCAGAATTCTCCAATTTGAGACTCTCAGTCTTATCAGAGTCAGAAGCAAGATTCCTTTTCAGGTTTCTGAATTTGACTCTGATCTGCTGATATCTTTCCAGAATTTCATTAAGGCTTTCAGCTAGTTCAGCCTTAGTAAAGTTTATAGCAAAGTCAGGGAATACCTCTTCTGTATCTGATTCAGATTCTGACTCAGAAGCTTCAATGTCTTATGTTATGTTTGCCATGAGAGCTATGTTTGCTCTTTCATCATCTGAATCTGAGTCAGCTTCATATGTATCAGAATCATCCCATGTAGCCATGAGACTTTTCTTCTTTTCCTTGCCAAACTTCCTTTTGGGCTTTTCCTTCTGAAGCTTTGGGCAGTCACTTTTATAGTGCCCTTGCTCGTTACATTCATAGCAGATGATATCTTTGTTATTTGGCTTTCTGTTTCCTGAAGAACCTTCAGATCTTCTGTGTCCAGAGGAGGATTTTGACCTTTTGTATCTGGAGAAAGATTCATTCTGATTTTCTGATCTTCTGTGATTCCTGAACTTTCTTTGCCTCTGCTTCCATAATTGGTTCACCCTTCTGGAGAGGAGAGATAGTTCATCTTCTTCTGATGATGACCCATCAGAGGTTTCTTCCACATCCTGCAAAACTTTGGAGTCAGATTTTCTGTTAGATTTTAAAGCTAATGGCTTACCTTGCTTTTGAGGTTCATCTGCTTCTAGCTCTATCTCGTGACTTCTGAGGGAGCTGAAAAGTTCCTCCAGAGATATTTCGTTGAGATCCTTGGCTAGCTTTAGCGCTGTGACCATTGGCCTCCATTGTTTTGGCAAGCTTCTGATGATCTTCTTAACATGATCAGCAGTGGAATACCCTTTGTCAAGAACTTTAAGACCAGCAACAAGAATTTGAAATCTTGAAAACATAGCTTCTATTGATTCACTCTCTTCCATCTTGAATGCCTCATACTTCTGAATGAGTGCAAGGGCTTTGGTTTCTTTGACTTGAATGTTGCCTTCATGCGTCATTCTCAGAGAGTCAAACATATTCTTTGTAGTGTCTCTGTTTGATATCTTTTCATATTCTAAATAAGAGATGGCGCTGAGAAGAATTGTTCTGGCCTTGTGATGATTTCTGAAATCACGCTTTTGCTGATCAGACATTGCTTTCCTGTCAATCTTCTGACCACTTCCATCCACTGGGTGCGTGTATCCATCAGTCACCATGTCCCACAGATCAGCATCATGGGCCAGAAAGAAACTTTAAATTCTGTCTTTCCAGTAGTCAAAGTTCTCTCCGTCAAAGACTGGAGGTTTGCCACTGAATCTGTCTCTTTCTTCATTATTGTCATTGCTGATGTTTTGATGTGGTCCTGCCATTGTGTTTTTCTGACGCTGGATC
Organism: Vicia faba; assembly: GCA_948472305.1. Taxonomy (NCBI): domain Eukaryota; kingdom Viridiplantae; phylum Streptophyta; class Magnoliopsida; order Fabales; family Fabaceae; genus Vicia; species Vicia faba. The sequence continues at coordinate 1,540,774,352 of OX451739.1, forward strand.
TTGTACTGACACGGTTAAGTGTTATAAGCTCAGAACCAGGCGCTCTGATGCCAATTGAAGAAGTGAAAAACACAAGAAGGGGGGTTGAATTGTAAATCTTAAAACGAAAGCTTAGACAACACTGTATTTTTATCCTGGTTCGTTTGATCTCAAACTACTCCAGTCCACCCGTCAAGGTGATTTCTCCTCTCTCCAACGAGGTCTTAATCCACTATATTCAAAGCGATACAACAACCACTTTAACAACTGTTAAAGCCTTCTTGAGTATAACCAAAAACCGGTTTATCTCAAGGAAATCTCTTTACAGATAATTGAACAATGATGTGCGCTAATGTTTTCTAACAAAACTATATATCACAACTGTGATAATACACAAATTTAAGCTTGAAGTAAAAATTGAATTGCTAATGCTTTTGTGTAGGCGTGGTTTGAAGGCTTAGCAAAATGTATGAGTGCGTGCGTGAAGATTAGCTTTTTATTTTCTCACACTGATTTGTTTATATAGCCAAGGCAAAGATACGTTGTTGTCCATAAATCACTTTCAATGATAATAACGTTCTTTCCTTTTTGAGAAGATCTTGTCTTGGAATAAAGTCGTTGGTAATTAATCTGTCTTGAATGCTTAGTAACGCTTTAGAGTGTTCTCTGCTTATGGTAATCAGAGTGTTCTTTACTTTATCTTATACTGACGCTTCTGAGTGCTGATGACTTGGTAAGGATCTTGATCAGAGTCAGAGTATTTTATGCGCAGATTCTGGTCATCAGGCTTCAGCGTATGATCTGGTAACTTCCAGCTTGTAGTACATGTTATTAATCTTCTGATGCTGACATATAACTGATCTTCTGATGTTGATTCCATCAGAACTTCTGTAAATACAAAACACAATTTTAAGCAGCATATTTGTTCTATATATATATATATATATATATATATATATATATATATATATATATATATATATATATATATATATATATATATATATATATATATCTTTTAATTTATTTTATTCTTTGTATTTTGTTATCGTCAAAACTTTAATCAAGGGTTGTAGAATCAAACTATGTTCTAACATGAGCAACCTTCGATTGCAACCTTCTCTGCTTCTTTCAATTAGACTATGAAGTAATATGGATCTGCAGAGCAGCATGAGTGTATATCCTTCATTCACACCCTTTTTGTATTTCATTTGAGTCTGTACAGGTTAGTTCCAACACATATTTGGACAAGAAAAGAAAACAAACAAAAAGGACAGAAACGAAGAATATAACTAAAAGGCTATTTACATGTTATGCTGAAACTAAAAATAAGTGAAAGGCTATTTCCATGTTATGCTGAAACGAAAAACAAGTGAAATATTATTTACATGTTATGCTGAAACGAGAGATGCAAGGTCAAGAGGACTTACCTTTCTTGAAACTGGAACTTGTGTGTGGATTGGAGTTGTTGGATGGTCTTGGATTCAAAAGGAGAGAGGAAAGTGTGGTGTGATCTTGTTGAATTTTGATAATTTTTGGTATGCTTCTCTTAGATTGTGTATGCGTGTAAGGAAATATATGTGTAGTTCTTGAGCATCTGTCTCTAGTCTCCTGGAGAATGTCTCCTTTGTGTATGTGTTTGGATTTTTATTTATAGGGATGTGAGGGTGGATGTAAATGGCAAGGGACGACCATTAACTAGGCATTGAAGGCCGTAAGACAATAATCCAACACATTGAAAGTTGGCCATATTTGGATAATTCTTGCCATTTTGAAATCTTGAGTGAACCTGGACACATTTGACTCTTTTGAATACCTTCCAGCCTTGCTCTTCGATTTGCCCTGACTTGATCCTCATGGCTCCTTCTATTGGAGCCATCTATTTGCCTTAGCTGCTTGATTCAAATAGCCCAAACGAGAACTTCATTTTGGCTAGTCGAAGCCTCTTTTGTCACTTCCTTTGAATGCCATTGCATAAGAGGCCTGGGCCATGCCACATGTAGGACCAAGACTCATCATAAAGCAAACTTGTTTTCAATAATCATGTGTCCTTCGAATGGACCTATAAATGCTTCTTCGAAGGGACCACATGAATGCGCCATCGAAGGTATCATACGTGTCGAAGTATGGAAAACTTTGTGTCTTTTGATTCATTGAATTGAGACTATTTCAAAGGGGACAATTGCATAGTCGAAGCTCGCATAAAGGCAGCCAATGCCTTATGGACGCTAGCATGAGGGAGGCCAAAGCAAGCATAAAAGAGGTCATTCCCTAGTGAATCGAATCAGGCACGAAGGAGGTATTTTCTTTGTGGGTCGAAGGAAGTTTTCTGCCTAGTGGATTAAAGGAAGTTTTCTTCCTAGTGGGTTAATGGAAAATCTGAAGAAGTCTTAGCCTTGTGTGCCTTGTGAACTGAACTTGATCGGAGGGGGGCCAGCTCTTAATCGAAGCTGATGGACCAAAGCTTGATCGAAAGGTTTTAATGCCCAATCGAAGCTTGTGAGGCACACATCGCTCGAAGGGTCCCAGACGCACAATCGAAGCTCTTTGTCCAAATGCCAATCGATGGACATCCTGTTCGGATGCCAATCGAAGACACCTTTGTTCATCTTCAAAAAAAATTATTTTCCTCCATCAAGTGTTTGTAACCATCTATGTAAGAGACAATCTTGGAGAACATGAGAGGGCAAATTTTGGGGTACAATAGTTGGGTTCTCGATTCTAGGTTCAGTTGGTCCGCCTAGTTCTATCCCACTCGAAGTGTTATGGAATTAGCATGTCCCTTAGGATTTGGTTGGGGTTGTCCAGGAAAAGTTCTAGCTGGAGCAGCTGTAGCTGCTTGCTGTTGAGCCACTTGGCAAATTTGTGTTTCTAAAATTTTGTTGTGTGTGTCAAGAGCATCAATCTTATTAGTCAATTTCCTAATCCGTTCACTCGTGTGAATATTTTGATTCATGAAATCTTTATTAGTTTGAGCTTGGTTGGCTACAAAGTTTTCTATCATTATTTTGATGTTGGACTTCCTAGGGATATTTGGAATATTTAGGACATTTTGGGTGGATTTATGAAATCCTGGAGGTGTATTAGGAGCTTGCCTTGATGCGTATAAAGCGTTATTTTATTTGTAAGAAAATTTTGGATGGTTCTTCCAAGTAGGGTTATAGTTATTATCATAGGGGTTTCCTTGATCATAGTTTACTTGATCAACTGGTACTCATGTTAAAAGTAGACATTCAGGTGTGTTATGCGTGTGAAGTCCACATAAATCATATGTTAGAGTTATTGCAGCTACGGTGGCTGCGAGAGTTATGGCCAAGCTTTCTATCTTTTGGGTAAGGGATTCTACCTTAGCATTAACTTGGTCTAAGCTGCTAATTTCGTGCATACCGCCTTTCGTTTGAGATTTCTTCATCATGGTTCTATCGCTTCCCCACTGATAATGATTTTGAGCCATACTTCCGATAAGTTGGTAGGCATCATGGTGTGGTTTATCCATCAGTGGACCACCAGCAGCTGCGTCAATTGTTAGTCTTGTGTTGTACAAGAGACCATTGTAAAAGGTATGGATGATCAGCCATTCTTCTAGACCTTGATGCAGACAAAGTCGCAACATGTCTTTGTATCTTTCACATGCTTCAAAAAGAGATTTGCTTTCCTTTTGTTTAAAACCGTTGATATTGGCTCTTATCATAGTTGTCTAGCTTGGCGGAAAGCGCTGGGAAAACTTTCTTCAATTTATTTCATGTTGTAACGGAGTTGGATGGTAGAGACTAGAGCCATTCTCTAGCTCTATCTCTTAATGAGAAGGGAAAAAGACGAAGTCTTATTACTTCAGGGATGACTCCATTTGCTTTCATTGTGTCTACGTATTGCTCAAACACAGATAGATGAAGATTTGGATCGTCCGTAGGACATCCTGAAAATTGGTTTTGTTGGATAGCTTGCAAAAGTGAAGGCTTTAACTCGAAATTATTTTGTGTAATAGCGGGAGCAACAATACTGTTATGGGGTTCCTCTTGTGATGGGGCAGCATAATCCTTCAGAGGATGATTTTGGGGTCCTTCAGCCATTTTGGGTTCAGGAAATGAAAAGTTAGGAAGATTGGTTTCGGGAAGATTGTACTTGGCTTGGTACTCTCTGATTCGGCGTCTTATACTAACAAAATGCTCGACTTCATCGATTGGTTTTTCTAATTCCTCGTATTTAGAGCGAGTACTTGGTGTTGTACCTCAAAATTTTCCCTCTCAATTTCTCAACGATTCCCTCACAAGACCTCCATTGATTTAAAATTGCACGAGAATTGATCAGCTCAAGATACCTCCCTAACTCAAAATTAGGGTTTAAGTTTATATAAAGAAAATTGGGCCTTTAATGCTTCATATGATTTTCATAAATCATTTTGGACTCTCAAGATTTGTCATGTCAAATTTCAGGCTTTGGGTTACATTTTTCCTCAAACAATTGATCAGTTGACCTAAAATTAACTATATTGGGCAAAAAGTCAATTGTGCTCAATTTACAGTCAAAACCCACAATTTTTTATCCATATCAAAATACTAAACTCATATGAACCATTTGGTCAAGGTTGGATCACAATTTCTCAAGAAATTTTAATCAGATCATCAAACGGGAAAAATGGTCAAAATTAGGGTTTTTGACTGAGAAGGTTCAATTTTTGACTTTTTGACGTAGCACATGACTTATTGGTTTGAGACATGACATCAAGAATCCAAATGCATCATTTTAACTTAAGAGTATGGTTCAAAACATTTCTCAAAAATCAAGTTTCAAAAACCATATTTCTCAAGACATGTCAAAGTATGAAGATTGTTCATCAAGAAATCAAAATTCAAGATTACTTTGAAAAAAAAGTCAAACTTCTAAAGACATCGAAATTTTTCTAAGTGTTAAGAAAATATGATATTTTCATAACCTTGCGCCGGATTTTTACCATGATGCAAGATGATTCAAGAAAAACTTCCAACATGAAAGTTTTAGATATCAATGAGATCAGAAACATTGTAGGGAAGAACTTCTTCTAGAAATGCTTAGATCTCAAGTTATAAATCCGTGAAAAAACATGTCCATTAAACTAAAACACTTAGTAAAATTCTGGGTGTTTTAAGTCAGAACTTTGACAGAACTTCTGGGCCAATTTTCATACATTTGCAATGAGAGTTTGCAAAATTGATTTAAAGAGGGATTGCAGAGCATGTTACAAGCTTTATAAAAAGTTCAAGAACTCTTTCAGATCATGCTGGAGCAGGGAGAATCGAAGATCAGAAGTTGGACATTCGTTCTTAAGCTATGAGTCATTTTCATGATGAACATCTGATCCAATTCCAAGCAATGCTGCATAATCCCCACTTTTCAAGCCCTCTAGCGTGTGTATCTATCCTTAATTAAAATATTACACAAACTTCTGAGATATGAACCACTTGATTTAAGCTTTGTCCAATACATCTTGCCATTTAAGGAAGAAAGTTCACACTTCCATTCTGGAATAATAACTTTAATCACAAAGTCCACTCTCCTTGAGCTTTATGTTTGTTCTTTCTGCACAAGCATCCCCTACAAATTTAGAACAGGTGTGTTTAAACTTGCTAGCTGAAACCACGCGGCCGGAACCTGTCATCTGGATGTTAATGAAACATCAATGAAGTCGCCACCGAATGTCTTTTATCCCGCCGAGAGGGAAAGGTAAACATCGAGAAAACCTGGAAAGGGAGAAATCACGGTCTTTCGACCGAGAGATCGGGTAAGGGAGTCTGTTACGCGAGGGGGAGGTGTTAGCACCCCACACGCCCGTAGTACTCTACGGTATCCACTCTTGTTGCCTAATCTAAATGGGTGTGGTCAAATCCTATGTCTATGGCTTAAAACTGAAAAGGGAATGCATGCGAAAGAAAAGAAGAAAACAATGTAGGGAAAATAAAAGTTGCGCTCGGTTGGGCCCTACCCCAATGCCTACGTATCCCTTTTAAGGAATCAGAGCAGCCGTAGTTCGGCTTATGTGTTTTGGTTGGTTTGTGTTTTTTAATTAAGACAAACAAAGATAGTTAAGATGGAAAAACATCAAATGAAACAACAAACAAATGAGATGGTCAAACATCTATTAAACAATAACAAAGTAACATGTTAAAGATGGTGAAACATCAATAAAACGGATGACAAAACATCACACCTAACAATGATATTGAGAATCAAAGTAGGATAACAAACAGATGCGATGATGAAACATCGGCTTCAGACAAATGTGCGATGGCAAAACATCGGCTAAAGGATAACAAAAATCATGGCAAAGATGGCAAAACATCGATGAAACAGATGATGAAACATCACACCTAACAATGATATTGAGAATCAAAGTAGGATAACAAACATGTGCGATGGCGAAACATCGGCTTCAAACAAATGTGCGATGGAGAAACATCGGCTAAAGGATAACAAGAAATCATGGCAAAGATGGCAAAACATCGATGAAACTGATGACGAAACATCACACCTAACAATGATATTAAGAATTCAAAGTAGGATAACAAACATGTGTGATGGCGAAACATCGGCTTCAAACAAATGTGCGATGGGGAAACATCGGCTAAGAGATAACAAATACAAAGTAAGATTGGTTTGTATCTTTTACTTTGAAGAAGATTTTGGGTTCATTAGGGGTGTCTTATGATTTGCCAAGAAAACAAGTTTTTGTTTTAAGATGCAAAATGCAAAGAGAAAAGGAAAAACAACTAAGGGAAAACTAACCTAGTGTTATTCCTAATGTTATCATGCAATGGTTGACCCTAAGGTTGAAGATAAAGGGAAAATCCTATCCTAATTTACATGCTAAAGGGAACCCAACAAAACTATCCTATAGGGAACATGCAATGAGAGCGAAGTCGTGATCTCAATTTCTAAATTGAGTGACTCATTGATCAATAATTAAAGAAGAAAAGCAATAAACATCCTATAGGGAACATGCAATGAGAGCGAAGTCGTGATCTCAATTTCTAAATTGAGTGACTCATCAATCAACAATTAAAGAAGAAAAGCAACAAACATCCTATAGGGAACATGCAATAAGAGCGAAGTCGTGATCTCAATTTCTAAATTGAGTGACTCATCGATCAACAACAAACACAATACATGCATCAGATAGAAAACCAGAGGGACTCCTGACATATATCAGCAACAGAGATCCCATCATGCAATCAGAGAATTATGCAAAATGAAAATGGGAGAAAGGAAGTAGTACAATACCAAACAGATAACTATCTGTAGCAATCAAGTAAGAATAAAAGAAACCCAGAGAAACTTCAAGCAAGCTGGCATTAGTATACAAAATGAGTCAAGAATCTATCTGATATGAACATGTCCCAGGGGCAATGTATGGCATTCACAATCATATGTATGTATATCCTGCATAAACCATCAAGCATGCCAAACACAAAATAATGCCAGTATAATAGATTGTGTTTCACAAATAAAGTGAAATAAAGAAAATCCTCAAGCCAAAAGTGGAAACTTTATCAGAATACCTTGCACATTCAACAACCAAGTTAGTATTCCATAAGGTGAAAAAGTGAGAACAAACATGATGGCTTAAAACATGATAAACATGGAGAAGCATGCATATGCACAGATTAGGTCAAGAAAGCAGGGGAATGTTGCTCCTTTCTATCACCATGTTGAACTGACAATTGAATGCCAATCAATGATCATAAGAGCTTGAGAATAACATGGACAAAGACCAAGAGGGTCAGTAGCAAACACATTTCAATCATGCATAATTAATTCAAACACAACTTCATGAATACAATAGAAGATGTAAACTATATAATGCATTAGATAGTTCAAAATATTCAAACATGAGGCTTCTAAGTGAAATGGCTTGAGCTAACATGGACAAGTCAGAACAAACATGATCATTAGGTTCTCAATTGTAGGCCTCACCCAAGTTCATTGGCCATCAAACAAGTTGCAATAAAACATGCAAACATGATTGGATACCTTCACTTCAAAATTATATCAAAAATACAAACAAGGACCCATAATTCAAACCAAAAATATATTAACATCTTGGAAGTGTTTAGAAGTCAGAATATAAACCCTAAGTTCATGAATGATTGGGTAGGAGGTCAAATGAAGAGCAAAGTTTAAGACTAGTTGGCAAAACCACCAAACTAGACAAGTTTTCAAAATTATTTGTGGAAAAATGTCAAACCAAGTCAAATAGTTCAAGAAAAATAGTTTTCAAATCCCCAATACATTCATGAACCATGATCCAGACCTGAAATCCAATAAAAGTCCAAGGCACAAAGATTTTAAAAATAAAACTTGCAGCATAAGTAACAAAACCCTAGATTTTGACTTTTAATCTCAAATATTGATTAAATGAGATCAAAATTCAAACAAATTAAAACAAGGCCAAACTAAATATTAAGAAACCCTTAATGTCAGAAAATATATTTTTCCTTTTTTTTTTTTGAATTAGGAAAAGTCAAGAAAGAAATTAATATTCAAGCAAATATGTAATTAATAAATATTCACATACCAAAATGATATTTACATCAAAAAGTCAGAATAATGGTCAATCAAAATTATATTCAAATATTAGGGCTAAAAACATACATCCCTGAATTTTTTGTGATTTTTTGGATAAAAGGAAAATATTTTAAAAAAAACAATTAATAGTGAAAATATTATTTAAGGGAAAGAAAATGCAAATCACACCAAAAATCATGAAATGGTCAAAGTAAAAATATATTCAGATTCTATGATTAAAAACAAGATTACATGATTTTTTTTGGAATTTTTGAATTAATGGAAGAATTAAAATTAAAAAAACAAACAAATGTTACAAATAAAATTTTGAAATTAAATTTTTAATCAAAAATGAGGAAAATGATGAACCAAAGTCAGAATCAATTATTACATTATTTTAGGAGTCTAGAATAATTTTTGTGGATTTTTGAGATCAATAGAACTATTAAAATAAAAACAAATCTTGAACAATTAATTAATTAAACCTAACAATTTTTAAACCAATCAAATTATTTCCAAAAAATTATCAAAAAAATACACAAAGTCAAATATTATTTTTAATTTATGATAATTTTTTCAGAATTTTCCAATCATTTTTGATCAAGAAATAAAATCATGGAAATCAATTTATAAAACAAAAATTCAAATAACCAATAAAATCAAACGAACCAATCATGATGTGCCACCACATTATCTTCTACCTCTAGACGTTCAAAAAATGCGCGCATATCTCAGGATTAGGGCTCACTTTCAGATCATCATAACATGTTCAATTTTGCATCATTTTTCATGAAATCAAAAGCAAATCAAAGCTGGCATGGCAAGGAATCCATAGCAATTCGAATCAAATCAAATTATCAATCACATTGTCCATAATCAAGTCATGAACATGAACAAAAAAATTCTGAATCGCGAGTTTCAGAACCTACAAACATGCATAATTCATCAAATTAAATGCTATAAAGCTTCAGAATCATTCCATGGACTTCAAACAACATGATTATAAACTTAAATCACACGAGGCATGGCTAGAAATCAGAACTCAAAGTGGAGAATTCAAACCTTTGAGAAAAAACGAATCTACTGTATCCTTCACTCCAGTTGCAATCCAAGCCTCAATCTACAATCCTTATCACTTGGAGAAGAGAATGCAAGAAGAATTGGCCAAAACATGCAAGGAAGATGGAAGAATCGAAGAAAAATGAAGAGAAACAAGCTATGGAGTTTCTGACTTTGATTGGTGAAATGAGGCCCGAACCCTTCTCATTGTGGCTTGCTTCTCAATATATAGAGCATCAGAAGGAGGGTAGGATAGGCTTTTTGCGCTGAAAGCTCTTGGAATTAAAGAAATCTTCTTTTGGCCAAAATCAAGTATGCACATGCAGCCTTGAAATCCCTCATGAGTTGGCTTGTTTTTTGCGTGCATTTTAATCCATTTGTCCTCAGGAAGAGATTAGCAACAAGATTAGGACGTAAATCCTTGCATTAAGCTAGTGTTGGTGATTAGGCAACTTCATGCCATTTTTTGCAAAACCACGAATTCCTTGTTCATTTGCCCATGTGCAGCTCAAACCTTGGCATGATAGGCCTTGATAAATTGCATGTTGGTTATGGGCCAAGTTTGAAGTGAAGCAAAAGGCTACAAATCAAGTTATCAACAATTTGCATTTTGCATGGCATGCATGAATTCAATGAAAAGTCTCAAAATTCCAAAATCCACAACTTGCTCATACTTTTGAATTTTGGCACAAATGAGCACAATTTGGAAAGGTCTTGAAAATGTATACAATCCCCTAGTTTTGAGTTTTTGCAATTGAGTTCATTGAGGTCCTAAAAATTTGTCTTGAAATCCACTAATTTTGAAAAATGACCTATAATTTTGTGACTTCAAAAGACCATAACTCTTGATTCCTTACCAATTTGGACATGAGACCAAAAGGAGGTGAAAGATCATTCTCTTAGCTTTCCAAGCATATTTCATTTGCATCTTCTTGATCAAGAGTGAATAAAATATGAATTTTTGAAATTAAGTCCTTATTTTCCAAAATTAGTAACTTTTAGGGTTTCCTCAAGAACAGTTCAACCCAAACTTCAACCTCTTTAATCCAATGACCAAAATGGACTTGAAATATGAAAAGTACATCCTTGAATTGATGGTTGGCCAAAAATTCACTTGGTCAACCTTGACTTTGACTGATTTTGATCAAAATGACCATTTTGCCCCTCTGAATCAATTGATCCACTTCCCTTCAAAATTGATGATTAAAACTTCAAACATATGATCTTCCAAACATATAAAGGCCATGTGCAAAGTTTCACTTCAAAACTCTCAAGAAATCTTGATGAAAAACAAAAGCCTAATTTTGGTCCACACATTAGGAGACTGATGAATTATCTTCAAAACTTCAAATCCTCAGGGCATCTTGGCCAATTCCTTGTGCAAAGACCTTTCAAAGATCAAAGAAATGTTGTAGCTCCATAAATCAAGTCTTGTATATTGGCCAACAACCTTTCTCAAGCAAACCCTAATTTGACTGATGGATCCAAAGAGTGATTCCACTTGTGATCAAACACAAGCTCCAATCTACTAGGGGTCCAAAGAGATGAATAAAGCACCTTGAGATAAGCCATAACCTTTGAGCTTGAAAGATCCAGAGGTTTGGATGGTAAGATATTTCTTGGGCAACTTGTCAATGCTATCAACCTTCAAAGCCTTGAGGAAAACTTGACAACAAAAGTACTTTGATCCTATCACAATGTATGAATGCAATGCACTATGATGTCCATGATGAAACATAAGCCAAAATCAAGAGAGTAAATTTTGGGGGGGCAACAGCTGCCCCTATTCAAATATCCTCAACATGATAAGTGAGAAAAGTGATAACTTTCGAGCTTTCATGGTTGAAGATGTTTGAATACGAAAGAACCCGAAAATTTACACTCTTGAAAGAAACGGAGACAAAACTCCCAAGACATGTGTCAGAATGAAGCCATAATGCAGGTTGAAACAGAGCAAAAGACAAAGAAGAGTAGACGCAACTAAACTTCCAGACAAACGTGTCAGGGCAAAACTGGGCTTCAAAAAAGGGGGGGTGAGGCAAAACTCAACCAACAGAGTATAGACGAGACTAAGCTCTGTGACAAAAAACGTATGCGGGTGAGGAGATGAAACTCTGAGCTCGACCCAAAGCAAAGTGGCTAGAGTGCATGATTCTAGGAACACTTGATAATCTCAACTATGATAGACAGTATGAAGAAACTGATAGAATATCAGAAATGAGGAACAAAAGCGAGACGAAACTCGACTCAAAGACCAGTTAGACGAAACTAAACTAGATGAGTACCAGGACGAAACTGAATTTCATGCGCGGGTAACAAGGCGAAACTCGACCCAAAGCGAAGTGATGAGAGTGCATGTTTCTCAGAGCACCTGCTGGTCTCAGATCAATGGATAAACAGTGACGAAAACTGATAGAAGAATCCAAGGAATAAAGAGACTGACTTCAAACCAGGGACGCAGTACGAACACTGGACTTGGTAAATGAACACCGTCAAAGATTCCAAGGTAGGAAAGCAAAACGAGACGAAACTCGACTCAATAACTAGTTATGCGAAACTAAACTAGATGGATACCAGGACGAAACTGGATTTCATGCACAAAGCGAGGAGATGAAACTATGAGCTCAACCCAAAGCAAGGAGATTAGGACGTACGCCTGAAAAAACCTGCTGAAAGTGAATATCAGGACGAAACTGGTATTCGAAAAGGTGCATCAATAGACATTGGAATGAACCGGAGGGGGTAGTAAAGACTAAACCCATGAAGACCAAGCCAGGGCAAAACTAAACTATAGTCAAGAGTAGACACTCAGTACAAGCAAAAGATTAACGTCAGAAGGATATTGGTATGAGGTGGATAATGAGGACGAAGACCTCGGTGGGGATTAAATCTGAAGTTTTAGCGAATCACTGGGGGTGACGGGAATAATAATGGCTTATGTTCTGATGCATGTTTGAATTCTTTTTATATTGCACAATGCTCCATATAATGGAAATGCTACGCATTTTGATAGATGCAATGTAATGATGTATGTTTAAAAGTTCCACTGGGGAATGGCCAAATGAGAAACCAATAACCAAGAATTCCAAATCTGACATGACTTGCAAAAATAAATTGCAAAATCCAAAAGAAAGGAGAAAATGCGGGGAACCGCTAGAGTGGGAACCTCGAAGAGATGGAGCTTCGCAGAGAATAATAAACGAGCAAACAGCAGAAACGGGCCACACACAAAGGGAGGAACTGCAAAAATAAATTGTGAATTCCCAGGGAAAATCAGGTCAACACTGTAACTTTCGAAAAAGGACGGGAACCTTTTTCTGGGGGAACAAAACTCTGCTGAAGAGGTGGGACTTCCCTGGGGAGATAGAACTCTATTGAAGATTATCTTGCTGGAGAGATATTCTCTTGGAATGCAACCAAAGGACGAATCTTGCAGATAGTCATACAGTAACAACCTTACTAGGGAACAAGAGAATATACTTAACAAAGGATGCACCGGTCAACAGATTGGCTGGGAACTGGGAGGTCAAAACGAGGGGTCCCTGTTGGCAGTCTGTTGGGGAGTTGAAACTTCTTCAGAATGTGGATTCCTGCTTAACGACTCTATTGGGGATAGGCGACATATCTAAACTTTGAAGTCTTGGAACGAAGTTTTTTGAAAGAAAACCCCTAGAGCAACAAACCTTTGCTGCGGAAGCGAGGCTTTACTGGGGGTAAGAAACTTCACTGGAGAAACGAAACTCCACAGGGGATAAGTAAAGTCCTAATCAAACATGGGTTTCGTCAAAACAAAAGAAAGCCGATCATTCCCTTCTTGACAATCATTAAGCTCTTTACAGGTGTTCAATGTGTAAACTCTTGTGATGTCAAACAGCTGTTTTGCATACAGAAAAATGTTTATTGAGAATGATAGACCTGATGCGATGATTATTTAAGCCTTGAAGTTTGAAAACTTTAACAAAATGTCGCATCTCTGTTGTGAGCGAATCACTGGCTAGAGTGAAAAAAGGTTTTAAAACTTTTCTTCCCCTTTTTGAAAAATGAGTCAATATGCGAGTGTTAAGATACTAACACGGATGTGCAACACATATTTGGGGAGTTAAGGAAATGTTATCCTGTTACAGTATGCTTTCAAGTTAAACCCTTGTTTCAGTTAGGACTTTTAGAGGTTGTAACATGGCCTGGTTCGAGGTTCTTTTGAAAAAAGTTTTCGAGGCTCAAATTATTAGGTGCCCACCCCCTTAGTGATATTCTCCTATCCTAAATCCAGTTGATTTATCATAAGCATTCATCTTTCAAAAAGATTTATGATGACTGAGTGATCACGACAAATCCTTCAACATGATTGTCGCTTAACTTTTGTTGCTTCGGTTTTTTGACATTATTATTCCTCTTCTTTTTATGAAAATTTTATGGGATAATTTTTTGCTTTTTAGGCTCTCTTTCCCCTAATTTTTTCCTGGACAAAATCTTTTGAATTTCCATTTTGGGAGTCCAGCGGGATGCCCTAACTTTTTCCTAAGCAACTTGTTTTCAAGTTTCGACTTAGCGGGGCCTTTTGTTTCTTTTTTATTCATGCTTTCCATTTTGAACAAGTCAATGTGACTTTAAGTTTTTGAACTTTTTCTTTCTTTCTCTTTTTTTGAAGAAAACAAATGCCTCATTCCTTGGTCAACGAGGGATAGCCGTTATTGTATCGATTCGAACTCGACCTCAGGATTTTGTAAGGAAATGAAAATCATAGTTTTGACATTTTTCCCGATCTCATGATGTGAAAGATAAAGTGTAGTGATTCTCAGGGGGGACATTCCTTCTGAAATTTGAATGCTTGGTCAAATCAACTGAACATCTACCCTGCCCCTGGTTAAAAAATGTTTTTTTGAACAGAAAAGAAACTCCTACTTCAAAGGCTCAGAGGGGTTAATGAGGGTCTAACTCCCTTATATCTCCAGTGTTTGTGGATTGAAACAATGCATGTACATCATCAACAGGGTTCTACTCAAAAGCATACCGTTACAGTCATCGCTTTTTAGCTAAACTCCCTCCTCCAAATGCTTGGTCATGCAAAAGAATTGGCACAGTTGGTACCAAAACGCCTGAAAAACAATTAAAGAGTGATTTTTGTATGAAAAAAAAAATTTAGGCAAAATCATTCAGGGCATCAAGACTGACATTCAGCTATAAACAAAATCCTATATGCAGACAATGCTTAAAACAATCAATCAAGATGACACATGAGAGTGTGGCAAAGGAACGTAATAAAAGCCATTGTGGGGAAGAAGTATCTCCAACCAGGTTCATCGGTCCTGCTGACCTGCCGTAACCTTGATATTACCCTGACCTATGATCTTTTTACCAACAGCCCAGAGCTGTGAAACAAAATGGAAAGGCATACACTAATAGAGTGAAGGAGAGATTTATCAAACATAGAACCAAACATTCCCCTTGCGCAGTAGAAGCGGTGTTTGTTATCCGTATTTCAAGCGATCGACTAACCATGACTTAGATTACCATATTTCGTGTAAGGTTCACGAAGTTTATATGCACATGCTTATCAAAAATATTGGACATTTTTGCAAACAAAATAAGAAAAGAAAAGAAAAGCATACGCATACTTGAAAGAAGATATTTTATTGATTCTGAGAAATCTGCCTGTAAAAAAGGCATTTACATTGGGAAGCAAGAAATTGCAAAATTAAAACAAACAAGTATTTACAAATGGAAATGTGACTGTGAATATCCATCAAGTCCCGACTCTGCTATGACTCTGATAACTTTCATCTTCCTGCTTTCAGATAAATCATTCTTGGATTATCTTCGAGCTTATGCCAGGTGACAGAATAAAGGAAAGAAACAAAGAAACCCATGTTGAGCGTAGTCATTTGCTTTAAGCCCTTAACTTTTGCCTGAATCGCCCTTTCGGGTTTTCGATTCACCAGGACAACCTCTTGTTGCCTAAACTTCCCTTTCGGGTTTTCAGTTTAGTGGGTTTTTATTATTTTTTATGCAAAGTATTGTTTAACTACGTCAACATTCACAGGGAGAGGGAAGTACTCTCCATCCATAGTCGTGAGCATCATCGCTCCTCTAGAGAAAACTTTTCTGACCACGAAAGAACCTTCATAAGTTGGAACCCACTTGCCCCTGGGATCTCCCTGGGGAAGAATTATCCTTTTGAGCACAAGGTCACCTGGCTTGTAACACTGAGGTCGCACCCTCTTATCAAAAGCTTTTCTCATCCTTTGCTGATATACTTGACCGTGACATACGGCCGTCAATCTCTTTTCATCAATAAGTTCCAACTGATCCAGCCGATTCTGTACCCATTCACTTTCATCCAGCTCAACATCTCTCATGACCCTAAGAGAAGTAATCTCGACTTCTACCGATAGTACTGCTTCCATGCTGTAAACCAATGAAAAAGGGGTTGCCACAGTCGAAGTACGCACCGTGGTGCGATAACCATGCAAAGCGAAAGGCATCATATCATGCCAATCTTTATAGGTTACCATCATCTTCTGTACAATCTTCTTGATATTCTTATTGGCCGCTTCGACAGCACCGTTCATCTTTGGTCTATATGGGTAAGAGTTATGATGCTTGATTTTGAAGGACTCACAAAGCTCCTTCATCATCTTATTGTTCAGATTAGACTCATTATCAGTAATGATCTTTTCAGGCACTCCGTGGCGACAGATAATGGTGTGCTTAATGAACCGAGTTACCACCTGTTTGGTGACATTGGCATAGGATGCAGCTTCGACCCATTTCATAAAATAATCGATGGAAACCAGAATGAAACAATGTGCGTTGGACGCAGTCAGTTGAATCTTGCTGATCATATCAATTCCCCACATTGCAAACGGCCAAGGGGAGGTCAAGACATTCAAAGGTACTGGCGGCACATGCAATTTATCAATATAGACTTGACATTTGTGGCAAACCCGAGCATGATTGTAATAGTCAGTCTCCATGGTGAACCAATAATAACCCGCTCGCAAGATCTTTTTAGCCATGGTATGCTCATTGGAATGGGTCCCGAAATCACCTTCATGTATCTCCTCAATGATTCTAGATGCTTCTTTCTTGTCAACACACCTGAGCAGTAGACCATCATGATTCCTTCTGTATAACACACCACCAATGAGAAAGAACTTCGCTGAAAATATTCTCAAGAACTTCTTGTCTGTGATGGATGCCCCTTCAGAGTACTCCTATGTTTCTAGATATCGCTTAACGTCATAAAACCAAGGGTTACCATCTGGCTCCAAACTGGCCTCAAAACATAAAGCTGGCTCACTCAAACTTCTGATAGTAATGGAAGGTGCCTCATTAGCCCACTTACCCTTGAACATGGAGGACAAAGTTGCCAGTGCATCAGTTAGATTGTTTTCTTCTCTGGGAATGTGCTCAAACATGATCTCTTCGAAGTACGGAATCAGCTTCATAACATGTTCACGATAGGGAATTAGGTTCTGATGGCGAGTCTCCCAATCTCCATTAATTTGGCTGATAACGAGATTGGAGTCCCCGTAAACTTTCAAAAATTTGATGCGCAGGTCGACTGCCGCTTCAATGCCATAAATGCAAGCTTCATACTCGGCCATGTTGTTAGTGCAATCGAAACAAATACGAGTCGTGAAAAGAATGTGATATCCCTTAGGGGAAGTGATAATAGCTCTGATGTTATTGCCCATGGTGTGATACGGTGGGAGAACTGACTTGAGGTTTTGCGTTTCATTGCAAATGTTTCGGTTTAGCAAGAGTCGCTACCGACTTTTATTTTATCCAAAAGGAAAGGTAAAAAAGCACAGGAAAGACCTTTGAGATGTTTTCTTGAGTTCGGGGGTAGATTATGAAAAGGGAAGGTGCTAGCACCCTTTTCATCCATGGTTTTCCATGGGCTCTTAGTTACTTGTTTAGATCACTTGCTTTGCTTTTCCAATTGTTTGAAATGGTGCTTTGTGGTTTTGAAAGTATTTTGAAAAGAGGCCATCGTTTAGGCAATCTTTGTAATGATTCTCGTTTGTAAGAATGTATACAAAGATGTTTGTCTTTTGAAAAATGTCTCAATGTTTTGAAAGTTGTTTGGAAATGTTTTGAAATGTATGTGTGTTTGTTTGAAAATAGCAAGGATTGTTTTCAAATTGATCAAGTAACTAGAAGCATTCTACCTACTCAAAAGTCTTTCTTGTACATTCTTATTCCTTTGATATTGTTGATTTACCATTGATTTGGTAAACAACCCTATCTTTAGATGTTAAACGGGACGGGCGTGGTTCATCGTATGACCATGATAGAAATGTTGCCAAGCATCTTTAGCATTTTGAGGGACCAAGATCATTTGTTTTTAGGCAACTTTATCTAGCGTCATCGAGGGACTATGATCTTTTGTTTTCTTTTGTTTTGCCAAGATACCTAGCATGCATACCATGGCCATTTAAATTAGGAAACCAAGTGGGTGAAACCCTAGGGGTGTTTGTATGCAAGGTGTTGTCATTTTTCATGCATTTGTTTGTCTTGTATTAGGTCATGTCTATTTGTTTTGATTTTTGTCTTATCATACAAACCCTAATTTACTAAACATGCTTATAATGCGATAAATTGCGTAAAGCAAATCTAAGATATTACAACAATATTATGGGAGGGGGGATACAAGTTTTGAATGGGGATATTTGCACAAAATAAAACCCTAATTCACTATTACAACCCAATTGAATTTATTGTACAATAAAGAAATAAACAATTATTTAAATATGCAATAAAAATGTAAATATGCAAAAAAATGTTTTGTAATTATTTTATGTATGAAAAAATAAAATTATCTAAGTCCTAAAAATAAGAAAAAAATAATATTATTATTATTGAAAGGGGAAACCCTAATTTTGTTTTAAAAGAAAATATGTTTTCTATTATTATTCATTTGTCCATTTTTTACAAGAAATAATAAATAAAAATATTTACAAGTATAAAAAAAAATACGTATGAAAATAATATTTTATTTGTGAAAAATAATAAAATAAAAATGCATGGTATTTTTAAATGTTTTTTACTATTTTTTTAAGAAAATGAATTTCTATTTATTCTAGTAAACTATTTTATTATGCAAAAAATAACATAAAATAAAATAAAAATGAAAAAAATAAAGAAAATTATTTTTGTGATTTTTAATGTTCAGAAAATATTATTAAAGTCAATAATCATAAAAATAAAAAATAAAATATGAAAAATAACAAAATATGAATTAGGGGGGTGCAAAAGTAAACTGGGGGGTGTGAAAAGTAGCAAGCCCAAGGCGCCAGGCCCAGGACAGCTTCATCCATGTCCTTCAGCTCCCTCCTACGCACATTTCTGAGCCAAACCTGTATCTTGCTCTAGCTTGCATGAAATCAAAAACTCATAACATAAAAAGTGTAGCTTGTGAACTCACGATTCCAATGATATAAAATTCATGACCTAACTCTCAAAGATCAGAGAGAATTTTAATGGCCCTAATTTCTGACCTAGTTTTTTCAGCATGTTCAACAACCAAATACTCTTAGCTCGGTTAATATAAATGGAAACTATGCATATGTACAGCTTAAGAAAGTTAAGGACTACATTTTTGCTTCACAAATTGTGACCTAAAGATGCCTAAATAAGGAGATAGAACTTTGAAAAATACCTTGTTCAGTTGAGTTTGGATATGGCAGTGTGGGGGCTTTGAGTGAAGCATGAAGGTTGTGTGAGCTTGCTTGAAGTTCCCTCAAGCTTCTCCAATGCTCAGCTGGCCTTGTAGATGCTTGAATCTCCCTGCACGAGTCAACCTGCAAACCTCCAAAATGAAAATGGTGAAGCTTGAAACAGAGCACACAGTTGCAAGACAAGGGCCTGGATAGCTTGGATGTGATGTAGGGAAGATGTTTCCAGGGTTGGAAGGAAAAACGCACGAGCAAGTTTCAAGTTGGCAAGTGTTCTGCAGATGATGCCCTGTTTGGGAAGAAAAGTGTGATTTTGGTGTTTGAGAGTGTTTGGGATGTTAGACAATCGTGTAATGGCTTGTTACAAAGTTCTGAAGTTGTTTCAAATGATGCCAAGGCTTGCCTTTATCAGATGGATGAGTTGTATTGACTTTTGCAAGTTTCTTGCTTTTGAAGAAAAGTTGAAGTGA
The DNA here is from genome assembly GCA_948472305.1 of Vicia faba. Classification (NCBI taxonomy): domain Eukaryota; kingdom Viridiplantae; phylum Streptophyta; class Magnoliopsida; order Fabales; family Fabaceae; genus Vicia; species Vicia faba. Next base: position 1,540,794,078 of record OX451739.1, read on the forward strand.
CAATGCCCAAGGTGCTGTAATTGCTAGTTCTAGGGCTGCAAGGAGTTGGTATGATTTTCCTGATAACTGTGGACCTTGCTTGTGACAAAGAAACAGGTTCAATACTCAAGGATAGCAAAGTTGTAAAAAGCTTGCTTTACCAAAGTAGTATTGTGAACTTTATGCCATTTTTTGATTAATTCATTGTACAATGCTCCAAAGATCAAAATAAAGCCATTGTCCACTGAATTATCATTCAATTATGGAGTGTAGAAAGGATTAGGACCTTTAATGCCAAGTACAAGCATGCTAGGGCAGATTTGCAACTTGAATCATTGTGAAAATGCCTTGAACAAAAGTGATAATTTGCCATTTTCCCTTCTTCGATTCTCCCTAACCAAAAATGATCTTGGAGAGTTATTGGACATTTTGGAAATACTGTAACATGCTCTACAATCCATATTTGAAATGCATTTTGAGATTCCTCTTGGAACTAGGTGAAAAGTTTCCATGAAGTTAGGTCAAAAAGTTGCCTAAAGTAGGGCAAAATTTCACTAAGTTAAAAAGTTTATGGACCCCTATTCACAAAATCATAACTTGAGATCCAAGCATCTTTTTGGAAAACTTTGTGCATAAAAGTTGTAGATTTCATGGAGGACTACAACTTTCATGTTGGAAGTTTTGTTTGAATATAATTGCATCATGGTGAAAAAGTTGTGGAGAGTTGGGGAAAAATAAGAAATTTCTATAACTTAGAAAAATTCTAAGTTATGAAAAATTTCAAATTAAAACCCTAATTTGCAATTTTAGGTTTCTTGGTCAACAAGTTTCACATTTTGACATGTTTTGATGAATTATGACCTTTGGCATTTGATTTTGACCAAAAAGTAAAAGTTTGACTTTTCAGTGCACAGTTGACTTTTGATCAGTTGACTGCAAAATTCATCTGTCAATCCTATGCATTTGAGATCTTTTGAAACATGTGATTAGGTCAAGATGATGTCATTGAGTCCTTGAAATCATGCTTGAACCCAATTGGCCATTTTCTAGGTTAAAAATCAGAAATTGCCCTTCTACAGTCAAAACCCTAATTTTGACCATTTTGCCCTTTTGATGATCTAATCAAATTTCTTGAGGAGTTGTGATCCAAACTTGATCAAATGGTACATATGAGCCTAAAATGTAGTTGTGGGTCAAAAATTATGAAGTTTGACTGTAAATTGGCCACAGTTGACTTTTTCCCCAATACAGCTGATTCTTAGGTCAATTGTCTAATTGACTGGGCAAAAATGTGATTCAAATCTTGAAACTAGGTATGAGCAATATTAGGGGTCCAATATGGTTTATGAAAGTCACATGAAGCATTGATGGTCCAAAAATCCTTGTGCAAACTCAAACCCTAATTTTAGGTCATCAGTGCAAGAGGAGATCTTGAGCTGAGCAAACCCTAATCTGGTCTTGAATCCAAGAAGTCTTGTGAGGAAAATCTTGATAAAATGAGAGGGAAAATTTTTGGGTACAACAGCTGCCCCTGTTCAATCTTCTTGAACCTGAAGAGTTAGATTGGCGAGTTTGTCGTTCGTGACTCGAAGGTAAAAGATGATTGGACACTAGAGTGCCCGTAAATTTGCACTCGTCAAATGTAGTTGAGGAAATGGGCTTAAAGATGCCATTTAGAGATGTGATAGAATCTTGTTGGAGATGGGCTTAAAAGATGCCATCCAAGATTGTTTATTGAACTGCAAGTTGTAAGTCAAAAGAATGAGTATCAGAATGGTGTCCGTATTTGGAACGTATCTGAACTATATCTGGAGACTGAGTCTGTATGAGCAATGGAATGGCGTTCGTGTCTGGAACGTATCCGAGCTATAACTGATACTTGAATCTGAATGAACAACAGAATGACTTCTGCGTCTAGAGTGTATCTATATTGTATCTGAGTCTGAAATCTGAATAAGCGACAGAATGGCATTCATGTCTGGAGCGTCTCTGAGCTGGGGAAAAAGTCAGAATAAGTGACAGAATGGCAACCGTGTTTGGAGCGTATCTGGACTGGGGTCTGAATAAGTGACATAATGGCAACCGTGTCTGGAGTGTATCTGGACTGGGGTCTGAATAAGTACCAGAATGACTTCCTTGTCTGGAGTGTATCCATACTGTATCTTGATTTTGAATTCTGAATGAGTAACAGAATGACCTTCGTGTCTGGAGTGTATCTTTACTGTATCTGAAGTTGAGATCTGAATGAGTAATAGAACGACTTCCGTGTCTGGAGTGTATCTTTATTGTATCTGAAATCTTTGATCATTGTTAATGATGGTTGTTAATCTTATCCTGAAAAGGGTAAAATGTTAGCTTAAACACATAGTTATGTTGCATGAAATGCATGATGTAATAAATGTGCTTTATCAATGTTTATGATATATGAATGTAATGTATGTGCATGTAAGCTGATTAGTTGTACCGTTGAGGAAAATAAATCCTTGACAGTCAGGGATAAGAAAATCTTTGGCGACTGGGGATAATGACTTCTTGACTGCTGCCAGGAAAATAAATCCTTGACCGCTGCTGGAGATTCAAAATATTTGCTTGCTGAGGGTGAAAAAGTCCTTAGTGTCTGCTGGGGGATTAAAATCCTTGACAACTTCTGTGGGGATATGAGGATCCTTCATGTCTTGAAGTTGGAGCACTTGACAAAAATTATGTTGTGAAAGTAATGCCAAACTGCTTGAATAAAATTGCTTGGGGAATCCAGAGAACTTTAATGATGTCTACTGGGGATTACACAAAGGGAATCCTTATTCTGCTGAGGAATAGAGAGAACTCTGATGACTTCTGTAGGGAGTTAAGAATGAGAATCTTCATTTTGGCGACTTCACTGGGGAGCAATAAAAACTTTATGGGGAAGAAGGCTTACTGTTGAGGAGTAGGTTTAGGAGTTTGGTTTGTGTGCCACTCTACTGGGGAATTATCCTAGGTTGGGGAGAGACAAAAGTTAACTATTATCCGGTTGATTGTCAGACTTCAAGACAACGTTCAGGGGAATTTGGAGAAATTGGATGGTTTTCGCTGTGGATTGGTAGTTGGAAATTTGACTCCGCTGGAGAATGAAGGTTTCAGCTCCACTGAGAATCTGTAGTTCAAAGTTTTGGCTCCGCTGGGGATTGGGAGTTTGAAGTTCCAACTCTGGTGGGGATTTTGAAATTTAGCTCCGCTGGGTATCTAGATGATGTACAGTGGGGATTGCTCCTGGAATAGCCAAAAGACGTTTTCCTATCCTCTCAACCTGTCAGCAATTGTTCTTTTTCACTTCTGTCTATTTGTAAACAGTAATTATGTTCAAATGCATATGTTCATTAATGAATCATTTGACGTTTTTGCAAATAAAACGCAAGTGTAAAAATAAAAAGGCAAATAGTTTTCTGCACTTTAAAGAGATATCTTTGTATTTTCTTTGAATAAGTATTTTGTACAAAGGAGACAAACATCCTAGTAAGAGGATGGTGTCATAAAAAATGAGAAAATATTATACAAAGAAAGATGGCTATGTGTAAAAAATCCCATGGGGTTCCCATTCTGCTATAGCCTTCATAACTCTGGATATCTTGTCCATTGGTCACTTCGTCTGAAGATGATTGGATTGATCAGAAGTTCTAGGTTTGACAGTGAAGAGATTGTCCTTTAAAGTGATCCGACGAGACATAGTCATACGCTTTAATTCCCTAACTTTTTCCTGGAGCTCCCTTTCGGGTTTTCGATTCACCGGGAAACCCTTTTTTGCCCAAGTCGCCCTTTCGGGTTTTCAACTTGCCGGGTGTACAGATCTTTTATTTATCCCTAATTTTTTCCTGAATCTCCCTTTCAAGTTTTCTATTCACCGGGATGCCTTTGTTTTGCCTAGGTGTGTCAACCTAGCGGGTCAATTATGTGTAGTATCTTTTGACTATGTCTGTGTTCGCAGGGTGCGGCAGGTCGTCGCCATCCATGGTGGTTAAATTCATTGCCCCACCAGAAAAGATGTTCTTGATTACAAATGGTCCTTCATAGGTAGGAGTCCATTTCCCCCTGGGATCACTTTGTGGCAAGATAATGCGCTTGATCACAAGATCTCCAACTTGATACACTTGTCGTCTGACTTTCTTGTTGAAAGCCTTGATCATCCGCTTTTGATACGTCTGACCATGGAAAACGGCAGTAAGTCTCCTTTCGTCAATTAAGTTCAACTGATCAAGTCGGTTTTGAATCCAATCGTCTTCACTCAAACCAGCATCTTTCATGATTCTCAAGGACGGAATCTGAACCTCAATAGGTAAAACAGCCTCCATGCCGTATACCAAAGTATAGGGTGTTGCCCCAGTTGACGTGTGTTCCGTGGTCCAGTATCCATGGAGAGAAAACTGTAGCATCTCATGCCAGTCCTTATAGGTGACTGTCATTTTTTGTATGATCTTCTTGATGTTTTTGTTCGCAGCTTCAACAGCACCGTTCATCTTTGGCCGATAGGGAGATGAATTGTGATGTTAAATTTTGAACTGTTCGCACAAGGCGGTGATCATAGTATTGTTAAGGTTCGTACCGTTGTCAGTAATGATTCTTTCGGGGATACTGTACCCGCAAATAAGATTCTACTTGATGAAGCGGGCAACCACATTCTTTGTAACGGATGCGAAGGAGGCTGCTTTGACCTACTTTGTGAAATAATCAATGGCCACTAGAATAAAGCATTATCCATTGGATGTTGTAGGCTTGATCTCTCTAATCATGTCGATTCCCCACATAGCGAATGGCCAAGGAGCTGTTAAGACATTTAGAGGAACTGGAGGCACGTGCACCTTGTCTGCATAGATTTGATATTTATGACAAGTACGGGAGTGTTGATAGCAGTCAGCTTCCATGGTAGACCAGTAATAGCCTGCCCTTAGAATCTTCTTAGTCATCGTATGCCCACTAGAGTGAGTGCCAAATGTACCTTCATGCAATTCAGCCATAATTCTTTCAGCTTCAATCTTGTCCACACAACGAAGCAGAATAGAACCATGATTGCGCTTATACAGGATGCCATTACTTAGGAAGAACTTAGCTGAGAATCTCCTTAAGAACTTTTTATTGTTGACTGTAGCTCCTTCAGGGTATTCTTGAGCCTCGAGATACCTTTTGACTTCGTGAAACCATGGTCGGTCCACTACTTCTTCGGTATTAATCTCGTGACAATGTGCAGGTTCGTCCATCCGCTCAATGGTGATTTGGGGAGCCTCATTATCCCAGTTAAGTTTAAACATGGATGACATTGTAGCTAGAGCATCTGTTAGCTGATTTTCTTCTCGCGGGAAGTGCTCGAAGGTAATCTGCTCGAAATGCGATAACAATGTTAAGACATGTTCTTTGTAAGGGATGAGGTTTGGATGCTTAGTGTCCCACTCTCCTTTAATCTGACTGATGACCAAAGCTGAGTCCCCAAACACAATTAAATATTTGATTCCCAAGTCTATGGCAGCCTTGAGTCTAAAGATGCAAGCTTCATACTCTGCCATGTTGTTCGTATAGTTGAAGAAAAGTCTGGCTATGAAAGGAGTATGGCAACCTTCTGGGGAAATAAGTATCGCGCCAATACTATTTCCGAGTGCATTAGAGGCCTCATCAAAGTACAGGGTCCATCGGGATCCTAGTTCAGGTTCGTCATATGGTCTGAAATCTTCAACGTTGTCCAATGTCATGATGTCTTTGTCAGGGAAGTCAAACTTCATGGATTGGTAATCTTCGACAGCTTGGTGAGCCAGATGGTCAGCCAGCACACTCCCATTTATAGCTTTTTGGGTCGTGTACTGTATATCGTATTCCGTCAGGATCATCTGCCATCTAGCTATTCTTCCAGATAAAGCAGGCTTCTCAAAGATGTACTTGATCGGATCCATCTTATATATCAGCAAAGTGGTATGAGTCAACATGTACTGCCTTAGCCGGCGAGCAGCCCATACCAAAGCACAGCAAATTTTCTCGAGCAGTGAGTATCGAGTCTCACAGTCGGTAAACTTTTTGCTAAGGTAATAAATGGCATGCTCTTTTCGGCCAGACTCATCATGTTGGCCCAGTACGCACCCCATTGAATTCTCTAGGACGGTCAGATACATGATTAACGGTCTTCCTTCGACGGGTGTCATCAAGTTAGGAGGTTCTAGCAAATACTCCTTGATTTTATCGAAAGCAATTTGACAGTCATCATTCCATTTAACTACCTGATCTTTCTTCAACAGCTTGAAGATTGGTTCACAGGTAGATGTTAGGTGAGAAATGAACCTAGCAATGTAGTTTAGGCGTCCCAAGAAACCTCTGACCTCCTTCTCAGTACGAGGAGCAGGCATTTCTTGTATAGCTTTGACTTTTGCAGGAACAACCTCGATGCCTTTGTTGCTGACAATGAAACCCAAGAGCTTACCGGACTGGGCTCCAAATGTACACTTGTTAGGGTTTAATCTTAGCTTGTACTCCTTCAACCTGACAAACAGCTTTTGCAAGTGATCAAGGTGTTCTTCTTCAGTTTGTGATCGGGCTATCATGTTATCTACGTAGACCTCTATCTCATGATGTATCATATCATGAAACAAAGCCACCATGGCGCGTTGATAGGTTGCCCCGACATTCTTCATTCCGAATGGCAACACTTTGTAGAAGAACATACCCCACTGTGTAACAAATGTAGTTTTCTCCACGTCCTCGGGTGCCATTTTGATCTGGTTATAGCCTGAGAATCCGTCCATGAAAGAAAATCCCTTGTGTTGAGTTGTATTGTCAACCAAGATGTCGATATGCGGAAGTGGAAAGTCATCTTTAGGGTTGGCCCTATTTAAGTCTCTGTAATCCACACACATTTTGACTTTGCCGTCCTTCTTAGGCACGGGAACAATGTTAGCAACCCATTGTGGATAGGAAGTAACATCCAGAAACCCAGCATTGAACTGCTTCATAACTTCTGCTTTTTGATCTTCTCAGACATGTCAGGTCTCATGCGGCGGACCTTTTGTTTAACTGGTGGACAGCTGAATTAAGCGCTCCTTGACACTTGGCTCTAGGTTGGCACCCACTCTGATTTCCTTCTTGTCTTCCTCAGTACCCAAGTTGATTGTGTCTAACAACTCCTCATGAGGCAAAATTGCTCTTTCTTCTTATTGTAAAAGTATGGCCAATTCCCCTGGCACCTCACAGTCTTCCTCACCTTCGTATTCGACTTGGTAGACTAGATCTTCAGAGTCACTGAAGGCTATAGCAGTATCGTTACCTATGGGTTCTGGAGTGGAAGGGTACCTGCATTTGTGAGTATGGGTGTGTGTAAGGGCATAGCCATCTTAAAACAAACAAAATGTAAAAGAAAGACAATGAGCACAAAAGTTTTAAATATGAAAAGCGTCCATGATTCATTAAATTGACAAATGAAAATGAAATAAGAACCCTTACAAATAGACCTATGTGCCTCGGGTAAGACACAAGGTTGAAAAAGTACGAATTGTTTGTGAATTATTACAGATCCAACAGGAATGGAAAAGATAAATTACTGCGGTATGAAAGTAATCGGAACAAAGTCTTTTGCTTCCCAGTTGCACAGTCCTCCACCAACAGTAGGAAAAATCCAGTCTTCCAAACTGCCCTCTTCTTCACTTTCCTCTAGTGCATTAACCCATCGGTGGTTGATTTTCACAGGTGGCCCTCCGGCACGGGAGCGACGCACGGCCTTCTGACCAGTCGAAGTAAACCCTAGGCCGAACTTATCTGATTTGAAAGGAAAGTCGGGAAGCTACCCCTAGATAGTGGATCCGCCTTCTTCCACTACTACACTAGCATCTTTTAGAGAAGACATCTGAGGCACAGGTCTTGTGATCACTAGAGCTGAGGACACTGCTTTGGTTGCCGCTATTTCCTGAGAAACTTCTTCAAAGTGTTGGAAAGCGGTCTCTATGAATTCACCATCTAACTCCACATAACGGAAGGAATTCAGATGACTAATCATATATTCCTCTTCCCCATGGACAGTTATAAGTTTCCCTTGGACGGGGTATTTGAGCATTTGATGCAAGGTGGAGGTGACAGCTTCGGCATTGTGAATCCAGGGGCGTCCCAACAAGTAAGAGTAGGAAGGACGGATGTCCATCACATAGAATGTTGAATTGAACGTCTGGATACCCACCTTAATCGGGATGTCCACCTCTCCATGGACCATCCTTTTAGAGCCATCAAATGCTCTCACAATGATGTTGCTGGGTGTGATACGGTGGGAAAAACTGACGGTTTATTGGAATGCTGGTTTGCATTTTGCGTTTGTTTTTGCAAAATGTCGCGGTAAGCAAGAGTCGCCACCGACTTTTATTTTATCCAACAAGGAAAGGAAAAAAGCACAGAAAAATTCCTTTTTTGAGATATTTCTGAGTACGGGGGGTAGATTATAGAAAGGGAAGGTATTAGCACCCTTTCTATCCGAAGTTATCTACGGGCTCTTTGGTACTTGCTCATTGTTTTCAAAATTGTTTTCTTTATGCTTGTGGGTTTTGAAAAGTTTTTGTTTTAACTTCGATTTAACTCTTGCTTCTGTCCTCAAGAGTGTAATGAAGTGTTTTTGAAAACTTGTTTATAAAAGTGTAAGTGTGAAAGAGATTTGTTTTGAATGAGCAAGTATCTAAGAACTGATCTACCTACTCGAAAAAGGAATCATTCTATGCTAATTTCCTTTAGACAATGTTATCCCACTATTAGTGAGTAGGTAGCACCATCGTTGGAGTTTGAGGGTCAATTTGAATGAGAGACATACGGTCACTAAAGCAATGTTAGGACACCTTAGCGGTAACCCTAATGTCTTAGATCATTTGTTTGAGGCAACAGTATCTGAGGCAACCATTTCAAGGCAACTATGATCCTTTAGATAAGAGGACGGCCTCTAAAACGACCTATACTCAATGACCGTGTACGAAGGCAACCAAGTGGGGTTTACCCTAAGAGTGTGCATGTGCGAGTGTATTGACTTCGGTTATTTTTATCTTTGCACATGTTTAGGGTGATCTAACTGTTTTAAATTAGGCATTCATTCTTGTCATGCAAGCCCTATTATCAAACATCTAGCAGTTGTATAATTTGCGGAATTAAAAGGTGCGGAAATTAAACTAAATTATTACAAGGCGTCGGATATTTACATCGCCAAAAACAACCCTTTGAAATTTAAATGAGGAAAAATAAATAAATGTCCTATTAAAACTATTACAAGTCGGGAGCAGATACAATAATAATAAATATGGCGCGCGATGCGAAATTAAATCGGACACGGAATTAGGGTTTTGACCCTTTTAATTAAAGAAAATGTTTTTGTTGTTTTTATTTTTAAGAAAAGAAATTAATCCTGAAATTAAATACTAAATTGATTATTAAATTAATTAATTAATGAAAAATATTAAATGACATATTTTTGGACTTTTTGATATTTTAGGAAAGAAAATAAAATAAATAAATTAGGGTTAAAACCTATTAAATTCTAATTGATTTTAAATATTTACAAAATCAATTAAAGTTATCTAGAATTAATAACCTAATTAATTAATTAATATTTATTAAATAAAAATAAAATTCTGAAATTTGATTGGGTAAAAACATTTTTGTGATTTTTTTGATAAAAGAGGAATTAATTTGGTTAGTAATTAAAATAAATTAAATAAAACAAGCAAAATATAAGAGAAAGAGAGAATGGGCCTACTTTTTTTGTGTGAATAGCAATTTCGTTGGCCCAATAATGCTGGTCCATTTGACCTTTTTCCAATCCAGTGCATGTGTGTTGACCTGCCTATGGTGTGCCTTCAATGCCTGGCCACCAGATCTGGCCATCTGGCTATCTGGCACATTGATTGGTGAGTGTTCATGATGGGTCGCCTGGCTTGAGTGTGTACATGATCATCTGAAATAAATTAGAAAAATAACAAATGCTGGAGGCAGGGATCGAACCCCTAACCTCCAGCCTCTAATGCCCTGGAATCAAGCGTGGCAACCACTAGGCCAAGTGGTTCTTATTGTTAATAAAACACAAAGTAATAATAATATAAAAAAACAAAAGTCAATGGTCAGAAAAAGAAAAAAGTGCACGCTCGTTTAAACAAGACAATGGGTGGGTGACAACTCATCATCCCCTTCCTCCATCCGTTGCTAAAAGTCTGCAACGCCTATACCTACGGACGTTGGTCGTCACTACAGACCATGTCCATTCCAAAATCTCGTACAGGCCATGGAAATGGATTCTAAGACCAGGGCTGAGTTCGTCATCTTTTGCTGATCACAACCATGCCTATTATTAGGGCTAATTGTTCCTGAAACGAAAAACCCCAAAAACAAAAACGAAACCCTAACAATGGTGGATCTCGTTACAGGTCATATAAATGCAATTGAGTAATACCAAAAGCTTGCAAATGATTTGTAGGTTCAGAATATGCCATTGTTTTTCATTATAGATGCAAGAATAATATAAATCGAATTCAAGAACGGGGTTGCTTCGTGAATGACTTACAACACTTGGGAGGGTCTGAAAGCATGTGGTTTTGCTTGCTTTAGGTTGTGGAGATTGCCAGGAAGAGATTGAGACAAGTATCAAGTCTTGAAACTGCCTCTAGACTTTATTTCGATCTCACACTTTTTTGGTGTTTTTGCAAACTTTGTTATTGCTCGCCAACTGATCTCTAACCCCTATTTTTGTATGCTCACGACCCTTATTTATTGCACAATGTATTAGGGTTGCAAGTTTTGTCCAAATCCTCCTCCATTGATGATTTTGATATTTGATTTGATTCTCTTTAACCAACTTCCAAATTTGGCCTAAATCCAATCTCCTTGTGCACAATTACCTTGATTCGAGTTTCAATGCCTTGCTAGCTGTGATTAAAGCCTGAAACAACCAAAAGATCCATTGTTATCAATGCTTTGGGTTTTATTTTATTTTATTTGATTTAAATCAAATTAATTCAAATAAAAATCAAAATAATTAATAAAAATATGATATGGACACATGGCCAAGGCTAGAGAACGTGGGCAATAATGCCAACTCAAAACAAGTGAAAAAGAATGGGCTCATTTGGTAAAATTTGAAGTTTTGGGGATAGTTAACTTTTGGCAATTTTGCAAAAAAGTCCAACTTCAACAATGCATAACTTCCTCAATTTTGACTCTTTGGAGGTGTTCTTGGACTTTTTAGAACGCTTGAGATGTCCTATAATCAACCATTTTGGTCTAATCTCATTTTGATATTCCATTATCAAGTTAGAAGCTTTGACAAAAAAGGTGTTTTTGTTGACTTTCAAAAATGACCTATAATGTCCAAATTCATAACTTCTTGTGAGTGCATATTTTGATCTTGGGGGATGAAGATGGATTGCAGGAAATTGCATCCTCTTAAAAATGATCTTTGTATGGGAAATTTCTCATAAAGTATGAGAAATTTATGCTTGGTCAAAGTTGAGTTGACTTTTCCTACAAAACCCTAATTTAGCAACTTTTGAATCTTGATGAATTATGAGCAATCCTTGATGAATCATGATCAACCCTTGATCGAATGATGAAATATACTTAAAAATGAGAATGTTGACAAAAAATCTTGAAGTTTGACTGTATGTAGGTCACAGTTGACTTTTGCCATAGCACAGTCGATTTTTGGACCTTTGAGCAATTGACTGAGCAAACTTCCTCTGCAAGGCTTGAAACTTGACATGGATGATCTTGAGAACATGTTAGGAAATTGGTGAGCACTTGAGATCACTTGGACTCAAGTATCTTGATGCAACATGAAACCCTAGTTTGGGGTAGACTGCCTTAGGAGAGGGCTTGCCTGGCCAACCCTTGGACTACCTTGAGCAACTTGAGGATCTTTCTTGCAATGTTTTGAGAAATATGGGAGGGAAAATTTTGGGGTACAACACTGGGTTTCAGGGTTAGGCCTTCCCAATCCAGTCTATCCAAGGCTTTCTTCGGGAAGACATTTAAAGACGACCCAGTATCAAGCAAAACATGAGCTAGGGTGGTTCCCCTACACTCCATCAAGACATGTAGCGCGTCATTATGTTTTCTCCATTTGGAGGTCAAGTCTGCATCAGAGAATCCCAGTCCATTGCCAACTGTTAAGCTGGCAACACACTCTTGCAATTAATCTGCAGAGGTCTCTTGTGGCACGTGCGTTATCTTTAAAAACTTGACCAAAGCTTTGGCATGTGCCTCAGAGCACAACAGCAGGGCCAACATAGAGATTTTGGAAGGGGTTTGCTTCAGTTGTTCAACAACATCATAATCACTTTTCTTAATGATCCTCATAATTTCTTCCATCTCTTTCTGGGATGTTTCAGGAATGACTAATGACTGAGCCTTCGTCAAGACAGACTCCTCTTGAACATTCTTTCCTTTTTTCTCAGCATCGGAAACAGGGATGGGAATTGTATTGTCATCGTTGGCGGGTACACTTGTAGGTATAGTTACTGGTATAGAGGTAATCTTCAGGATGGCCGTGGGTCCAAATACTGTTGTTGGAGGAGCAATCTCTGGAGAAAATATTCTCCCACTACGAGTAATTTTTCTTATTCCGGCAACGTTACTGATGTAGAGATTATCTTCCTCATGGCTTTCTTCTTCAACGTTTTGTTCAATTTGTTTGACACCATGGTAGTAGATTTCTCCACCATAGTTCCATGGTACCATTTTATCGGTTTTGTAAGGGTTTGGCCCTGGCATTGTTATCTTCAACAGAGTAGTCATGGGAGCAGATGTGATCCTAACGGGTTTTTTAGGAACCCTGGAAAGATCAGCGTATATGGTTATTATTGAAACTTCGGGAACTGAAATGGGTGAGACAGGAGCTTTCTCAAACAAAATCTCCTTGTTATCAATCAATTGTTGGATTCCTCTCTTTAATAGAGGACAGTCAAATGGGGAGGACAGACAAGCATGGAAATTTTGGTCACAACCTGGGAACACCCCAGCTTTCAGCAAATCCAACTTGATGGTTAGGAGGGGAGTTAACAGTTCATTCACAGTAGAAACAAACAGATCTTCTTCCACAGAACTGGCATTGTGTCCATGCTTAGGCATTGGAGCAGAGATGACATTTGGTTTTTCAGGAGCTTTAAATTCAACCTCCTTTACGTTAATTAAATCTTGAATCTTGTTCTTCAGGGCCCAACAGTTGTTGGTGTCGTGCCTTGGACTTTCTGAATGGTAAGCACACCTGGCATTCGGGTGGTAGTGTGGAGATGAAGTATTAGGATTTTTAGGGGCCTCTTTCAACATGGCCAAATTCAACTTCAGGAGATGTGGTAAGACTTGAGCAGGAGTCATGTTAATCTTAGTGAATTGCCTTACAAGCCTTTCCACCCTTTGCTGGTTATTCCTCGGCTGATCATTTCTCGACTGACTGTTTCTCGGCTGGTCTGATGCAGACTTCTGAATCATAACGGCCCCCATTGTTGTTCGTCGTTCGGTTCTTCCCTGATTCCTCTGAGCATAGACAGCATACACTTCCTTTTTACCAGTGAAGGGCTTTTTGGCAGCAGCAGAGGTAGACGCATCTTTTTGAATTTTCCCGCTTCTAATACCGGCTTCCACCCTTTCGCCAGTTAGAATCAACTCAGTGAAACCTGCAGAGGAGCTTCCAATCAGGTGATTAAAGAAAGGACCTGACAGATTCCCCGAGAACATGTCCACTATCTCTCTTTCAGATAAAGGTGGTTGCACCCTTCCGGCTAAATCCCTCAATTTATGGGCATAGTCTTTGAAGCCCTCATTGATGGCTATAGCCATACTCTGTAGCTGAGTACGGGTTGGCGCCAAGTTGGTATTGTATTGATACTATTTATAGAATGCGGCCACTAAGTCTTCCCAATTATGCACATCAGACCTCTCCAACTGGTAAAACCAATCCAGCTGCGTCCCTGACAAACTGTCCTGGAAAAATTGGACCCACGGGTCTTTGTCAGAAGAATATGGTTGAATTTTCCTGACATAAGATCGTAGGTACATCTTGGGATAAGACAAACCATCGTACTTAGCAAACAGTGGCACCTTAAACTTAGGAGGGATTACAATTCCAGATACTAAACCTAACTCTTCAAAGTCCAGCCCAGGCACTCTATGTATCTCCATGGCAGCTAGACGCTCTTCCAAGTTTTTGTATTTGTAATCGGCCGGAGGATACTGTTGTTCGGAGTAGTCCTCATCTTCCTCTTCTTTAGCTTCAGATTCAGATGGCACTACAGTCTCTTTACCTTTTCTCTCTCCTTCCTCAGAGGTTGATGGAAAATCCAAAGTCCGCCTGGCTTGACCTTCAAACCTTCTGCCCAAGATAGCTACACCGGCTCGCTTCTTCTTCTTTTTCTCTTTTTACTTCTCTAGCAGTGTTTTGAGCTCTTCATGCCCCTTATCCAAGGTCAAGAGTAGCTGCTGAAATTGTGAATTCTGAGCTTGCAAGTCTTTGACCATTTGTTTAATATCCATCTTGCTGAAATAAACAGCAGAGAGATGAGGAAACTTGGTGTGAAGACCTGTTTATGCATATGATGAATGATATGTATTTATGTAATGCTTTCAAGGATTCAGAAAAATTCAAATTTGTGTTAAACAAAAAGGAACAAACGTTATATTAATAAAATAGAATTTGTTTACATCAATGCCCCTAGGGCAAAATAGTACAAAATTCTAAGATAAGAAGACATTGTGCATCCTCTTTGGTGCAGTGTAGGTGTTGAGAGTATGCTCTTCGTGAAGTAACCGAGTGAGTTCTAAAACCTTTATCTCGCTTGCATAGAATTGGGCTTCAAAAGTATCGTGTTCTCCCTTGAGTTGTATCCAACTCCTTTGCAAATCTTCGAGTGATGTTGGCATGTCAGGATGTAGGAGGGTGTATGGAACCTCTCCTTCCTTAACAGGCTCTCTAATCACTGGGAGAATAGAGAGGTAGGGCATCATAAGACTTTGGGCGCAGGTTCGTACCCACTTGAGGTAAGGCTCAAGGGGGATGGAATTCTTGTGTCCCAAGGTCTTACTGTCTACCTTGTTTGGCATCCTCCAAGCTCGGATGAACCTTTGTCGAAGTCCTTGATCTTCGTTGTCGAAGTCAAAAACTAAGTCTGAAATCAGCATGTCATGTGGGCCATCCCTTCGGGCATAACCAAACTATCTCAGAGCCAAGCAAGGGTTGTAAGTGATGCCTCCCCTAATGCCAAGTAGAGGGACATTAGGGAATTCCCGACAACGGTCGATGATGATAACATTTTCTCTGGATCGAGAACACCAATGAACATCTGAATGTGTAAGAGTCATCAATCGTTATGACCACCTCAAACCTTGCTCATTCTTTAAAACTGTTTGGGGAAGATGAGAAATAAACCATCTTTCCAGTAGAGGAGTGCAACACATGAGAACACCTCTTTTCCTCATTGTTCGAGTGTGAAAAGAGTGGAGGATATCCCCAAGCAATATAGGCATAGGGTTGCGAACCATGAAGATTTTGACAGCACTCACATCTATGAGTTGATCAGGGTTAGGGAACAAGACCATCCATAGATGAGAAGAGCTACAATCTCTTCAAAAGCTTGTAGGTCCAAGGAATTCCAGCAGCTTTGGGCCTTCTCAAACAAGAACTTTGCCAGAAGCCTTTGACACCACTTCTTGTTTCCCAATGTGTCGTGACATCAGATGAGTGCAAGTGTAAGGCTTGAGCAATCTCTTCTGGCTTTGGATCTCTTTCCGTACCGTTGAAGGGTAGTTGATTGAGAATATGAATCCTTAAGAGTTGATAAAATTCCTCCAAAGTGGGCACAAGCTGGTAGTCAGGAAATGTGAAGCAGTGATACAAAGGGTCAAAGAACTGGAAAAGAACTTTCATCATGTCTTCCTCTGTGTTGGAAGTGACTAAGTTGAGAAGGCGACCATGTCTCTCGGTGAACGGAGAATTCTCAAGAATCCTTGAAGCTAGCTCCTTGAGTTGTGGAGGAATTCTTACAAGGTTGACTTGGATGGTTTTCCTGCGAAGTGATTCCATAACCTACAAAACAGGAACAAAGATGAATTTCCCAAATCCTTGAAATGATTAGTGGATGCATATGATGCTTCATGATATCCATGATGTTATGCACAAGTATATATGTACAAGAAAATCACACAAGTTCCTAGTTTTAGGATTGCATGGCGTTTCATAGGTAAGTACCCTCTTGAAGTTTAATTGGCTCAACCTGTCCTAGAAATAGTAACCGGGTTCTAAGGAGCTCAATATCACTGGATTGTTTCCTTGTTCATTGTTTCAATTCAGCCTCTTTACTGGTGACCGAAATATTCCAAGGAACCAACCCTCAATGAGTGTAGTATCGAGTATCTACCAACTTCGGACTGCACCAAAGCCGGTCATCTCACTACATCCTAAAAGGCCAAGTTGGTCAAGTAAAGGTTCTAAAAGTTCATTAGTGCTTCATGACATCACTCAGCGGCCCCGTATTCTCTTTGATTGACTCAAAGGCTACCGGTACCCACAAATATGTCACACTAACATAGCTATTACTTAGACCGTGTCGGTATACCCCGCACAGTTTCCATAACGTATTGCTATTTACCTATGAATGTTTCCCAAATCCAGGTAGAGGATTCAAACCCAAACAATAGAACTAAAATGTAAGGCAAATAAGTCAAGCAATTGTAAGCAAATAAAGGTGATCTAAACCCTAAGGTAACCCCACTTTTATACTTTTCCCCAGCAGAGTCGCCAGTTCTGTGATACGGTGGGAGAACTGACTTGAGGTTTTGCGTTTCGTCGCAAATGTTTCGGTTTAGCAAGAGTCGCGGCCGACTTTTATTTTATCCAAAAGGAAAGGTAAAAAAGCACAGGAAAGACCTTTGAGATGTTTTCTTGAGTTTGGGGGGTAGATTATGAAAAGGGACGGTGCTAGCACCCTTTTCATCCATGGTTTTCCATGGGCTCTTAGTTACTTGTTTAGATCACTTGCTTTGCTTTTCCAATTGTTTGAAATGGTGCTTTGTGGTTTTGAAAGTATTTTGAAAAGAGGCCATCGTTTAGGCAATCTTTGTAATGATTCTCGTTTGTAAGGATGTATACAAAGATGTTTGTATTTTGAAAAATGTTTCAATGTTTTGAAAGTTGTTTGGAAATGTTTTGAAATGTGTGTGTGTTTGTTTGAAAATAGCAAGGATTGTTTGCAAATTGATCAAGTAACTAGAAGCATTCTACCTACTCAAAAGTCTTTCTTGTACATTTTTATTCCTTTGATATTATTGATTTACCATTGATTTGGTAAACAACCCTATCTTTGAATTTTAAACGGGACGGGCGTGGGTCATCGTATGACCATGATAGCAATGTTGCCAAGCATCTTTAGCATTTTGAGGGACCAAGATCATTTGTTTTTAGGCAACTTTATCTAGCGTCATCGAGGGACTATGATCTTTTGTTTTGTTTTGTTTTGCCAAGATACCTAGCATGCATACCATGGCCATTTAAATTAGGCAACCAAGTGGGTGAAACCCTAGGGGTGTTTGTGTGCAAGGTGTTGTCATTTTTCATGCATTTGTTTGTCTTGTATTAGGTCATGTCTATTTGTTTTGATTTTTGTCTTATCATACAAACCCTAATTTACTAAACATGCTTATAATGTGATAAATTACGTAAAGTAAATCTAAGCTATTACAACAATATTATGGGAGGGGGGATACAAGTTTCGAATGGGGATATTTGCATAAAATAAAATCCTAATTCACTATTACAACCCAATTGAATTTATTGTACAATAAATAAATAAACAATTATTTAAATATGCAAAAAAAATGTAAATATGCAAAAAAAAATGTTTTGTAATTATTTTATGTATGAAAAAATAAAATTATCTAAGTCCTAAAAATAAGAAAAAAATAATATTATTATTTTTGAAAGGGGAAACCCTAATTTTGTTTTAAAAGAAAATATGTTTTCTATTATTATTCATTTGTCCATTTTTTACAAGAAATAATAAATAAAAATATTTACAAGTGTATATATATATATATATATATATATATATATATATATATATATATATATATATATATATATGAAAATAATATTTTATGTGTGAAAAATAATAAAATAAAAATGCATGGTATTTTTAAATGTTTTTTACTATTTTTTTAAGAAAATAAATTTCTATTTATTCTAGTAAACTATTTTATTTTGCAAAAAATAACATAAAATAAAATAAAAATGCAAAAAATAAAGAAAATTAGTTTTGTGATTTTTAATGTTCAGAAAAAATTATTAATGTCAATAATCATAAAAATAAAAAATAAAATATGAAAAATAACAAAATATGAATCAGGGGGGTGCAAAAGTAAACTGGGGGGTATGAAAAGTAGCAAGCCCAAGGCGCCAGGCCTAGGACAGCTTCGTCCCTGTCCTTCAGCTCCCTCTTGCACGCGTTTCTGAGCCAAACCTGTATCTTGCTCTAGCTTGCATGAAATCAAAAACTCATAACATAAAAAGTGTAGCTTGTGAACTCACGATTCCAATGATATAAAATTCATGACCTAACTCTCAAAGATCAGAGAGAATTTTAATGGCCCTAATTTCTGACCTAGTTTTTTCAGCATGGTCAACAAACAAATACTCTTAGCTCAGTTAATATAAATGGAAACTATGCATATGTACAACTTAAGCAAGTTAAGGACTACATTTTTGCTTCACAAATCGTGACCTAAAGATGCCTAAATAAGGAGATAGAACTTTGAAAAATACCTTGTTCAGTTGAGTTTGGATATGGCAATGTGGGGGCTTTGAGTGAGGCCTGAAGGTCGTGTGAGCTTGCTTGAAGTTCCCTCAAGCTTCTCCAATGCTTAGCTTGCCTTGTAGATGCTTGAATCTCCCTGCACGAGTCAACCTGCAAACCTCCAAAATGAAAATGGTGAAGCTTGAAACATGGCACACAGTTGCAAGACAAGGGCCTCACTACGCCAAAAACAAGTTTTAGCAGCGCCTCTACTAAAGCGCTTATTGAAAAAGCGCTGCCATAGCCTTCACAAAAAACAAAATTAAAAAAAAGGGAAACCTACGAAGGCGCTTTTTTAAAAGCGCTGGCATAGGGTTCCCTACCAAAGCGCTTTTCAGAAAGCGCTTTCATAGGTATTTGAAATATCTAACCTACGAAAGCGCTTTTGAAAAGCGCTTTGGTAGGGAACCCTATGCCAGCGCTTTTGAAAAGCGCTTCGAAAGGGGGACCTACGAAAGCGCTTTTTACCTCAGAAGCGCTTTGAAAGGGGGACCTATGCCAGCGCTTTTTAAAAGCGCTTTCGTAGGTTGTTTTTATAATAAAATTAAAAATCCCTAAATCTTCTTCATTTCTTTCGTTCAGAGCTTCTTCATTTCTTCATTTCTTCATTACAGAAAACGAAACCCAGTTTGTTCATCTTCTCCTCCGTTGTAACTCCAAACGCCTAGCACCATGACCTTCGAATCTTCGGCCCACGACTAATTCAAATTTTCAATCCAAGTAAGTGTTCCTATCATTAAAGCCTGTGCTTCTGTAATTGTTGTTTTTGGTGTACATCGTGACTAGAGTGTTTGTTCTTGTTATTACAAAACCCTTCAACAGTTAGCAAGAACGAAACCCAAGGGATTTTGAAGGTTGGCTGTTACTTGTTAGAGGAAAGATCTAAAAGTTCATTTCACTTTTTCCATTTCTTTGGTTTGAGGTAAGAATTCTTACTCATTTTTCTTAGTTTTAGATATTGCATATTAACTGTTTGTGAAATGTTCTACATGATTGTTCCTAATTAAGGGTATGTTAGAGGGTTAGGAAAATGAAGTTGGATTTACGGGTCCTAATTTTAGGTGTATACTAGCTTAAAATTCACAAGTAATGAAGTTGGAAAATGACTTGAAATTTAACAATACATTGATTAGGATAAAACATAGTAATGTGAATTATCCATTGCAAACTTTCTAACACAATCCAATTTTTTTTGTAACAAAATGGTCATAAAGTAATTCATCTAAAATTAGAGGTAAACGCCATTCAAGCGGTTTGAGGCTTTCAAATTCGGGTGAAAACAGTAGTAACTAAGCTTTCTTTTGGTCATCTTTCATTTCTGCTTTAATACATAATCTTTTCTTTTGCTCTGAGCCATAGTGTTAAACTTCTAAGTAGTAAGAAGTTACATATTGTGGTATGTAGCTCAGGTTAGATCAATTCTTGACAAAAAAAATTTATTCTTTCTAACTGTAAACAAAAATGAAGTTTAAATAATCAAATATTTTCTAGAGGTCCAAGTTCCTCTAGGTTTCGCTATATTTGTTTGGCTCGCGAGTGCACCATGTATTCTTTCTTCATGCAACCTATCCGAAGATAACTAAATCAAAACAACAAGGATGTAACAGTAACAGAATACTTATATCCTCTCAAAAGGTTCATAGTGTTGCATAGTTGGTTTGGCTAGTGTTGTTGTTAGTATCGTGTTTATGCTGGTAGGAAGTGGCTTAATTATTATTATTTGGTCCTTTTGTTTTCAAGGTTTTGCAAACAAGGATCTTTGTCTCTAAGCATATAATGCATGTTCCTTTCAATGTTATTAGATCTTCCTTGATTTTTTCAAGTAGGAGATGCTGACAGACAGTGTTTTCTGGTATAAAATTACATATGAAAGCACTTCAATGTGTCAAGATTCTAATTGTGTTATGCTTTTTAGTGACTATAGTGTAAGTGTCTATGATATTTGTATAGATACCTTAGCAAGTAATATTATGATGTAACACTATATTGAGATATTTTGCATTAATATCTATAATCATACTATGTTGGTAATGAATGTTTTTGCACTTGTTGATGCAATTTTTACATGTACCAACTAGGTTGTTAAATATATTGCAAGGGAAATTCTTATCATAGTCCATGGTGAAATTTTTATCAACATAGGAGATATTGATAAGTGGGGGAGAAAAAATATCTGAGATTTTAGTAAAACACAATCCAGATTCTGATCCTCTTCCACCCACCTAAAACTTTCCACTTTTTAAACTCATTACAAAGGAGTAGATGTGACCACATAGATATTAAAGAAACTATATAATTGATTTTGAACAACAGTAGCAATTTAACATCACAGCAATATCAATGAAGACAGCCAAACAAGGAATGGTTTGATAGAACCAAACTACATAAACAAACGGCCATTGGACAGTTAAGAAAAAACACATGTTGTAGCCTCATTAAGGTCTAACTTTCATAACCCCTGATTATTACAAAACATCTTTCATACTTTAAGGCTTGAACTTCCTGTATGGTCTGCCGTTATCTTCATCTTGCATATGCTGTAATCATAAATTAAAAAAGTCATGTCTAGGTGCAAAGAAAATCAAGATGAATTGAAAACTATAGAGCGTCATTTAACAATTAACAATACATTGCTTTTAAAATTTGATTTGAACCTAACTAAGACTTGACAAAGCTAACTTGTAAGATAAGGACTGAATATAATTGTTTGAAATCCGACTTCACTATTGTTTGAATATAATTGTTATTACCTGTATCCAAGACTGAATCACTAGTATCCGACTTCACTAGTTAGTAATTAGTGATGAGTTGTTTAGCACATGCTTAAGGTGAGGCAAGAATAACTATGAATTTGATTACCTGATATGTTGAATTTCTTTACAGGTAATTAATTATTATTTTGCTATAGTTGCGTGACTAATTAGTTGCTATAGTCAAACCATGGATAAAAAATGGATGACTGCCAATCGATTATCGAAAGAGTATGAGGATGGGGTATCAAAATTCGTTAAGTTTGTCGTTGCGCACGCCAGAGAACCCAATGGAATGATATGTCCTTGCTTGAGATGCTGTTATGGGAGACGGGTTGACGCGGTTCAGTTGGAATCGCATTTACTGATGCATGGAATTGATAGAAGTTATGCATGTTGGAATTTGCATGGTGAGAAAAGTAGCGGGAATGTTGAATCGAGTTATAATACGACGTATGCTTCAAATGAGGATTTCGCAGACGCATACGATTATGATCGAGTCGAAGAGATTGCAGAAGCGCTTGAAGAAGATCTTGAGGATTGTCCCAAAATGTTCGAGAGGTTGGTAAGCGATGCAGAGAAACCGTTGTATGATGGTTGTACAAAATTCACAAGATTGTCTGCGGTGTTAAAGTTGTACAACTTAAAGGCGGACAACGGATGGTCGGATAAAAGTTTCACACAGTTATTAGCCCTCGTGAAAGAAATGCTACCAGAGGATAATGTTCTTCCCAATCGAACGTATGAGGCCAAAAATATGTTGTCCTCTATTGGCATGAGCTATGAAAAGATACATGCATGTCCAAAAGATTGCGTTTTATTTCGAAACGAGTACGCAGTGTTAAATGAGTGTCCTAAATGCGGTGCCCCTCGATATAAGGAAAAGTTGTCTCCGGAAAAGGTGTTATGGTATTTTCCTATAATTCCGAGATTTAGGCGCATGTATCGTAGTGAGACCGATTCAAGACACTTGACTTGGCATGCAGATGAAAGAATTATTGATGGGAAGTTGCGACATCCGGCAGACTCACCACAGTGGACGAAAGTTGATATTGATTATCCTGAATTTGGAAAAGAAGCAAGAAATCTTCGCTTGTCGTTGTCTACTGATGGAATGAACCCGCATGGTAT
This sequence comes from Vicia faba, assembly GCA_948472305.1. Taxonomy (NCBI): domain Eukaryota; kingdom Viridiplantae; phylum Streptophyta; class Magnoliopsida; order Fabales; family Fabaceae; genus Vicia; species Vicia faba. Next base: position 1,540,816,738 of record OX451739.1, read on the forward strand.
TCAAAGTATCTCGCATAGCACCTGGCCTGTGATTCTTATGATATATAACCTACCTCCGTGGCTATGTATGAAGCGTAAGTACATGATGCTATCTATGTTAATTTCTGGGCCCAAACAACCAGGGAATGACATAGACGTGTACTTGGCACCCTTAGTCGAAGATTTGAAGTTTTTGTGGGAGACCGGTGTGGAGGTTTACGATGGGTATAGGAAAGAAAGTTTCAACTTGAGGGCGATGTTGTTTGGAACAATTAATGATTTTCCGGCGTACGGAAATCTATCAGGGTACAGCATTAAGGGTCAAAAAGCGTGTCCTGTTTGTGAAGATGAAACCGATACGATGCGATTGAACTTTTGTCAGAAGAATGTTTTTCTCGGTCATCGTAGATTCTTAAATTCTAATCATCACTATCGTGGGTGGAGAAAGGCATTCAATGGAGAGGCAGAACACGGTAGAGCTCCACATATGTTGACAGGTGATCAGATTTTTGAAAAGGTGAAAGATGTGAGTACTGAGTTTGGCAAGCCTTTTGCACATAGACTTGTCACGAGTGGGTGGAAGAAGAGGTCGATTTTTTTTGAACTTCCATATTGGAAGTCGTTGTACGTAAGACATTTCCTCGATGTTATGCATATTGAAAAAAATGTATTTGATAGTGTCATTGGTACGTTACTCAATATACAAGGAAAGTCTAAGGATGGCATTAACATAAGGAAGGACATGTTAAACATGGGAATTAGAACTGAATTGGCACCCGTGACGAAAGGAAGACGCACATATCTACCACCTGCTGTTTACACTCTATCTAGAAAGGAGAAGAAAATATTGTGTAAGTTCCTCAGTGAAGTTAAAGTTCCAGAAGGCTACTCATCAGATATTAGAAGACTTGTGTCAATGAAAGACCTAAAGTTAAAGAGTTTAAAGACTCATGATTTCCATGTTATAATGGAACATTTTCTACCAATAGGTATACGTTCTATTCTGCCAGAAAAAGTAAGGAGCGCAATAACTAAGTTGTGTTTTTTCTTCAAGTCAATATGCAGCAAGGTGATCGATCCTGCGATCTTACCAACATTGCAAAAAGAGGTGGTTGTTACTTTATGTGAGCTTGAAATGTATTTTCCTCCCTCGTTTTTTGACATAATGGTTCATCTAGTCGTTCATCTTGTCAAAGAGACACAGTTGTGCGGACCAGCTTATATGAGATGGATGTACCCTGCTGAACGTTATATGAAAATTTTAAAAGGGTACGTGAAAAACCGAAGTCGACCGGAGGGTTGTATTGCGGAACGATACATTGTTGAAGAAGCGGTTGAGTTTTGCACTGAATATCTGTCAAATGTTCAATCAATTGGACTCCCCAAATCTCATATTGTCGAGAAAAAAGAAGGAAAAAGACTAATTGGAAATAAAGTTGTGACAGTGTCAATGGTCGAACGGGATCAGGTGCATTTGTATGTTCTGCACAATGAGATTGAGGTTGAGCCGTATGCTGAAATGCACAAGGGTGTTCTTCGAGGTTTAAATCTGAATAGAAATGAGAATTGGATAGTACGAGAGCACAATCGAAGTTTCATACCGTGGTTTAAGGAACAAATTTATTCAAAGTATCGTTCGGATCCTGCTTCAGTAACAGAAAGGTTGAGATGTTTAGCATATGGTCCAAGTATGATTGTGTTTTCTTATAGCGCATACGCAATTAATGGATACACATTTTATACCAAAGAACAGGATGATAAAAGTACTATGCAGAATAGTGGTGTTACCTTGGTAGCTGAAGCGATGCACATATCAAGTGCGAATGACTTAAACCCGAAATTTGCAAATCTGTCATATTTTGGGGTTATCGAGCGCATTTTGTTGTTTGATTACGGGAAGTTTCAGATTCCTGTATTTGATTGCAAGTGGGTTGAAAATAATAATGGCGTACGAATGGATAAGTCAGGATTTTTGCAAGTGGATCTCAATAGGGTGGGGTACAAAGATGAACCTTTTATTCTAGCCTCTCAGGCTAAACAAGTGTTCTATGTCAATGATCCGACAAGTACGAAATGGTCTATAGTGCTTTTGTCTAACAAAGTAATTGATGAAAACATTGGAGATCAAGGTGATATTGGCGTTGGCATTGAATCTTGTACAAGAAACGATCAAAATGAGAATGAACCTTGTACTAGAGATGATCATAATGAGGGTATTTGGATCAATCCAACCATCCGAGTTGTTAACAGAAGCGTAAAATATATTGCTACCAAGAAAAGAAAGAGACGTTAGTGAAAAAGGTATTATTATAATTATAGCCTAATATTGTAAGTAATATGTGAATAATGTTTTGAATTTTTGGCATATCTTTTGAACCGTTTTGAATTTTTGCGAATGTGCTTGTGCTTAATTAGTAGAACAATGTTTCCGGAGCTGATGGTGAGGTTTATTTCTTGCAAGTTTGGTTTTTTAGCATTTTATTCAATTTTGAGTTCCTTTAGTGCTATTCATATCTTTTTCGACTATCCATTTTCATGTAGTGTACTAATGTGCTTGTTTGACTTTTGTTACAGGTCTAATGGCTAGCAATGAAGAAAACCCGCAAGGAAACCAACAAGAAAATCCACCAGGAAACCAACAAGATCATGAAAACTCACAAGAAACAAATCATGCAGCGGATGATACTTCAGCAAATGATGTTGCACGAGGCATCACCATAATGCGCGAAATCATTCGTGCTAGAGATAAGGGAGTGAAATATAATGTAGATTGGAATCATTCAAATCAATTAGTTGGGGTTAATGCTTCAAAATTCACAAGCTACGTTGGTACACTTGTTCGTATGCATGTGCCAATCTCCATATCTAGATGGAATGCGAAACAATGTGAAGCATTGAAGCAAGGAAAAGAAATGTTTTGGGAAGATGTTAAGGTATGTATGTTATATGGTTTATATGGTTATATGTTTATAAGTTTATAAGTTTATATGGTGTATATGGTTTTTAAACTACTTATATGTTTATATGGTTTATATGGTTTTTAAATTACTTATATGTTTATATGGTTTATACGCAGCGGTCTTTTAACGTTCCAGATGAGCGTAAAGGCTTCATACTTGGGTTGGCCGGGAAAAGATTTAGAGGTTGGAAAAATCTGTTGACGAACACCTATCTTAAGGATGACAAAGGAAAGTGGCTGGAAGAGTTCCCGGCCGGAAGGCCAGAAAAGTATAATCTTTTCATTAAACAAGAAGATTGGACTGAGTTTATTAGACAAAGAGATGACGAATTCCGGCAAAAGAGTGCCAAAAATAGTGAGAGAGCATCAAAGCCCGCGTACCCATACAAAAAAGGGCGTTTGGGATATGCGCGCTTAGAGGAAAAAATTGTAAGTAATAAATAGAAATGATATGTTCTTATTAATTGTCTAAATGTGTTGTATTTGACGATCTAACCGTTTGTTTCTATGCATAGTTAGAGGAGACGAAAAGTGATGAAACCTCACTTCCAGCACATTTGCTGTGGAAGGAAGCCCGTGTGGGCAAGAATCAAGCTGTTGATCCAAGTGTTCTAAGAATTTATGATGAATGCGTAAGTATAACATTGTGTCTTTAATTAAATCAAATTTTTATGACTATTTAATTGATTTTTTTATCTCCATTATTTTCAGGAGACATTGTCACAAACGGAGTCCACCGGTGACGACCAGGATACGAGGAGCGTACTTAGTAAAGCACTGAATGTTCCTGAGTATTCCGGTCGGGTTAGGGGTAAAGGTCACGGTGTGACTCCAACCTCTTTCTACCAGCATCATCGGAAAAGAAATCCTACCAATGCAGAAGTGATGAATGTACTTATGGAATTACAAGCAAAAGTCAATGCATTGGAAAGAGATAAAGAGGTATTAATGAGGGAAAAGGGCAATGCGGCAATGGCGAAAGAAACTAGTGACAACGCTAGTATCAACCGTCAGAATAAATTTCCTGAGGTAATTATAAATATATTGATAAATCTCTATTGTTCAAGTTTCTCATTTTTATTCCACCTCTTTCTATTATTGAATTAAAAGTAATATGTATGCATATTGGTTTAGGGCATTTCATCTTGCCAACTATACGTAATGGCATCAGATTATCACCTTGTTGGCAAGGGAAAAGTGTACAACACTTTGGGAGATTTAATTCATAATACACCGATCCCGGCTGGACACCTGAGAGTATTAGTAGATTATCCTATTGATCCCGATGCGTTGGTACCGGTACCTGACGTGGCCTTGGATATAAGATCGGTGCGAGACGCGGTAGGGTCGTTTGTTGCATGGCCCTTGGACCTCATTTTCATTGATGATGAGGTAAGTTTAAAACCGTTAATATGAATCATTTAGATTTCAAATGTCAATTCTGAACCGTTAAGTTAATTATTTTTTAATATTAGCCTCCTACAAAACCCGCTAATAAGGGTAAGGAGATTTTGCAGCAAGGCGGCGAGTCTATGGCATCAATTCCAGAGGTACACTTAAATTGTTTATTATATGATATGAATTTAAAACTGAACGATTTTATAATTTACCTAAGTTATATGATTGTTAGGTATCTGCGAAAGTGTCACAACAAGTGACCCAGCCTGTTCGTAGCAGACCACCCCCGAAAAAGTCAATGCATAAGGGGGGAAGAGGCGGGGGAAGAGGCGTTTTTGTACCTCGATATCGGAATACACTTGGAGTACTTTTGGAAACCTCAGATTTGAAGTCAGGTGGTATTCGTACAATCCTTATGGATGCAGATATCTTTGGTCTTGACTGCCAAGAAACGATAGGATTGGACGAAATGACTGAGATTATGACGCATGGTGAATTAGGCATCGGCAATGTTCACGCATACATCCGGTATTCCGATAAATATATCATTTAATTAGTTGAACAATTTATTTACACATTTCAATGAAAATAGTCTAATGTTTATATGTTTTTATTTAAGGTTGTTGTACGATAAAAAAATGCGCGAGACTGTATTGGCAAGACGCTTCCATTTCTTGTCTGCCCATATTGTCAGCGGAGCGACAATTGTCAGGGAACCGGGTTCAGTTAGGGAGTACTTAGTGAATCGATACACGGCCTACGTCGGCAACCCAGATAGCTTGTTTATTTTGCCGTATAACACTGTTCCAGTGGGGTGAGTTTTTCATTTATTCTAATATATCTTTGTTTATTTTGCGTAGAAACTTTTCTTCTAAACTGTTGCTTAAATTTTTAGAAAACACTGGTTGTTGTTGGCTATCGATCCGATTAAAGAAGTTGTGTACTTTCTGAATTCGGTAGACGGGGAATGGACTAACTATCCCGCTATGAAGGAAACTGTTGATCAGTAAGTGAGATCGTTCTAACTATTCGTGTATATTTATATATTTAATTATTTCTGTGAGATTGATCTAAATATATGTTTTTATTTTCTTAGATCAATACAAATATTTCGTAGTCAAAGGGACGCACAGGTACCCCGGAGTAAATCATCAAATATTACTTGGATCAAAGTGCAGGTACAAAATTAGTTGCTTATAATAATAATGTTACTTGATAAAATTACACGACAACTATAAAATATATTATGTTTTTCTATGCAGTGTCCGTTACAGAATAACGATGTAGATTGCGGATACTTTTGCTTGAGGTTTATGAAAGAAATCCTTCATAAAAATCAAGTAGAGATTCCAAGCACGGTATGGATTTATAACTTAGAATAATTTTGTATGATTTCTACATTTAATAACATCATGCATATACTGAAGTAATAATTTCTTATGTAGTACTTTGATGACCTCTATACTATGTCGTACACGAAAGTTCAAGTGGAAGAAGTCAAAGAGGAAATATGTCAATTTTATGTTGAAAACAGATTATTCTGATGGGTATGAATAAAATATTATTGTACGTGTTAGTTTGATTGTGTTGGAGCCTTTAATATTGTTTGTTTAATTGACCGTGTTGTTCATATTCATACTTTGCAGGATGACGACCGTGTCGGTGGAGCATTATTTTCGATGTAATTATATATGATTTAGTTATGGTTACAAATGTATATAAGGATTGAATTATGGTTACAAATGTATATATACTTTGTATGTGATTTAGTTACATATGTATATAAGGATTTAGTTATGGTTACAAATGTATTATATGGTATACCGGTTTCTGTTAATATAATACCGGTTTCTGTGAATATTATAAGGATTGAATTACAGGTTAAATTATTGGACCAAAAAAAAATTACAGGCCGCACAGGGAACCTCAAATTATAGGTTTCACTTTAAAAAATTTGTATGAGCTACGAAAGCGCTTTTGGCTAAAAAGCGCTTTCGTAGGCAGGATAAATAAAAAAAAAATTAAATAGCAACCCCCTACCAAAGCGCTTTTTATGGAAAAAGCGCTGTGAAAGACCCCCCTATCAAAGCGCTTTTTCCATAAAGCGCTGTAAAAACCATGATAAATAAAAAAAAAATTAAATAGAAACCCCCTATCAAAGCGCTTTTTATGGAAAAAGCGCTGTGAAAGACCCCCCTATCAAAGCGCTTTTTCCATAAAGCGCTGTAAAAGCCATGATAAATAAATAAAAAAATTAAATAGAAACCCCCTATCAAAGCGCTTTTTATGGAAAAGGCGCTGGGAAAGACCCCCCTATCAAAGCGTTTTTTCCATAAAAAGCGCTGTAAAAGGCCTGATAAATAAAAAAAAAAAAATTTAAATAGCACACCTATCAAAGCGCTTTTCAAAAAGCGCTGGGAAAGACCCCCCTATCAAAGCGCTTTTTAAGGAAAAAGCGCTGTGATAGGTCCACCTACGACAGCGCTTTTGGCCAGAAAAAAGCGCTTTCGTAGCCTACGCCAGCGCTGGCTACGGCAGCGCTTTTAAGCGCTTTTAAAGGGCAAAAAAAAGCGCTGTGAAAACCCATTTTCGTAGTAGTGCCTGGATAGCTTAGATGTGATGTAGGGAAGATGTTTCAAGGGTTGGAAGGCAAAACACACGAGCAAGTTTCAAGTTGGCAAGTGTTCTGCAGATGATGCCCTGTTTGGGTAGAAAAGTGTGATTTTGGTGTTTGAGAGTGTTTGGTATGTTAGGCAATCGTGTATTGGCTTGTTACAAAGTTCTGAAGTTGTTTCAAATGATGTCAAGGCTTGCCTTTATCAGATGGATGAGTTGTATTGACTTTTGCAAGTTTCTTGCTTTTGAAGAAAAGCTGAAGTGACAATGCCGAAGGTGCTGTACTTGCTAGTTCTAGGGATGCACGGAGTTGGTATGATTTTCCTGATAACTGTGGACCTTGCTTGTGATAAAGAAACGGGTTCAATTCTCAAGGATAGCAAAGTTGTAAAAAGCTTGCTTTATCAAAGTAGTATTGTGAACTTTATGCCATTTTTGGATTAATTCATTGTACAATGCTCCAAAGATCAAAATAAAGCCATTGTCCACTGAATTAGCATTCAATTATGGATTTTAGAAAGGATTAGGACCTGTAAAAATGCTAGGGCAGATTTGCAACTTGAACCATTGTGAAAATGCCTTGAACAAAAGTGATAAATTGCCATTTTCCCTTCTTCGATTCTCCCTAACCATAAATGATCTTGGAGAGTTCTTGGACATTTTGGAAATCTTGTAACATGCTCTACAATACATCTTTAAAATGCATTTTTAGATTCCTCTTGGAACTAGGTGAAAAGTTTCCATGAAGTTAGGTCAAAAATCTGCCTAAACTAGGGGAAATTTTCACTAAGTTAAAAAGTTTATGGACCCCTATTCACAAAATCATAACTTGATATCCAAGCATCTTTTGGGAAAACTTTGTGAATCCAAGTTGTATATTTCATGGAGGACAACAACTTTCATGTTGCAAGTTTTGTTTGAATCCAATTGCATCATGGTGAAAAATTTGTGGAAATTGGGAAAAAATAAGAAATTTCCATAACTTAGAAAAATTCTAAGTTATGAAAAATTTCAAATTAAAACCCTAATTTGCAATTTTAGGTTTCTTGGTCAACAAGTTTCACATTTTGACATGTTTTGATGAATTATGACCTTTGTCGTTTGATTTTGACCAAAAAGTCAAAGTTTGACTTTTCAGTGCACAGTTGACTTTTGATCAGTTGACTGCAAAATTCATCTGTCAATCCTATGCATTTGAGATCTTTTGAAACATGTGATTAGGTAAAGATGATGCCATTGAGTCCTTGAAAACATGCTTGAACACAATTGGCCATTGGCTAGGTCAAAAATCAGAAATTGCCCTTCTACAGTCAAAACCCTAATTTTGACCATTTTGCCCTTTTGATGATCTAATCAAATTTCTTGAGGAGTTTTGATCCAAACTTGATCAAATTGTACATATGAGCCCAAAATGTTGTTGTGGATAAAAAATTATGAAGTTTGACTGTAAATTGGCCACAGTTGACTTTTTCCCCAATACAGTTGATTCTTAGGTCAACTGTCCAATTGATTGGGCAAATATGTGATTCAAGGCTTGAAACTTGGTATGAGCAATATTAGGGGTCCAAGATGGTGTATTAAAGTCACATGAAGCATTGATGGTCCAAAAATCCTTGTGCAAACTCGAACCCTAATTTCAGGTCATCAGTGCAAGAGGAGGTCTTGAGTTGAGCAAACCCTAATCTGGTCTTGAATCCATGAAGTCTTGTGAGGAAAATCTTGATAAAATGAGAGGGAAAATTTTGGTTTACAACACATGGCATTAGAGGCACCATCGAAAACAAGCGTCCAACGTGTTCCCGGCTCGGGTTCTTCGTCTGGGTCTGGTATGTTACAATCCCGAATATACACAATTTCCTCATCTGGAAAATCAAACTTCATCGGTTCATAATCATTCACGGGTTGATGAGCAAGATGGTCGACCAGTACACTACCCTTAATTGCCTTTTGAGTAGTGTATTGGATATCATATTCAGTGAGTATGATCTGCCAACGGGCTACCCTGCCTGTAAGAGTTGGCTTTTCAAAAATATACTTGATTGGATCCATTTTGGATATGAAGTAGGTGGTGTGAGTTAACATGTATTGCCTCAGACGTTTGGTGGCCCAGGCAAGCGCACAACAAGTCTTTTCCAACAATGAGTATCTCTACTCGCATTCCGTAAACTTCTTACTCAAGTAGTAAATAGCCTGCTCTTTCTTCCCCGTCTCGTCGTGCTGACCGAGGACACAACCCATTGAGGTCTCCAACACAGTTAGGTACATGATTAGTGGCCTTCATTCCACTAGCGAAATGAGTATCAGAGGTTCCTGCAAATACTCCTTTATTTTGTCAAAGGCCTTCTGACAATCCTCATTCCATTTCATTGTCTTACTTTTCTTCAACAACTTGAACATAGGTTCACAGGTGGCTGTGAGATGGGATATAAATCTGGAAATATAGTTTAGCCTCCCCAAGAAACCACGTACTTCCTTCTCTGTCCTTGGCTCAGGCATTTCCTGTATCGCTTTGACTTTGTCCGGGTCCACCTCGATACCTTTTTCACTTACAATAAAGCCCAACAGCTTGCCGGATCTCACCCCGAAGGTGCACTTATTCGGATTCAACCTTAGCAAGAACTGCCTCAGTCTCTCGAACAATTTTTCCAGATGAGCAAGATGTTCCTCTTCTGTGTCAGACTTAGCAATCATATCGTCTACATATACCTCAATCTCTTTATGAATCAAATCATGAAAGAGAGTGACCATGGCGCGCTTATATGTTGCCCCGACATTTTTCAAACCGAACGGCATCACTTTATAACAGAAGGTTCCCCAAGGAGTGATGAATGTTGTTTTCTCCATATCTTTCGGAGCCATCTTAATTTGATTGTAACCTGAAAAGCCATCCATGAAAGAGAACACCTTAGAATGGGCAGTATTATTGACCAATACATCAATATGCGGAAGAGGGAAATTATCTTTAGGGCTGGCCCTATTTAAATCCCTATAATCCACACACATCCTGACTTTACCATTCTTCTTCGGCACAGGCACAATATTTGCAATCCATGGCGAATAATTGACAACCTTTAAGAAATTTGCGTCTAACTGCTTTTGGACCTCCTCTTTGATCTTCTTGGACATCTCAGGATGAGTTCTTCGGAGCTTCTGCTTGACAGGAGAACAACCTTCTTTTAGTGGCAGTCGATGCACCACTATGTCCGTATCCAAACCGGGCATATCCTCATAAGACAAGGCGAAGATATCAGAATACTTACGGAGTAACTCAATCAATCTGACCTTTACACCTTCTTCGAGATCTGCCCCTATCTTGACTTCTCTTCTTACCTCTTCTGTGCCAATATTCACCACCTCAATTGAATCCTGATTCGGCTGGATAACCTTCTCCTCATTGATTAAACAATAACAAAGTAACATGTTAAAGATGGTGAAACATCAATAAAACGGATGACAAAACATCACACCTAACAATGATATTGAGAATCAAAGTAGGATAACAAACAGATGCAATGGCGAAACATCGGCTTCAGAAAAATGTGCGATGGAGAAACATCGGCTAAAGGATAACAAGAAATCATGGCAAAGATGGAAAAACATCGATGAAACAGATGACGAAACATCACACCTAACAATGATATTGAGAATCAAAGTAGGATAACAAACATGTGCGATGGCGAAACACCGGCTTCAAACAAATATGTGACGGCGAAACATCGGATAAAGGATAACAAGAAATCATGGAAAAGATGGCAAACATCGATGAAACAGATGATGAAACATCACACCTAACAATGATATTGAGAATTCAAAGTAGGATAACAAACATGTGCGATGGCGAAACATCAGCTTCAAACAAATGTGCGTTGGTGAAACATCGGCTAAGAGATAACAAATACAAAGTAAGATTGGTTTGTATCTTTTACTTTGAAGAAGAGTTTGGGTTCATTAGGGGTGTCTTATGATTTTCCAAGAAAACAAGTTTTTGTTTTAAGATGCAAAATGCAAAGAGAAAAGGAAAAACAACTAAGGGAAAACTAACCTAGTGTTATTCCTAATGTTATCATGCAATGGTTGACCCTAAGGTTGAGGATAAAGGGAAAATCCTATCCTAATTTACATGCTAAAGGGAACCCAACAAGACTATCCTATAGGGGACATGCAATGAGAGCGAAGTCGTGATCTCAATTTCTAAATTGAGTGACCCATCGATCAACAATTAAAGAAGAAAAACAATAAGCATCCTATAGGGAACATGCAATGAGAGCGAAGTCATGATCTCGATTTCTAAATTGAGTGACTCATCGATCAACAATTAAAGAAGAAAAGCAATAAACATCCTATAGGGAACATGCAATGAGAGAGAAGTAGTGATCTCAATTTCTAAATTGAGTGACTCATCGATCAACAACAAACACAATACATGCATCAGATAGAAAACCAGAGGGACTCCTGACATATATCAGCAACAGAGATCCCATCATGCAATCAGAGAATTATGCAAAATGAAAATGGGAGAAAGGAAGTAGTACAATACCAAACAGATAACTATCTGTAGCAATCAAGCAAGAATAAAAGAAACCCAGAGAAACTTCAAGCAAGCTAGCATCAGTATACAAAATGAGTCAGGAATCTATCAGATATGAACAAGTCCCAGGGGCAATGTATGGTATTCACAATCATATGTATGTATATCCTGCATAAACCATCAAGCATGCCAAACACAAAACAATGCCAGTATAATAGATTGTGTTTCACAAATAAAGTGAAACACAGAAAAGCCTCAAGCCAAAAGTGGCAACTTTCTCAGAGTACCTCGCACATTCAAAAACCAAGTTAGTATTCCATAAGGTTAAAAAGTGAGAACAAACATGATAGCTTAAAACATGATAAACATGGAGAAGCAAGCATATGCACAGATTAGGTCAAGAAAGCAGAGGAATGTTGCTCCTTTCTATCACCATGTTGAACTGACAATTGAATGTCAATCAAGGATCATAAGAGCTTGAGTATAACATGGACAAAGACCAAGAGGGTCAGTAGCAAACACATTTAAATCATGCATAATTAATTCAAACACAACTTCATGAATACAATAGAAGATGTAACCTACATAATGCATTAGATAGTTCAAAATATTCAAACATGTGTAATTGCAAGCTTCTCAAGTCATATTCAAAGCATGTGTTTTGATGAAGACAACATGGACATCAAGTTTCAAAGGATGTGCAAAAAGCTTATCAACATCAAATTAAAGTCTTGAAGATTATTGAAGAATTATTGAAGAAATCATCAAATGTCAAAATGGTATAAATAATTCTTTAAATCTTGAATATAGATGTTCACAATATGCATTCATCAACATATACATATTCCATAACTTTAACATCAAGAAAAACTTTGTTTTAAATATCTTTCAAAATATATTTTTGAAAATAAACCTTTAGGAACCGGTTCCTCCCTAACAGGGAACCGGGTTCCAGCATTTCTCAAAAAACATGTCCTTGGATTTTGTACCAGGAACCGGGTTGTACCAATAGGGGAACCGGTTCCTACGTGATAAATTTGAATTTCAATTTATAACGTTCACTAAGAACCGGGTTCTGTCAGTGTCGGAACCGGTTCCTAGCGAACCAATGCAGCTTTTACTTTGTTTTTTGAACATTTTTCAAGTGGTATCTTTTCATGAATGCATTGCATCTTTTCATATGAATTGGCATGAATGAAGAGGTTCTTACAACTTTATAAAATGCAGAATTTCTTATTTTCAAAGAACAATTCAATACTTCAATTTTCAAATTAACAAATATACTTCTTCATTAACAATTTTCTCATTCACTATCATTTGAATTTAAACTTTCATGTGTTCATAAATTTGTGAAACTTGCCATATACACTTTCATTATCATTACAAGTTTCATTCATACATTGTGAACATTTATATACATTGTTGAGAATTGTTTTTATCTTGAAGAAGAAGATCAATTGAAGATTGATAAAGCTCTCCATATACTTCAAAATTAATCATTGTATTACTTAAAGATTTTCCCTTACTATCCAGGATTGTTGGAAGTAAGTGTTGTGATTTGAAGAGGATTGTTCTTCATTCACATTAGTGTTTGTTTGGTCTTAAAGGTGTTAAGAACCTTTGATCACCCTATAGGTTAGATAGTAAGCATAGGCTGTACAATCATTCTAACTATAGTGAAATCTCTTTCGTGTTGGAAAGGGGACTGGAGTACTCTCGGATTGTGAGGGGAACCAGGATATATCACCGTGTTCTTTACTTTTCCGCATTTATCGCTTTCATCACCATAATCAGGAAAAGATAAAGATATAAACAAAACCTTCAAACACTTAACCAAAAATTACTACCAAGCATTCTCATAAAATCGAGTAAATTTTTATAAGACCTAATTCACCCCCCCCCCCCTCTTAGGCACTCTGAGACTTACAACATGAGGCTTCTAAGTGAAATGGCTTGAGCTAACATGGACAAGTCAGAACCAACATGATCATTAGGTTCCCAATTGTAGGCCTCACCCAAGTTCATTGGCCATCAAACAAGTTGCAACAAAACATGCAAACATGATTGGATACCTTCACTTCAAAATTATATCAAAAATACAAACAAGGACCCATAATTCAAACCAAAAACATCTTAACATCTTGGAAGTGTTTATAAGTCATAATATAAACCCTAAGTTCATGAATTATTGGGTAGGAGGCCAAATGAAGAGCAAAGTTTAAGACTAGTTGGCAAAACCACCAAACTAGACAAGTTTTCAAAATTATTTGTGGAAAAATTTCAAAACAAGTCAAATAATTCAAGAAAAATAGTTTTCAAATCCCCAATACATTCATGAACCATGATCCAGACCTGAAATCCAATAAAAGTACAAAGCACAAAGATTTTAAAAATAAAACTTGCACCATAAGTAACAAAACCCTAGATTTTGACTTTTAATCTCAAATATTGATTAAATGAGATCAAAATTTAAAAAAATTAAACCAAGTCCAAACTAAATATCAAGAAACCCTAAATGTTAGAAAATATATTTTTCCATATTTTTTTTGAATTAGGAAAAGTCAAGAAAGAAATTAATATTCAAGCAAATATGTAATTAACAAATATTCACATACCAAAATGATATTTACATCAAAAAGTCAGAAGAATGGCCAATCAAAATTATATTCAAATATTAGGGTTAAGAATATACATCCCTGAATTTTTTGTGATTTTTTGGATAAAAGGAAAATATTAAAAACAAAAAAAAATAAACAATTAATAGTGAAAATATTATTTAAGGGCAAGAAAATGCAAATCACAACCAAAAATCATGAAATGGTCAAAGTAAAAATATATTCAGATTCTATGATTAAAAACAAGATTACATGATTTTTTTTGGAATTTTGAATTAATGGAAGAATTAAAATAAAAAAACAAACAAATGTTACAAATAACCTTTTGAAATTAAATTTTTAATCAAAAATGAGGAAAATGATGAACCAAAGTCAGAATCAATTATTACCTTATTTTATGAGTCTAGAATAATTTTTGTGGATTTTTTAGATCAATAGAACTATTAAAATAGAAATAAATCTTGAACAATTAATTAATTAAACCTAACAATTTTTAAACCAATCAAATTATTTCCAAAAAATTATCAGAAAAATACACAAAGTCAGAAATATTATTTTGAATTTATGATAATTTTTTCAGAATTTTCGAATCATTTTTGAGCAAGAAATAAAATCATGGAAATCAATTTATAAAACAAAAATTCAAATAACCAATAAAATCAAACGGAACAATCATGATGTGCCACCACATCATCTTCAACCTCTAGACGTTCAAAAAACGTGCGCATATCTCAGGATTAGGGCTCACTTTCAGATCATCATAACATGTTCAATTTTGCTTCATTTTTCATGAAATCAAAAGCGAATCAAAGCTGGCATGGCAAGGAATCCATAGCAATTTGAATCAAATCAAATTATCAATCACACTATCCACAATCAAGTCATAAACATGAACAAAAACATTTTGAATCACGAGGTTCAGAACCTCCAAACATGCATAATTCATCAAATTAAACGCTATAAAGCTTCAGAATCATTCCATGGACTTCAAACAACATGATTATAAACTTAAATCACACGAAGCATGGCTAGAAATCAGAATTCAAAGTGGAGAATTCAAACCTTTAAGAAAAAAATGAATTTACTGTCTCATTCACTCCAGTTGCAATCCAAGCCTCGATCTATAATCCTTATCACTTGGAGAAGAGAATGCAATAAGAATTGGCCAAAACGCGCAAGGGAGATGGAAGAATCAAAGAAAAATGCAGAGCAACAAGCTATGGAGTTTCTGACTTTGATTGGTGAAATGAGGCCCGAACCCTTCTCACTGTGGCTTGCTTCTCAATATATAGAGCATCAGGAGGAGGGTAGGATAGGCTTTTTGCGCTGAAAGCTCTTGGAATCAAAGAAATCTTTTGGCCAAAATCAAGTATGCACATGCAGCCTTGAAATCCCTCGTGCGTTGGCTTGTTTTTTGCGTGCATTTTAATCCATTTGTCCTCAGGAAGAGATTAGCAACAATATTAGGACTTAAATCCTTGCATTAAGCTAGTGTTGGTAATTAGGCAACTTCATGCCATTTTTTGCAAAACCACGAATTCCTTGTTCATTTGCCCATGTGAAACTCAAACCTTGGCATGATGGGCCTTGATACATTGCATGTTGGTTATGGGCCACGTTTAAAGTGAAGCAAAAGGCTACAAATCAAGTTATCAACAATTTGCATTTTGCATGGCATGCATGAATTCAATGAAAAGTCTCAAAATTCCAAAGTCCACAACTTGCTCATACTTTTGAATTTTGGAACAAATGAGCACAATTTGGAAAGGTATTGAAAAGGTCTATAATCCCCTAGTTTTGAGGTTTTGCAATTGAGTTCATTGAGGTCCTCAAAATTTGGCTTGAAATTCACTAATTTTGAAAAATGACCTATAATTTTGTGACTTCAAAAGACCATAACTCTTGATTCCTTGCCAATTTGGACATGAGACCAAAAGGAGGTGAAAGATCATCCTATTGCTTTCCAAGCATATTTCATTTGCATCTTCTTGATCAAGAGTGAATAAAATATGAATTTTTGAAATTAAGTCCTTATTTTCCAAAATTAGTAACTTTTAAGGTTTCCTCAAGAAAAAGTTTCAACCCAAACTTCAACCTCTTTAATCCAATGACCAAAATGGACTTGAAATATGAAAAGTGCATCCTTGAATTGATGGTTGGCCAAAAATTCACTTAGTCAACCTTGACTTTGACTGAGTTTGATCAAAATGACCATTTTGCCCCTCTGAATCAATTGATCCACTTCCCTTCAAAATTGATGATTAAAACTTCAAACATATGATCTTCCAAACATATAAAGGCCATGTGCAAAGTTTCACTTCAAAACTCTCAAGAAATCTTGATGAAAACCAAAACCCTAATTTTGGTCCACACATTAGGAGATTGATGAATTATCTTCAAAACTTCAAATCCTCAGGGCATCTTGGCCAATTCCTTGTGCAAAGACCTTTCAAAGATTAAAGAGATGTTGTAGCTCCCTAAATCAAGTCTTTTATATTGGCTAAAAACCTTGCTCAAGCAAACCCTAATTTGACTGATGGATCCAAGGAGTGATTCCACTTGTGATCAAACACAAGCTCCAATCTTCTGGGGGGGTCCAAAGAGATGAATAAAGCACCTTGAGATATGCCATAACCTTTGAGCTTGAAAGATACAGAGGTTTGGATGGTAAGATATTTATTGGGCAACTTGTCAATGTTATCTACCTTCAAAGCCTTGAGGAAAACTTGACAACCAAAGTACTTTGATCCTATCACAATGTATGAATGCAATGCACTATGATGTCCATGATGAAACATAAGCCAAAATCAAGAGAGTAAATTTTGGGGTGCCACACTAGCCACCCAATCTTGCCTTGAAACCATGTTTGTCTAAGCTTGCTTCAACAACAAGTCAAAATCCATAACATGTGATTTTGTACTTCTGACTTCACCAAGCTTCCAAACCCTTTGCCTATAAATTAAACCTTCATTTTCAAATTGAAGAGAGGATTGGACGAGCCCTGAAACTTGATGAAACTCTCTAGAACCAGAAACTGTAACACAAGCACAAAAAACTTGTCATTTTTGACTTTTGAATCCAATCTCCAAAATCCCCCGTGTCATCCACAAAGTTTCTAATACACATATAGAAGCTACCTGAACCTCTGTTTATAGATTGTAACATCATCTTCACCAACCTCCATTTTCAAAAACATAGCATTACATATTGACTCCTCCAGAACATTCCAGCCATCCATAGCTCAAGCAAACCATTGCATTAGCTTCCTTGGAACTTGAGGAAGCTAACCAGATCATCACAGCAACTTGAATCAATCTCTAATTCAAAACACGATCTACAATTGCAAGGTAAGTTCTTCTGGTTTTCATCTCATTATTTAGGCATTGTTAGGCTTGCATTTTCAAAGATGAAATGTAGATATCATTTCTCTGAAACTTTACATATCCATATATTTTATTTATATGCCCTAAGTAGAGATGATTTAGGATCAGAACTTCTTGAAAAATTAGGTTTCAGATTAGGGCTAGCAAAATTCATGTTTGTTTCTTATTTATAGTTTTAATGCTTTATAGTTTTGGAACCATGATGAAATTTTCCATAACTTTCACGTTTACATTTTCCATTTTGGTTCAGAAATGAATGAGTTCCAGATGCTCTGGCTGGCGCGAGGAAGAAGATGAAGTTCATCATCAGAACTGATTTTGTAATACATATTTATGGTTTTGTTTATAATACCGGATGTATAGCCACCCCAGTGGTAGAGAGTGTGCGCGTAAGGCATTAGTGTTAAGGGTCCTGGGTTCTAGCCCCGGGAGCATCTTTTTGTTTTTATTTCATAACATTTTATCCCATTTACCAATTAATGACACGCCTAGGCCAGAACTTCTAGGCTGCCTCATTTTTGCTTCTAGCATCCCCCCCCCCCCCCCCCATTTACCTGTTAACAACACGCCTGGACCAGAACTTCTAGGTTGTCTCATTTTTGCTTGCAGGATCCCCCGTTATTTAACTGTTAACAACATGCCTGGTCCAGAACTTCTAGGTTGTCTCATTTTTTCCAGCATCACTTATTAGCTGCATGCCTAGACCTGAACTTCTGGGCTTTCTCATGCTGCTTCCAACAACACCCCACATCCTTTTTTCATCATGTAGCCCAGCATAACCTTATTATTTTCTTTCTGATTCTGCTCACAAAAACACATTTGGGCCTAAATTAAACATAAATCAGTTTTACTTACAAACATCCTTTCCACTATCTGAACCCCCTCCCCTGACTTTAATTTTATATTTTTATTTTCTTTCTTTTATTATTTTAGTAACATTACTATTATTTTTATTATTAATCAAAAACACCAAAAATATTATATTAAGTATTTAAATTATTTAGTTTATATTTATTTAACTTCTTAAAATAAAAGACCAAAAATGTTTTCCTATTTAATTTATTTTCTTTAACTTAATATGAAACTTAGATTTAGTTCATTCTCTTTGTTTAAATTAAAATTAACTTAGTTTAAATTTCTTACTTATAACTATTTATCTTCTTTTATAAAATTAGGTTAAAATATTTTCTTAAACAAAATCAAAACAAATTCATTTTCTTTTCATTCATGTCTTGTACATTATATACATTTTAATTCTTGTATATTATTCAAGTTCAATATGGTTGTAATAGATAATTAGGTTTAATTTCTTACAATCCCTATTTGTAAATTTGTACACCCCATCCCCAATGTGATGTAATAGCGTAGGATATTTACTTTTTGCAACTTATCGCTTTCATATAAATGCTAGTAATTTAGGGTTTGTATGGAAAGATAAAATAAATGCTTAGAAAACCCTAATCCAAGATAAATCAAGCATGAAATACAAACACTTGCACACTTTTCACCTCTAGGGTTAACTCCACCTGTTGTCTTGAGAAAATGGTCATGTTATGCATGTGATATGCCTTAGTAAAAACAATCGAAACACAAGATCAAAGCCCCTCGATGACGCTACGAATGTTGCCTTGAAAATGATCTTAGTCCCTTAAGAAAAATGCTAAGGTATCTCACAACATTACATCTTATGACTATACAATGACCCACGCTCGTCCCTTTACATCCAAAGATAAGGTTACTTACCAATCAATGGTGAGATAGCAATATCAAAGGAAGAGATAAATGAACAAAAGACTTTTTGAGTAGGTAGAACGTTCTTAGTTTCTTGCTCATAATTCATCTTCAAAAACAAACACCTTTTCAAATACACTAAACACTTTTAAAACATGAAATATTTTCAAAAAGTCCAACACTTTGTATGCATTTTTATAGAGACAAGAATCATTACAAAGTTTGCCTAAACAAAGGAGATTTTCAAAAATACTTTCAAAACCCACCACAAACACATTTCAAACAAAACAATTTCAAATGTGATCTAGCAAGCAACTAAGAGCCCATAGATAACTATGGATGAAAAAGGGTGCTAACACCTTCCCTTTTCATAACCTACCCACCAAACTCAAGAAAATATCTCGAAGGTCTTTCCTGTTCTTTTCACCCTTTCTTTATTAGAGAAAATAAAATTCAATGACGACTCTTACTATCCGCAACAATTGCGATCAAACGTAAAAACAACCAAGTCAGTTCTCCCATCATATTACAGAACTGGCGACTCTGTTGGGGACATTTAAAAGTGGGGTTACCTTAGAGTTAGATCATATTTACTTGCTTTCATTGTTTGATTTGTTTGCTTTACATTTTATGGGTCCTTGTTTGGGTTTGTATTGATCCTCTACCCGGATCTGGGAACACCATTAGGTAAATAGCAAAGATTGTGGATACTGTACGGCATAGACCGATATGGTTGAGACAATAGCTATGTTGGTGTGACATATTTGTGGGTACTAGTATCCCTTATGGCGAATTAAGGAGAATACTGGGCCACTGAGTGATGTCATGAAGCACTAACTAACCTTAGAACCTTTAAATGAACAACTTGGCCATTAGGAAGTAATGAGATAGTCGATTTCGGTGGAAAGCTGAAAATTGGTTGATACTCGATACTACGCTCATTGAGATTGGACTTTTGGGATATTTTTGCCGCAAGAAAAGATTGATTATGCTAAAACAATGCCCAATAAAGAAATATCGGTGATATTGAGATTCCCTAGAACCTTATTACTTTCTAGGACAAGTTGAACCAACTAAACTTCAAGAGGGTACTTACCTATGAAACCCATGCAAGCCTAAACCTATGTTTTTTGTATGCTCTTTTTATGATTATTATTCATGTCATCATAAACATAATAACATCATAAAGCATTCTCACTAACCATTTCAAGGATTTAGGAACTTATCTTTGTTTTGTTTTGTAGGGCATGACTTTTACTCGTAGGAATACCATCCGAGTCAACTTCGTGAAAGTGCATCCTCAACTTCAAGAGTTAGCATCAAGAGTTCCTGGAGATTCTCCTTTCACTAAGAAGTATGGTCGACTTCTCAACTTGGCTACCTCAAACTTCCAAGAAGAAATGATGTGTGTGCTTTTCCAATTCTTTGATTTTGTGCATCATTGCTTCACCTTCCCCGACTACCAATTGGTGCCTACATTAGAAGAATTCTATAAATTGTTAGGAGTGTCTGTGCTTGATGAAATACCATTCATCGGTTTAGAAGAGACTCTGAAACCTGAAGTTATTGCCAAAGCTTTGCATTTGAAGAGATCTGACATTGTGGAAAATTGGGAGACAAGAAGTGGAGTTAAGGGTTTCTTAGCCCAGTTTCTATCGGAGAAGGCTTGTTTGTTATGGGAAGATTTGGATTTTCAAGATTTTGAGGATTTTTTGGCCTTTCTAATATATGGTTTGGTTCTATTTCCAAATCCGGATCAACTCATAGATGTGAATGCCATCAAGGTTTTTCTCTCTCGTAATCCCATACCTACTTTGCTTGGAGACACTCTACATTGTTTCCACACTAGCACCATGAAGAGGAGGGGAACTCTTTTGTGTTGCATTCCATTACTCTCTAGATGGTTTATTTCACACCTACCTCGATCAACGTTGAAGAATGAACAAGGCTTGACATGGTCTCAAATATTAATGTCACTCACACATTCTGATATTTATTGGTGTGCTCGATCTATGGAGGACCTTACTATTATTGACCAGTTGTGGGGAATTCCCTAATGTCCCTCTACTTGGAATTAGGGTAGGTATCAGCTACAATCCTTGTTTGGCTTAGTTTGGGTATGCTAGGAGGGATGGCCCTCATGATGCACTTGTCCAAGGAATTGCATTTGACTATGAGAGCAATGTCCAAGGTTATCGTCAGAGATTCATACAAGTTTGGGGCATGGTTAACAAGGTTTATAGCAAGACGTTAGGACATAATAAATCCACTCATTTGGAGCCTTATCTCAAGTGGGTGTGAACTCGCGCCCAAAACCTCATGATTCCTTATGAAGCCATTCTACCTATCATCATGGAGCCAGTTGCCGAAGGAGATGTTCCATATATTGTCCTTTATCCTAACATGCCTACTTATCTTGAATATTTGCAAAGAGCTTGGATTCAGCTAAAGGAAGAACGAGACACCTTCGAAACCCAGTTCTACGCAAGTGAAAATAAGGTTTTGGAGCTTACGAGACAGCTTCATGAAGAGCGAAGTTTGAACTCCTACATTGCACCGAAGAGGGTGCGCTCGACCCTTTTGTCTTAGGAATTTATTTTGTGTTTATTTCCTCCATTGTAAGCCCAAGAGGAATTTTTGTAATCAATTTGAACTTATTAATGAAATTGATGTTTGTTCCTTTTGTCTAAACAAATTTAAATCTTTTAAGTCCTTGAAATCATTTGCATACACATTTTCATGCATCATAACATAAACAGGTTTTCCACAATAGTTTTCCTTATCTTTCTAATGTTTATTTTAGTAAGATGGATATGGAGCAAACAGTGAAGGACTTGCAAGCGCATAATTCTCAGTTCCAAGTGACCTTGATGTCTCTAGCTAAGGGGCAACAAGAGTTGATGACTATGCTAGTAGCCAAGAAGAAAACCAAAAAGAAGGCCTTCATCAACATGGGTAAAAGATTCAAAGGTCTGGTTCGTCAGGTACAGATAGTCGAAGAGTCGTATGAGGAGGATGAAAATCAAGACAAAGAGGCAAGGAGCACCCATGTTAGGGGTGCAAATGATCAAGCTTCTGAAGATGAAGACTACTTTGATGAGCAATATCCTTCGGCTGAGGATAAATACAAGCAGTTAAAGGATAGACTGAAAGGTGTTAAAATTCAAGCCGTACCTGGTTTGGACTTTGGTGATTTGGGCTTAGTACCTGGGGTCTTCATTCCCCATAAGTTCAAAATATCGGTCTTCACCAAGTATGACAGAGTTTCCTGCCCAAAACTTCATCTAAGGTCTTACGTGCGCATGATACAGCCGCACACTATCGAAAAAAAGCTCTGGGTCCATTTCTTCCAAGAGAGTCTGGTTGGGACTCAACTAGAATGGTTCTATCAATTGGAGGGTTCCCGCATCCACACATGGAAAGATCTAGCCACTGCTTTTTATCATCAGTATCAATACAACGCCGATCTGTCACCAACTAGAGTCCAACTTTAAGGTATGACAATGGGTACTAATGAGGGGTTTCAGGAGTACGCACAAAAATGGAGGGATCTTTGTGGTAGGGTCCAACCACCGCTAACTGATAGAGAACTAGTTGACATGTTCATGGGTACATTAACTGGCCCATTTTTCAACCTATTGATTGGTAGTTCTTCGTCTGGTTTCACCGAGTTGATCCTAACTGGTGAAAGAGTCGAAAGTGGCATTAAGAGCGAAAAAATTCCCATGACATCTGCTTCCGCATCCAACGTTGTAAAGAAGCCTTTCACTGGAAAGAAGGAAACAAATGTTGTGTATGGGGAAAGGTCCCATATCAAGAAAGATCACCGACCCTCTGTTAATGTTGTGCTAATCTCAAATCCTCCATTTGCTCAAAGGCAATCGTCCAACAATCAACAATCTGAAGTTCCTAGAAGACAGTTCACGAGAATAAGCATGTTGTTGTCCCAAGCCTTACAACATCTGTTGAAGGCCAACTTAGTGACATTATGCAATCCACCATCCAATCCAGACATTTCATCACCTAAGTACAATCCAAATGCCAAGTGCGCATATCATTCCAACAATCTCGGGCGTGAAACTGATAAATGTTGGGCTCTGAAGAATAAGATCCAAGATCTGTGTGATACGATGGGAGAACTGACTTAGGTGTTTTGCGTTTTATTGTAAATTTTGTGGTTAGCAAGAGTCACCACTGACTTTTCTTTTATCCAAAAGGAAAGGCTGAAAAGAACAGGAAAGACCTTTGAGATTATTTCTTGAGTTCGGGGGGTAGATTATGAAAAGGGGAGGTGTTAGCACCCTTTTCATCCATAGTTATCTATGGGCTCTTAGTTGCTTGCTAGATCACTTGCTTTTGTTTGAAAATGTGCTTTGTGTAGTTTTTTGAAAGTATTTTGAAAAGGCGCCATCGTTTAGGAAAACTTTGTAATAGTTCTCGTTCGTAAAAAATTATACAAAGTGTTGAGCTTTAGAAAATGTTTCAAGTTTAGAAGATGTTTTGAAAGTGTTTTTGAAAGTGTTGATGTTTGTTTTGAAAATAAGCAAGAGTGTTTGATTTGAAATTGAGCAAGCAACTAGGAACAATCTACCTACTCAAAAAGTCTTAGTTCATTTCTTCCTTTCCTTTGATATTGCTATCTTACCATTGATTTGGTAAGAACCCTATCTTTGGATGTAAAGGGACGTGTGTGGGTCATCGTATAGCCATGATAGCAATGTTGTGAAATATCTTAGCAATTCTCTTTGAGGGACTAAGATCATTTTGAAAGGCAACATCGATAGCGTCATCGAGAGACTATGATCTTTTATTTTTTTTAATGCTTTTGCTAAGATATTCCACATGCATAACATGGTCATTTTTATAAGGCAACAAAGTGGATTTACCCTAAGGGTATAAGTGTGCAAGTGTGTTGATTTACATGCATTGTTTTGTCTTGAATTAGGGTTTGCTAACTTGTTGATTTTATCTTTCCATACAAACCCTAATTTACTAGCATTTATATATAAAGCAATAAATTGCGGAAAATAAAAATATTAAGCTATTACATCATTAGGGGAGGGGGTGTACAAATTTACAAATGGGGATTTTGCAAGAAAATTAAACCTAATTGTCTATTACAACCATATTGAATATTGTACAAAATTGAAAATAAAATGTATGAATATAAAATGGAAAAAGAAATGATTTTTGTTTGGATTTTTATAAATGACTCTAATCTTGACCTAATTAAGAAAATGATTAATTAAAAATTAAACAAAACTAAAACTTAAATTAATTAATAAAGAAAATAAGTTTAAAAAAATGATTTTTAGGTTTTTTTATGAAAAGGTTTTTAATTAAAAAACATATGAAAATTAATTAATTAAAATAAACCTAAGTTCTAAATTAATTTTAATTAAGAAAATAAAATAATATAATAATTAATCCTAAGTCTAAATATTCATTAATAAAAAGAAATTAATATGTTAAAAGAAAATGTTTTTGGTCTTTTTTATATTTATAGAGAAAATAAAATAAGTAAGTATAAATAATAAATAAAATATTTTTTATATTTTTATTAATAAATAATAATAGTGATGATAATAATAATAATAATAATAATAATAATAATAATAATAATAATAATAAATGAAGAAAATATGAAATGGAAATAAAAAATAGAAAATAAATAAAATGGAAAATAAAATAATGGGCCATGGGTGTGAACGTAGTCAGGGGTTAGTAAAAGAAAAAAAGGATAGCCAGGCCCAAGTTGGAGGCCCAGTGCTGCAAACAAAAATCATAAAAAGGTGAAAAATATGAAAAAACAAGCAAAAGGGTACCACTGGGGCTCGAACCCAGGTCCCTAAGGTAACAGGCGCGCGCTTTAATCATTGGGGTGGTGATACATCCGTTAACTTGTACACAATATAAAGTATATAACATAAATCCTGCCCTGAATATTTTAAATCATCTTCTTCTTCCTTCATGTGCGCGCAGACACCACGCCCACCATTATTAACCTTGTAACTCTCTCAATTCTTGACCATTTTGAAAAGTACAAACATGAAACTTACTGGAAAATTCATCATCAATTTAACCGTATAATTTAATTAAGCTAAAAATCAAAGGTTAAATTAATTTTGTTTGATACCAAATGCGTGCCCTAACTGGTCAGATGCAAAATTATCTAAGCATAAGCAAGTAAAATGCAAACTAGGGACATGGTCAGCTTGAGGGCAATAATATCTACATTTTTACTTCAGAATATATGCACAAAGGATGTTTGTATCAAGATATTGAAGTTTGAAAACTTACCTCTTGCAGCTGGTTTTAAATGTCGACTTTGAGCAAGTTTTGAAGAGTGAAGATGATCAGGTTAGCTTGCCTGGACCTCCCTAAATGTGTTCTAAGTCTTACTTTGCTTTGAGGATAGCTGAAACTCCCTACTCAAGTAAGTCTGCAAGCTCGAGTTTCACAAATGGTGGATGATGGAAATGTGGTTACAGTCTTGAAACAGGGACTGGAATAACTTATATATGTGTATTAGAAACTTTGTCGATGGTTTGTCCAAGAAACGCACGAGGGAATTTGGAGGTTGGATTCAAAAATCTGAAATGACAAGTTTTTATGCTTGTATGACAATTTCTGGTTTTTGGGTGTTTTAGGGAGTTTGATAGCTTGTCAAATAATGTGGTGAGTTACATAAGAGTGTCTTGATATAAAGGAAAAGGTTTGGAGACTTGAGATGGTCAGAATTACAAAAGCACAAGTTGTGGGATTTTTGCTTGTTTTTGAAGCAATCTTGAACCATCTTGTTCCAATGTGAAGTACAAATCTTGTAGGGTGGTTGTAACCTTTAAACATTCTTGTTCTGATTGTGTAGGGGATGCTTGTGCAGAAAGAACAAGTTCAATGCTCAAGACAAGTTGACTTTGTAAAAGCGATGCTTTATCAAAATGGAAATGGCAACTTTGTGACATAAATGGAAATGCAACTTGTATAATGGCTCAAGTGCTTGGATCAAAGCTTTAACAGATGTGTAAACATTTAATTACGGAGTGACAAACAATTTTGAGGCCTGTAAAGCAAAGATTATACAGCCTAGCTATGAATTGGTCAAGTGTTCATCACAAATTCTGCCTTGTAAATAAAGAATGAAACCCTAACTCCATCTCTTTGATTCTCTTATCTCAAGCATAATCTCAAAAATTTCTTTGACATTTTGGAAAGCTTGTAACATCCTTTATAACTTCTATGTTGAACATTTTTGAATATTCCTCTTGGAACTATGTGAAAAATTTCCATGAAGTTAGGTCAAAATCCTGCCTAAACTAGGGCAAAATTTCACTAAGTTTCCAAGTTTCATGAACATGTATTCACAAAATCATAACTTAAAATCCATGAATTTCTAGGAGAATTTGTGTTACACAATGTTTTAGATCTCATTGAGATCTATAATTTTCATGTTTAAAGTTTCCTTTGAATTATCTTGCATCATGGTGAAAAATTGACTCAAAGTTGTGAAAAAATATGAAGTTTCCAACACTTAGAAAAATTTCTAAGTTTAGAAATTTTGACTTTTCAAAATGAAATCTTGACTTTTTGATGTATTGATGAGAAATTTTCATATTTTTACATGTTTTGATGAATTGTGATCTTTGACACTTGATTGTTGACCAAAAAGTCAAAGTTTGACTTTTCAGTGTGCAATTGACTTTTGATTAGTTAACTGAAAATCAACTATCAATCAATTGATCTTGAGCAATGTTTTGAGTCATACCATTAGGTCAAAATGATTCAATGGAACCCTTGAGATCATGTCTCCAACCAATGAACCATTTGCTAGGTCAAAAATCATAAATTGCACTTCCTCAGTCAAAACCCTAATTTTGACCATTTTCCCCTTTTGATGATCTGATCAAAATTCTTGAGGAATTGCAGTCCAAACTTGATAAAATGACATATATGAGTTCATAATGTTGATATGGATCAAAAATTATGAAGTTTTCCTGTAAATTGACCACAGTTGACTTTTTCCCCAATACAACTGATTTTTAGGTCAATTGGTCAATTGACTGAGCAAAAATGTGATCCAAGACTTGAAACTTGATATGAGAAATCTTGAAGGTCCATAATGATCCATGAAAGTCATATGGGATATTAAAAGTTCCATTTTCCTTGTGCAATCTCAAACCCTAATTTTTAGTCATCAACGCTTGAGGAGGTGCCTTGAGCTGATCAACCCTAGTGCAGTCCTGAACCAAAGGAGATATTGTGAGAGATTACTTGATAAATGAGGGGGGAAATTTTGGGTTACAACAGCTTCCCATGTTCAATATTCTTAAACCTGAAGAGTTAGATTGGCGGATCCGCCATTCGTGACTTGAAGGTGAAAGATGATTGAACACTAGAGTGTCCAGAAATTTGCACTCGAATATGGATTGTGAATGGGCTTATAGATTCCATTTGGAGGAATGTTGGTAAACACTGGAAGAAGTATTAGCACAAATCTCTTGTTGATTTATACTAAAACTTGATGTTTCACCTGTGAGAAAAAGAGTTAGTAAAATGCAGATGTATGCATGATATTCACAAGATGAATGAGATCGCGTTAAATGCATTTTGTATGTTTATGCTATGATGTATGAATGTGAGGTGCATGTTTTTGTACGGGAAAATAAATCCATGACTGCTTTTGAGGAAATTCTGGGAGGTTGAATCCCTGATTGCCGTTGGGGATGAAGAATATACATAGCTTCAAACTTTGTTGAAAGGATGCTTCTTCTGGGGAATATCTCTTGAATATTAGTTGTTATCTGGTCGGATCCAGGCTTCGCAACTTGCTGAGAATGAGGAAGTCAAATGATATCTGGTCAGATCCAGGCTTCACAGTAACTTACTGGGGGATAAATAAATTAATTGTTATCTGGTTGGATTCCAGGCTTTGTAGAAAATTTCTTGAAATTGAATAGTTATCTGGTCGGATCCAGGCTTCACAACAACTTATTGGGGATAAGGAAGTTAACTGTTATCTGGTCAGATCTAGGCTTTATAATAACTTGAAGTGGTAACTATTATCTGGTCGGGTCTAGGTTTCATGGTTTTTGAAAAGTTGTACTACTATCTGGTCGGGTTCAGGCTTCACAATGTCTCTCTGGGGATCACAGTTAATTGTTATTTGGTCGGGCTCTAGGTTTCACAATAACTTGCTTAAAAACGGATATCTAGTTGGGTCCAGGCTTTGCAAATTTCTGAGATTGATGAGGTTAATTGTTATCTGGTCGGGTCCATGTTTCACAATAAACTGTTTGGGGATTTAGTTGTTATCTGGTCGGGTTCCAGTTTTCACAATGAATCTTTGAGGGTAATTGCTATCTGGTCGGATCCAGGCTTCACAATAACTTGTTGGGGTAGAAGCATACTCTACTGGGGAAAAGAAGTTAATCCTTGGTTTGGTTGAGTCCAGGTCCTTCTATATCTAAAGAGTTAAACTATTATCTGGTCGGGTCTAGGTTTCTTAGCATTTGAAAGATTACACTATTATCTGGTCGGATCCAGGCTCTATAGTGATTTGAGAAGTTGATTATTATCTGGTCGGGTCTAGGCTTGATAGTAACTTGAAAATTGTGCTAATATCTGGTCGGATCCAGGCTTCATAGTATCTTTTGGAGATAGTAAAGGTTTTGTTGACAACTTTAATGGGGATCAGGGGTTGTGGCCCTATGATATGCAATAGTCTGAAAGGTAAACTTAAGCTGAGGAATGTAGACTCAGTCGGGGAGGACAAACTCAGCTTTGAGAGAATAGACTCAGTTGAGGGTAACAGGCTCAGCTGGAGAAGATAGACTAAAGTTGGGGAATTTTGTATTCGGCTAGGGAGTTATGTTATTCATTGTTTGTTGGGGAGATAAACCATGTTGGGGAAATATACCCGGTTGATAAACTGCTGAAGAGGTAAGTTCTTTTTAGGAGGAGATTCACAAGGATTCTACTTGTAGAATCAACTTAACTGGGAGAGAGCGGCCAAGAGAATGAGACTCTGGCTTGGATATTGGTCTATTGTAGCCGATCTACGGGGGATAATGTTAATGAAATAACTTGGGGGGATATTCCAATACACATTAAAGAGATGTTTGTTGCTGCTTAGCAGGTCATATGTGCCAAGCAGTTTTAAATTATGTTCATATGCATATGTTCGTTCAATTTTAGTCATTGGACAAGTTTGCATTCAAAACAAAGACAGGAAGTTTGCACTTCAAAGTATATTTGTATTGATATTTTGCCCATGAATAGGCGTTTTTGTACAAAGAGACAGAGATCCTAGTAAGAGGAAATCGTTGAAAGGGAAACAAAATTAAAAACAAAACAAATAGCCATGTGAAATGATCTCATTGCCTTCCAACTCTACTATTGCCTCATGTCTTTAAATTCCTTTTGCCATTGACGAAAGTTGATTGGATTGATCTTGGATCATTTGAACTCGGACCTTGGTGATAAAGTTGACTATGGTGAATCCACAGGACATAGTCATACGCTTTCAATCCTTAACTTTTGTCTGGACCACCCTTTCGGGTTTTCAGCCCACCAGGATACCCATTTTTTCCCAAGTCGCCCTTTCGGGTTTTCAACTTGCCGGGTGTACAATTTTTGTATATATCCCTAATTTTTGCCCAAACCTTTGGGTTTGCCGGGATGCCCTTATTTTTCCTAGGTGTGTCAACCTAGCGGGTCTCTTATGCGTAGTATTTTTTAACTATGTTCGCGTTTATAGGATGTGGGAAGTCTTCACCATCCATGGTAGTCAACAACATGGCACCGCCAGAGAAAACTCTCTTGACAACAAATGGCCCTTCGTAGGTGGGAGTCCATTTGCCTTTGGGGTCGCCTTGTGGTAGAATAATTCATTTTATCACCAAGTCACCAGCTTGATATACTCGAGGCTTGATCTTTTTATTGAAATCCTTGATCATCTGTTTTTGGTACGTCTGAGCATGACAAACAGCAGCCAATCGTTTTTTGTAGATCAAGTTCAACTGATCTAATCTCGTTTGAATCCACTCGTCTTCGCCTAAGCCTACCTCATTCATAATCCTCAGCGAGGGAATCTGAACTTCCACTGGCAGAACAACTTTCATGCCATAGACTAGAGCAAAGGGAGTTGCCCCAGTTGATGTTCTAGCTGAAGTGCGGTAGCCATGTAGAGCAAATGGTAACATCTCATGCCAATCCTTGTAGGTTACTACCATTTTCTGCACAATCTTCTTGATATTTTTGTTGGCCTCTTTGATTGCGCCATTCATTTTTGGTCTATATGGAGAAGAATTGTGATGCTTGATCTTAAACTGAGTGCAAAGCTCAGTAATCATAGCATTGTTAAGGTTAGTCCCATTGTCGGTGATGATTCTTTCAGGGATACCATAGCCGCAAATGAGGTTGTGTCTGATGAATTTGGCTACCACATTCTTAGTGACTGAGGCAAAAGAGGCGGTTTCGACCCACTTGGTGAAATAATCAATAGCGAAAATGAAGTGACATCCATTGGAAGTGGTTGGCTTGATTTCTCCAATCATATCAATGCCCCACATTGCAAATGGCCACGGAGCGGTCATGACGTTCAGAGGGATAGGAGGCACATGGACCTTGTCAGCATAGATTTGACATTTGTGACAAGTCCTAGAGTGTTGGGGGCAATCAGTCTCCATTGTTGACCAGTAGTAGCCAGCTCTCAAGATCTCCTTGGCCATTGTATATCCACTTGAGTGAGTACCAAAGAGTTCATCGTGCATGTCTTCCATGATTTCCTCTGCCTCCTTCTTGTCCATACATCGGAGTAGAGTAGAGTCATGGTTGCGCTTGTACAATATCTTGTTACTTAGGAAGAATTTGGCTGCAAATCTTCGTAAGAATTTTCTGTCATTGATGGATGATCCCTCTGGATACTCTTGTGCCTCAAGATACCTCATCACCTCATGGTACCATGGCTTTTCCGCGTCAGTGTCAAGCTCACATCAATGAGCAGGTTCGTCAAATCTTTCAATTGTAATCATAGGGGCCTCGTTATCCCATCTAACCTTGAACATTGAAGACATGGTTGCCAAAGCGTCAGCCAACTGATTTTCTTCCCTAGGGAAGTGCTCAAAAGTGATCTCTTCGAAGTAAGGAATTAGGGATAACACAAGTTCCTTATAAGGGATGAGATTAGGGTATTTAGTGTCCCAATCTCCTTTTACTTGGCTAATCACTAGAGCGGAATTCCCAAACACATTCAAATGTTTGATCCTCAAGTCAATGGCAGCTTTCAAACCCAAGATGCATGCTTCATACTCGGCCATATTGTTCGTGCAATCGAAGCATAATCTGGTAGTGAATGGAGTGTGGAAACCTTTAGGAGAGATGATCACAGCACC
Organism: Vicia faba; assembly: GCA_948472305.1. Classification (NCBI taxonomy): domain Eukaryota; kingdom Viridiplantae; phylum Streptophyta; class Magnoliopsida; order Fabales; family Fabaceae; genus Vicia; species Vicia faba. The sequence goes on from OX451739.1 coordinate 1,540,848,339, forward strand.
AATTTTGTTACCTAAGGCATTGGAAGCCCCATCTAAGACCATACTCCATTGGGATCCTTGTTCAGGTCTGTGATACGGTCCATGTTTTGCACAGTCGGTTACTAGCATGATGTTTTCATCAGGGAAGTCAAAGTTTATAGACTGATAATCATACATAGCTTGATGGGCCAAATGATCCTCCAGTACACTTCCTTTGATGGCCTTTTTCATAGTGTATTGAATGTCGTACTCGGTTAAGATCATTTGCCATCTGGCTATCCGTCTGGAAAGGGTTGGTTTCTCGAAGATGTATTTGATTAGGTCCATCTTAGAAATCAATAAAGTGGTATGAGTCAACATATACTGTCTTAGCTGGCGAGCAGCCCATGCCAGAGCGCAGCAAGTTTTCTCAAGCTGTAAATATCTGGTTTGACAGTTGGTAAACTTTTTGCTCAGGTAATAAATAGCATGCTCTTTTCGGCCATACTCGTCATGTTGGCCCAAAACACACCCCATAAAATTCTCTAGTATTGTTAAATACATGATAAAGGGTCTTCCCTCAACTGGAAGCATGAGAATAGGAGGTTCTTGTAGATATTCTTTGATTTTGTCAAAGGCAGCTTGACATTCATCATTCCATCTGATTACCTGATCTTTCTTCAAGAGTTTGAAGATTTGTTCACAAGTAGCAGTCAAGTGCGATATGAAGCGAGCAGTGTAATTGAGATGACCCAAGAATCCTCTAACTTCCTTTTCAGAATGAGGGACTGGCATTTCTTGGATAGCCTTCACCTAGACAGGATCAACTTTAATGCCTTTGTTACTGACAACAAAACCTAGAAGCTTTCCAGATCGTACTCCAAACGTGCACTTGTTAGGGTTTAACCTCAGTTTGTACTTTTTTAGCCTTTCGAATAGTTTGTACAGGTGATCGAGATGTTCCTCTTCAGTTTGTGATCTGGAAATCATATCATACACATAGACCTCTATTTCATGATGAATAATGTTATGAAATAAGGCTACCATAACTCTTTGATATGTTGCCCCTGCATTCTTTAATCCGAACGGCATGACCTTGTAGCATAAGGTGCCCCATTGCGTGATGAAAGTTGTCTTCTCCATATCCTCAGGAGCCATCCTTATTTGGTTATAGCCTGAGAAGCCATCCATGAATGAGAAGACTTTATGCTGAGCAGTATTATCGACCAAGATGTCAATGTGTGGCAGAGGGAAGTCATCCTTGGGACTTGCCCTATTCAGATCCCTATAGTCTATGCACATGAGAACCTTTCCTTCTTTCTTCGGCACGGGCACCACATTGGCAACCCATTTAGGATAGGATTTCACAGCTAGGAACCCTGCATCAAATTGTTTCATCACTTCAACTTTTATTTTCTCAGACATATCAGGCCTCATGTGACGAACCTTTTGTTTGACGGGAGGACAACCTTCTTTTTTTGGCAGACGATGAACTACGATGTCGGTATCCAACCCAAGCATATCTTCATAAGACCAAGCAAATACTTCTACGTAATACTACAACATCTGAACCAACCGGATCTTGACACTGTCTTCTAAGTTAACACCGATCTTGATTTCCTTCTTATCTGCTTCAGTACCCAGATTGATGACTTCAACTAAATTTTCGTGCGGTTGAATGGCTTTTTCCTCTTGTAATAGAAGTCTGGATAATTCTCCCGGTATGTCACAATCTTCCTTGCCTTCGTCTTCGACTTGGTTAATTGGGCATTCAAAGTTATAGTCGGCAATAGTAGAGTCAATAACAATAGGATCCAGAGTGGATGAGGTCCTGCAAGAATGTGTGTGTGTATGTGTGTGTGTGTGTGTGCGTGTGCATGTAAGATACATGGCTATTTTTGAAAATGTATTTGAGAGAAAAGAAATATAATGAACACAAATATTTGAATGCAAAAGAGTCCAATGTAATGAATGATCATATGATTAGATGAACATAAATAAAACCCTTGACAAATGGACCAAAATGCCTCGGGCCAGGCACATGGCTTAAAAGTCATGGTTGAATATTACATACAAAATGTTCTTGAATTGAAAGAAAAGCAATAACAAGTAGATTACTCCTCATTGAAGGAGATGGGCACAAAGTCCTTTGCATGCCAATTCTTCAGCTTCGTCGTAGTGGGATACACCCAATCTTCAAATGCAGCTTCTTCATCCGAATCACCCACGGCATTGACTTCATGGCTTCCAATGTAGAGAGGTGGCTTTCCAGCACGAGCACACCTCACTTCCTTTTGAGCTTTGACGGTGAAGCCCAAACCAAACTTGTCTGCTTTGAATGGGATATCAAGGATATTCCCCCAAGTATCACAATTTCCTTCTTCAATCTCCGTACCAGCATCTTTGACTGAAACCATCTTTGGCACGGCCTTAACAGCTTTAGACTCATCAGAGGAACATTTGGTAGCAGCAATCATCAGTGGTACAACCTCAAAGGCTTGACACGGGGTCTCAATGAATTCTCCATCCATCTCTATGTACTTGAAAGAGTTAAGGTGGCTCACCATAAACTCTTCTTCACCACAGACGGTGACAATTCTTCCCTTGACAGGATATTTAAGCTTTTGATGGAGAGTCGAGGTTACTGCCCCAGCTTTATGGATCCACGGGCGACCCAACAGACAAGAATAGGCAGGACGAATATCCATAATGTAGAAGGTGGGATTGAATATTTAGGAGCCCACTTTTATTGGAAGATCTAATTCCCCATGAATAGTCCTCTTTGATCCATCGAACGCCCTTATGATGATATCACTTGGCTTCAAGATTAAACCCTCACAGTCTAGACGGTCTAACACTCCCTTGGGTAATACATTCAGAGAAGAACTGGTGTGACTAGCACATGTGCCAAGGTAGTACCTTTGCACTCGACAGAAACATGTAAAGTTGTATTGTGGTTCTTCCCTAACGGTGTTAAGTCAGCATCTGAAAATCCCAAGACACTATCAGCCGTCAGGCTAGCCATACAATTCTCAAATTGGTCTGTTGTTGTCTCATGGGGGACATGAGCTTTTTTCAGGAATTTGATTAATGTCTGAGCATGGGTGTCGGAACAAAGAAGCAATGACAATATTGAAATCTTAGAAGGGGTTTTCCCCAGCTGTTCCACAATCTTGAAGTTGCTTCTTTTTATGATCTTCAAGATCTCGTCATTCTCACGAGCGGAGGGCTCTCCATCAATAACGTATTTGGAGGATATTTCAGTTACAACCGGCTCAAGAACCTTTTCCTTCCCTCTTGTATCGGTACTTGGCTTGGAAGAAGAAATATGGACGGGTATCTTTGTAACAACTGGTGGCGAGATATTGGGTGAAAATATTCTCCCAATTCTAGTTACTTTGCTGGAGCCAGTTAAGTTACCAACATTTTCATCTTTGTCCTTTTCGATCCATGCGTCTTGTTTAATCCCATGATAGAACACCTCAGCACCATAATTCCATGGTACTGCCTTGTTTGAAGAGTATGGAATTGGTCCGGGATTGGTAATTATTAAGGGAGAAACAATGGGTTCATTTGAAATCATAATAGGACCTTTGGAGGTGATCCTAAGAGGCTTGTATGATAGGGTAATAATGGAGAGGTCTTCACATTTGTTAGTGAAACTTTTGGGAAGTGGGGTCTTCTCAAATAAAATTTCGAGGCTATCTATCAGGCGTTGAATTCCTTTCTTCAGCCCTTCATATCCATTAAGTTGTCTTGTACAACACATACAATCTTTTACACAGCCAGGGAAGATCCCAACTTTCAATAGATTGTTTTTTATTATATTCAGGGAGTAGTCAATTCTTCAACAGAGACAACAAAAATTATATCTTCAATAGCATTAACACCCTTGTCATGCTTTGGCGTTGGAGCGGTGATTACATTCGGAATTGGAGGAGGATCAAACTCAATAGTTTTGTTATCAATCAAATCCTAGATTTTGTTCTTCAAGGCCCAGCACTGGTCAGTTTCGTTCCCGTGGCTGCTTGAGTGGTAAGCACATTTAGCATTCGGATTATACTTTGGTAACGAGGTATCAGGGTTGGCAGGAGGGTCGCGCAATCTCACTAAATTAGCCTTTAGTAAATGTTGAAGGGCTTGAGATAATAACATGCCTAACCTCGTAAATTGTCTTCTCAGAGTTTCAAAACGTTGATGATTTGTATATGGTCTTGGAGTAGGAGTTGGATTGGAGATTCGGACGACATTGACAGACGGATGATCATTCTTTTTGGTACGGACCCTCGCCATGTACACAGTATTAACTTCCTTCTTTGCAACAAAATTTTTCTTAACATGATTTAAAGTAGAGGTAGATGCCATAGAGATCTTCCCACTTTTAATGCTGCTTTCAACTCTTTCACCGGTTAAGATTAATTCGGTGAAACCAGAAGAAGAGCAATCAACCAACAGATTAAAGAAAGGACCAGATAGAGTACCCATGAACATGTCAATATGCTCCCTATCAGTCAAAGGTGGTTTAACCCTACTGGCGAGGTCTCTCCATTTTTGTGCATATTCCTTAAATCCTTCATTATTTCCCATGGTCATATCTTGTAATTCAACCCTCGTTGGTGTCAAGTCGGTGTTATACTGATACTGATGGTAGAAGGCGGTAGCTAAATCCTCCCAAGTATTGATACGGGATCCATCCAACTGATAAAACTATTCAAGTTGCATTCCATCCAAGCTCTCTTGTAAAAAGTGAACCCAAAGCTTCTTATCAGCAGTGTGCAGTTGTATCTTGCGCATATAAGATTTTAGGTGGAGTTTTGGACAAGAAAATCCATCGTATTTTGAAAATATTGGTATTTTGAATTTGTTGGGAATGACTACCCTAGAGATCAAACCTAAATCGTCAAAATATAAACCGGGGACGGCTTGGATTTCACTAGCTTTCATTCTGTCTTCTAACTGCTTATATTTGATATCGGCGGGTGGATACTGCTCGTCGAAATAATCATCATCAGATACTTGATCATTAACATAGTCAGCCTGATTACTCTTGACCTCACCAATCTGGTTCTCTTCCTTTTCAGATGAGTCTCCTCCTACTAGGATTTGACGAACTGTCTCCTTGAACCTTCTACCCATGTTGAGTAGAGCTTTCTTTTTAGGCTTCTTCTTAACGGCCAGTAAAGCCATCATATCTTGCTGCCCCTTGGCTAGGGCCAATAGAGTTTAATGGAACTAAGAATTTTGGGCTTGGAGATCCTTCACAGTTTTCTCTAGATCCATCTTGCTGAAATAAACAGCAGAAAGATAAGGAAACCTGTTATGCAAAAACCTGGCATGTTATGATGCATGGAATATGTATATGCAAATGATTTCAAGGATTAATGAGATTTAAATTTGTACAGCCAAAAGAATGAACAAACGTCAATTTTCATTAAACAAAACAAGAAATATTACATCATTCCTCTTGGGCTTACAAGATAACTTTCTAAGATAAAAAGACTGAATGCATCCTCTTCGGTGCGAGATAGGCGTTCACACTTTTCTCTTCTTGTAGTTGCTTCGTAAGCTCTAATACCCTCTTCTCACTAGCATAGAATTGAGCCTCAAAAGTATCTCATTCTTCCTTCAGCTGAATCCAACCCTTTTGCAAGTCTTCGAGAGACGTAGGCATGTCGGGATGGAGGATGGTGTATGGGACATCTCCTTCAACCACAGGCTCCATGATGACTGGTAAGATGGAGGGATAAGGCATCATAAGTTTCTGAGCACGAGCTCGTACCCACTTAAGGTAAGGCTCGAGGGGAATGTAATTCTTGTGTCCTAGTGTCTTGCTATCCACCTTGTTCGACATCCTCCAAGCTCGGATAAACCTCTGACAGTAACCTTGGTTATCATTCTTGTAGTCAAATACCACTTCTTGGATAAGCATCTCATGTGGACCATCCCTTCGGGCATAACCAAACTGTCGTAAGGCTAAGAAGGGATTGTAAGTGATACCTCCTCTAATGCCAAGCAAGGGGGAATTAGGGAATTCTCCACAATGGTCGATGATAGTAACATTCTTCAAGGATCGGGAACACCAATGAATATCTGAGTGTTTGAGCGTCATCAACCTATGGGACCACCTTGAACCTTGATCATTTTTCAACACAGATTGGGGAAGATGTGAAATAAACCATCTTGATAAGATAGGAGTACAACACATGAGGATACCTCTCCTCCTCATAGTGAGAGTGTGTAAAGAATGTAGGATGTCTCCTAACAAAGTAGGCACCGGGTTACGAGACATGAAGATTTTGAAGGTGTTTACATATATGAGTTGGTCAGGATTTGGAAACAAAACCATCCCATAGATGAGAAGGGCCACAATTTACTCAAAAGCTTGTAAGTCCAAGGAGTTCCAACAATCTTGAGCTTTCTCAATCAATAACTTTGCCAAGAAACCTTTGACACCACTCCTTATTTCCCAATTAGTTGTGATATCAGATTGTTGCAAGTGTAGGGCTTGAGCAATCTCTTCAGGTTTTGGATCTCTTTCCGTACCGTTGAAGGGTAGTTGATTGAGAATAGGAATCCTCAAGAGTTTGGAAAATTCTTCCAAAGTTGGCACAAGTTGATAATCAGGAAAAGTGAAGCAATGGTGTAGAGGATCAAAGAATTAGAAAAGCACCTTCATCATATCTTCATCAGTGTTGGAGGTAACCAAGTTTAGGAGGCGACCATGTCTTTCGGTGAATGAAGAGTTCTCAGGGACCCTTGATGCTAACTCTTTGAGTTGAGGAGGGAACCTTACGAGACTGACTTGAATGGTTTTCCTGCGAATAGAAGCCATGTCCTACAAAACAGAACAAAGATAAATCCCAATAATCCTTGAAATGGTTAGTGAGTATGATGTTATGATGTTTATGATGTTATGTATAAATAAATATATACAAACAAAGCAAACAATTCCTTAGGTTTAGGCTTGCATGGAGTCTCATAGGTAAGTACCCTCTTGAAGTTTAGTTGGCTCAAACATGTCCTAGAAATAGTAAATGGGTTCTAAAGGAGCTCAATATCACTGGTTTGTTTTCTCGTGCATTGTTTCAGTGCAATCCTCTTTAATGGAGACCGAAATATCCCAAAAAACCAAACCTCAATGAGTGTAGTATCGAGTATCTACCAACTTCAGACTGCACCAAAGTCGGTCATCTCACTATGTCCTAATGGCCAAGTTGGTCAAGTAAAGGTTCTAAAAGTCAGTTAGTGCTTCATGACATCACTCAGCGGCCCCGTATTCTCCTTGACTACTCAAGGGCTACTGGTACCTACAAATATGTCACACTAACATAGTTATTGCTTAGACCATGTCGGTATACCCCACATAGTTTCCACAATGTATTGCTACTTACCTATAAGGTATCCCAAATTCGGGTAGAGGATTTAAGCCCAAACAAAGAACCAAAATGTAAAGCATACAAGTCAAACAATGAAAGCAAGTAAAGATGATCTAGCCCTAAGGTAACCCCACTTTTATGTCTGCCCCCAGCAGAGTCGCCAGTTTTGTGATACGGTGGGAGAACTAACTTGGGTGTTTTGCGTTTTATCACAAATGTTGTGGTTAGCAAGAGTCGCCACCGACTTTTCTTTTATCTAAAAGGAAAGGCTGAAAAGAACAGGAAAGACCTTTGAGATTATTTCTTGATTTCGGGGGGTAGATTATGAAAAGGGAAGGTGTTAGCAACCTTTTCATCCATATTTATATATGGGCTCTTAGTTTCTTGCTAGATCACTTGCTTTTGTTTGAAAATGTGCTTTGTGTGGTTTTTTGAAAGTATTTTGAAAAGGCGCCATCGTTTAGGCAAACTTTGTAATAGTTCTCGTTCGTAAGAACGTATACAAAGCATTGAGATTTGGAAAATGTTTCAAGTTTAGAAGATGTTTTAAAGTGTTTTTGAAAGTGTTGATGTTTGTTTTGAAAATAAGCAAGAGTGTTTGATTTGAAATTGAGCAAGCAACTAGGAACAATCTACCTACTCAAAAATTCTTAGTTCATTTCTTCCTTTCCTTTGATATTTCTATCTTACCATTGATTTGGTAAGAAGCCCTATCTCTGGATGTAAAGGGACGGGCATGGGTCATCGTATAGCCATGATAGCAATGTTGTGAAATATCTTAGCAATTCTCTTTGAGGGACTAAGATCATTTTGAAAGGCAACTTTGATAGCGTCATCGAGAGACTATGATCTTGTATTTTTTTATTTCTTTTGCAAAGATATTCCACATGCATAACATGGACACTTTTATAAGGCAACAAAGTGGATTTACCCTAAGGGTGTAAGTGTGCAAGTGTGTTGATTTACATGCATTGTTTTGTCTTGAATTAGGGTTTGCTAACTTGTTGATTTTATATTTCCATACAAACCCTAATTTACTAGTATTTATATATAAAGCAATAAATTACGGAAAATATAAATACTAAGCTATTACATCATTAGGGGAGGGGTGTACAAATTTACAAATGGGTATTTTGCAAGAAAATTAAACCTAATTGTCTATTACAACCATATTGAATATTGTACAAAATTAAAAATAAATGTATGAATATAAAATGGAAAAAGAAATGAGTTTTATTTAGATTTTTATGAAAGGTTCTAATCTTGACCTAATTAAGAAAATGATTAATTAATAATTAAACAAAACTAAGACTTAAATTAATTAATAAAGAAAATAAGTTAAAAAATGATTTTTAGGTTTTTTTTAAAAGGTTTTTAATTAAAAAATATATGAAAATTAATTAATTAAAATAAACATAAGTTCTAAATTAATTATAATTAAGAAAAGAAAATAATATAATAATTAATCCTAAGTCTAAATATTAATTAATAAAAATAAATTAATTTGTTAAAAGAAAATGTTTTTGGTCTTTTTTATATTTATAGAGAAAATAAAATAAGTAAGTATAAATAATAAATAAAATATATTTTATATTTTTATTAATAAATAACAATAATGATAATAATAATAATAATAATAATAATAATAAAAAAAATAAATGAAGAAAATATGAAATGGAAATAAAAAATAGAAAATAAATAAAATGGAAAATAAAATAAAGGGTCAGGGGTGTGAACATAGTCAGGGGTTAGTAAAAGAAAAAAAGGATAGCCAGGCCCAAGTTGGAGGGCCAGCGCTGCAAACAAAAATCATAAAAAGTGTGAAAAATATGAAAAATAAGCAAAAGGGTACCACTGGGGCTCGAACCCAGGTCCCTAAGGTAACAGGCGCGCGCTTTAACCACTGGGGTGGTGATACATTCGTTAACTTGTACACAATAATAAGTATATAACATAAATCCTGCCCTGAATATTTGAAATCATCTTCTTCATCCTTCATGTGCACGCAGACACCACGCCCACCATTGTTAACCCTGTAACTCTCTCATTTCTTGACCATTTTGAAAAGTACAAACATGAAACTTGCTGGAAATTTCATCATCAATTTAACCATATAACTTAATTAAGCTAAAAATCAAAGGTTAAACTTAATTTTGTTTGATATCAAATGCGTGCCCTAACTGGTCAGAAGCAAATGTATCTAAGCACAAGCAAGTAAAATGCAAACTAGGGATATGGTCAGCTTGAGGGCAATGATATCTATATTATTACTTCAGAGTGTATGCACAAAGAATGCTCGTATCAAGATATTGAAGTTTGAAAACTTACCTCTTGCAGCTGGTTTTGAATATGGATTTTGAGCAAGTTTTGAAGAGTGAAGATGATCAGGTTAGCTTGCTTGGACCTCCCTGAACGTGTTGCAAGTCTTACTTTGCTTTGAGGATGGCTGAAACTCCCTACTCAAGTCAATCTGCAAGCTTGAGTTTCACAAATGGTGGATGATGGAAATGTGGTTACAGTCTTGAAACAGGGACTGGGATAGCTTATATATGTGTATTAAAAACTTTGTGGATGGTTTGTCCAAGAAACGCAAGAGGGAATTTGGAGGTTGGATTCAAAAATCAGAAATGACAAGTTTTTGTGCTTGTATGGAAATTTCTAGTTTTGGGGAGTTTTAGGGAGTTTGAGAGCTTGTCAAATCGTGTGGTGAGTTGAATAAGAGTGTCTTGATATAAAGGAAATGGTTTGGAGACTTGAGATGGTCAGAATTACAAAAGCACAAGTTATGGGATTTTTGCTTGTTTTTGAAGCAATCTTGAAACATCTTGTTCCAATGTGAAGTACAAAGCTTGTAGGGTGGTTGTAACCTTTAAACATGCTTATTCTGATTGTGTAGGGGATGCTTGTGTAGAAATAACAAGTTCAGTGCTCAAGACAAGTTGACTTTGCAAAAGTGATGCTTTATCAAAATGGAAATGGCAACTTTGTGACATAAATGGAAATGCAACTTGGATAATAGCTAAAGTGCTTAGATCAAAGCTATAACAGCTGTGTAAACATTTAATTATGGAGTGACAAACAATTTTGAGGCCTGTAAAGCAAAGATTATACAGCCTAGTTATGAACTGGTCAAGTGTTCATCACAAATTTTGCCTTGTAAATCAAGAATGAAACCCTAACTTCATCTCTTTGATTCTCTTAGCTCAAGCATGATCTAAATGATTTCTTGGACATTTTGGAAAGCTTGTAACATCATCTACAACCTCTATGTTGAACATTTTTTAATATTCCTCTTGGAACTATGTGAAAAAATTTCATGAAGTTAGGTCAAAATCATGCCTAAACTAGGGCAAAATTTCACTAAGTTTCCAAGTTTCATGAACATGTATTCACAAAATCATAAATTGAAATCCATGCATTTCTAGGAGAAGTTGTGTTATACAATGTTTTATATCTCATTGAGATCTACAATTTTCATGTTTAAAGTTTCCTTTGAATCATCTTGCATCATGGTGAAAAATTGGCTCAAAGTTATGAAAAAATATGAAGTTTCCAGCACTTAGAAAAATTTCTAAGTTTAGAAATTTTGACTTTTCAAAATGAAATCTTGACTTTTGATTTCTTGATGAGCAAGTTTCATTTTTGACATGTTTTAATGAATTGATATCTTTGACACTTGATTGTTGACCAAAAAGTTAAAGTTTGACTTTTCAGTGTGCAATTGACTTTTGATTAGTTGACTGAAAATCAACTATCAATCAATTGATCTTCAGCAATGTTTTGAGTCATGCCATTAGGTCAAAATGATGCAATTGAACCCTTGAGATCATGTCTCCAACCAATCAACCATTTGCTAGGTCAAAAATCAGAAATCGCACTTTCTCAGTCAAAACCCTAATTTTGACCATTTTGTCCTTTTGATGATCTGATCAAAATTCTTGAGGAATTGTAGTCCAAACTTGATCAAATGACATATATGAGCTCATAATATTGATATGGATAAAAAATTATGAAGTTTTCCTGTAAATTGACCACAATTGACTTTTTCTCCAATACAACTGATTTTTAAGTCAACTGGTTAATTGACTGAGCAAAAATGTGATCCAACACTTGAAACTTGACATGAGCAATCTTTAAGGTCCATAATGATCCATGAAAGTCATATGGGGCATTAAAAGTTCCATTGTCCTTGTGCAATCTCAAACCCTAATTTTCAGTCATTAGTGCTTGAGGAGGTGCCTTGAGCTGATCAACCCTAGTGCAGTCCTGAACCAAAGGAGATCTTGTGAGAGATTACTTGATAAATTAGGGGGAAAATTTTGGGGTACAACAGCTGCCCCTGTTCAATCTTCTTAAACCTGAAGAGTTAGATTGGTGGATCCGCCATTCGTGACTTGAAGGTGAAAGATGATTGAACACTAGAGTCTCCAGAAATTTGCACTCGAATATGGATTGTGAATGGGCTTATAGATGCCATTTGGAGGAATGTTGGTAAACTCTGGAAGAGTATCAGCACAAATCTCTTGCTGATTTATACTAAAACTTTATGTTTTACCTATGAGAAAAAGAGTTAGTAAAATGCGGATGTATGCATGATATTCACAAGATGAATGAGATCACGTTAAATGCATTTTGTATGTTTATGCTATGATGTATGAATGTGAGTTGCATGTTTTTGTCCAGGAAAATAAATCCCTGACTGATTTTGAGGAAATTCTGGGAGGTTGAATCCCTGATTGTCGTTGGGGATGAAAAATATACATAGCTTCAAACTTTGTTGAAAGGATGCTTCCGCTGGGGAATATCTCTTGAATATTAGTTGTTATCTGGTCGGATCCAGGCTTCGTAACTTGCTGAGAATGAGGAAATCAAATGATATCTGGTCGGTTGAAGGAATGTGTGCAACGCCAGATAGATATCCGCGAGATTTTGTTTTAGAAGATTCCTACCATCAAAATTTTAACCAACAAAACTGAAGACCTATCCATAATAACAATTTCCAACAAGCCTTTTAGGATCCCCTCAAAGGGTCCTATTAGAATTTTAAATGAATCAACCATTGCTCCTTTAATAATCACTGTCGTTGGGCCTGTCCCCTACTCCTCTGAAAAAGCAATTCCATGGAACTATGGTGCCGAGGTTTATTATCATGGGATAAAACAATATTTTTGGATCAACAAAGATGAAGTTGATGTCATTAATATTGCAGGTTCTAGTAAAGTGACAAGAACAGGGAGGATCTTTTCCCCTGACATTTCACCACCCACTACTACAACAACTCATGTCTGCATAACCAATGACAAGTCTAGTGCTAACACCAAAGTTAAAGAGAATGAAGGCGAGCCTGCTGGGATAGAGGCACCTACCAAAGATATTGACGCTGAAGAACCCTCCGCTCAAGAAATGGAGGAAATCCTAAAAATCATAAAGAAGAGTGACTTCAAAATAGTTGAGCAGCTGGGGCAAACCCCCTCCAAAATTTCCATGTTGTCATTATTACTCTATTTGGACGTTCATGCCCAGGCTCTAATCAAGTTCCTGAAGAAAGCCCGTGTGCCCCAAGAAACCACAGCTAACCAGTTCGAGAATTGTGTAGCAAGTTTAACGGCTAACAATGGATTAGGATTCTCCGACGCTGATTTAACTCATATGGGAAGAAACCACAACAAAGACTTGCATATCTCTATTGAATGCAAGGGAACCACCCTGGCTCACGTCCTAGTTGATATTGGCTCATCTCTAAATGTGTTACCCAAAGTTGCTTTGGACCGGCTAGATTGTGAAGGATTGGTTTTGAAGCCAAGCGACATTGTCGTAAGGGCTTTCGATGGGTCTAAGAGAATGGTTCATGAAGAGATGGATCTCCCAATTAAAGTTCGCTCACAGATTTTTAACTCTACCTTTTATATAATGGAGATACATCTCGCCTAATCTTGTTTGTTAGGACGCCCGTGGATCCATGGGGCAGGGACAATAACATCCACCCTTCATCAAAAACTAAAGTATTCAGTCAAAGGAAAGATCGTTACTGTTAGCGGCGAAGAAGAATTTATGGTGAGCCATCTTAATTCCTTCAAGTATGTGGAAATGGATGGTGAATTCATAGAGACTCTATGACAGGCATTCAAAATTGTTCCTTCTATGGTTGTTGCCACCAAAATCTCCTTCAACATATCAAAAGCTGATGAAGTTATACCAAGAATGGTTTCGCTTAAGGATTCCTGTGACGTGGTCGAAGATGGTAACTGTACTATCTGGGGACAACTTCCTGACATTCCGTTTAAAGCAGACAAATTTGGATTGGGTTTCACCATCAAAGCTCAAAAAGAAGTCAGGCGTGCTCGCATGGGAAAGCCACCTCTCCGCATTGGGAATCATGAAGTAAATATTGTGGAAGACTCTGATGATGAATGCACTTTTGAAGATTGGATTTACCCTACTGTCAAAGGAAATCTCAACAACTGGCATGCAAAGAATTTCACTCCTATCTCCTTCATTGAGGAGTAATTACTGTTTACTGTTTTTTGTCAATTCAAAAACTTTTGTCTGTAATCTTAATTTCCAAACAATGACTTTTAAGCCAGGTGCCTTGCCCAGGATATTATGGTCCATTTGTTAAGGATTTTGTTCATGTTCATTTATCATATGATCATTTAATATAAACTATTGGACCTTTTGCATTCAAATTTTTGTGTTCATTGTCTTTCTTTTCCTTTATTACATTTTTCAATAGCCATATCTTACATGCACACACACACACACACACACACACACACACACACACTTGCAGATCTTCATCCACTCCGGATCTCATTACCAACGACTCTACTATTGCCAGTTATGACTTCGAACATCCAATTAACCAAGCCGAAGACGAAGGCGAGGTAGATTGTGAAATACCAAGGGAACTAGCCAGACTTATGATGCAAGAGGAGAAAGCTATTCAACCTCATGAAAAGCCAGTCGAAGTTATCAACCTAGGTACCAGGACAGACAGGAAAGAAGTCAAGATTGACGCTAACCTAGAAGATGGTATCAAGAGAATTGATTCATATGTTACATGACTATGTTGAAGTGTTTGCTTGGTCGTATAAAGATATGCCAGGGTTGGATACCGACATTGTCGTTTATCGTCTGCCAAAGAAAGAAGATTGTCTTCTTGTTAAGCAAAAGGTTCATCGCATGCGGCCTAACATGTCTGAAAAGATAAAAGCTGAAGTGATGAAACAGTTCGATGCAAGTTTCCTAGCTGTGACATCTTATCCTCAATGGGTCGCAAACATGGTTCCCGTGCCAAAGAAAGCTGGAAAGGTTCGTATGTGTGTGGATTATAGGGATCTGAATAGGGCAAGTCCCAAAGATGATTTCCCTCTACCACATATTAATGTCTTGGTTGATAACACCACTCAACACAAAGTCTTTTCCTTCATGGATGGATTTTCTGGCTACAACCAAATCAAGATGGCTCCCAAAGACATGGAAAAGACCACCTTTGTTACATAATGGGGGACCTTTTGCTACAAAGTCATGCCATTCGGATTGAAGAATGTCGCGGCAAGATATCAAAGAGCTATGGTAGCTTTATTTCATTATATGATTCATCATTAAATAGAAGTCTATGTGAATGATATGATTGCAAGATCGCAAATCAAAGAAGAACATCTCGATCACCTACGCAAGCTATTCGAGAGGTTGAAGAAGTACAAGTTGAGGTTGAACCCTAATAAGTGTATATTCAGAGTAAGATCTGGAAAACTTCTAGATTTTGTTGTCAGTGGTAAATCCATTAACAATCCACTATAACTTCCTTTAAAATATCTAATCCAATCCATCCATTAAGAATAAAATTCATCAAATTCATTCATTAACAACATTTTAATGGATTCCATCCAAAAAATTAATTTAAATATATCCATTTATTTTTTTAAATATATTTTGTATTTTTGAATAAACTCTTTTTTTGTGTGTTTTCGAAAAAACTCAATCTTTTGATTTTTCGAAAAATTCGATTTTTCAATTTTCAAAAAAAACTCGTTTTTTTACGTATTTTGGATTTTTTTCGATTTTTCCAAAAATATCGATTTTTCAATTATCCGATAAAATCAATTTTCCAAAAAAATTCAATTTTTAAATTTTTCAAAAAAATCGATTTTTCGATTATTAAAAAAACTCGACTTTTCGATTTTCCAAAAAAATCGACTTTTCAATTTTCCAAAAAAACTAGACTTTTTGATTTTACGAAGAAAAAAAATTGATTTTTCGTATTTCCAAAAAAAATCGATATTTTATATTTCAAAAAACATCGATTCATCAATTTTCTGAAAACTCGATTTATTGATTTTCTAAAAAAACTCGATTTTTTGATTTTCTGAAAAAACTCGATTTTCTGAAAAAACTCAATATTTCGATTTTCCTAAAAAACTTGTTTTTCCGGTAAAAAAAAACTCGATTTTCCAGAAAAAACTCAATTTTTTTATTTTCCTAAAAAAACTCGATTTTTCGGAAAAACTCGATTTTTCGAGAAAAAAAACTCGATTTTTTCGACTTTCCGGAAAAAAAACTTGATTTTTTTATTTTGTGGGAAAAACTCTTCTTTTTTTGAAAAAAAAAACTCGATTTTTCGAAGGAAAAAACTCGACTTTTCGAAAACGCTTGATTTTCCAAAAAAATAGATTTCTTAATTTTTTGAAAAAAATCAATTTTTTTTCGATTTTCCAAAAAAAAAACTCGATTTTCTAAAAAGCTCAACTTTTAGAAAAAAACTCGATTTTTTTTTATTTTCTGAAGAAAAAAAACTTGACCTTCCAAAAAAATTGATTTTTCGAAACTCTGAGTAACATCGTTTTCTTTATTTTAAAAAAAATTGATTAATTTAAAAAAAATAAATTTATTGAATTTAAAGAATATTATAAAAATAATTCACCGGATCATTATAATGTGTCGGATGGATTGGATTCATCCATGTAGATAAGCGGATGAATTTAATTCAATCCATTAACTTACTTTTTATTTAGTGGATAGATTGAATGGATTTTTATTGAATGTATTGGATGAATTTTGTTTTAATAGATTTAATTGTCACTCCTAGTGTTTCATATTATTGTTCTTAAGCATGAAGGGCTTTTGTTATGAGTATAAATGTACTAAGTGTAGGATATTAGTGACTTTAGATGGGAAGATATGCACAAAAATATGTAATGTGTGACTATTTACAAGGTGTGTGTATGTACATTGGTTTTTGTGTGGGATTTATACAATGTGTTGAACATTGATAGCAAAAAGTTAATATAATTTTTTCAAAACAAACCATCAGAAAAATCATCATATAGTTTAAATAGTAAATAAATTAAAATTAAAAAAAGACAAATTGGAAGTAAAAAGGAGAATCCTCATATTTGAATTATTGGCCAAAACAATAATATCACCAATAGTATTTAAACGAAAAAATTTAGAAAAAAGAAATTTGCAAAAAAATGAAATGTGTGTGAGTGAGTGAGTGAAATTGTGGACCAATTGTTAATATTATGGATGATTGTTTTTGAATAAAATTGTGAACACTAAAGACTATTTATAGGTTGACTCGTGGTCAAAACTAAGCTTGATTGATCTACTTTTAGTAAGATTTATGCAGATTAAGACTTGATTGAAACTTGGAAGACAAGACTATGAACATATACACTTTTGTGACTTTTTCCAATATTGTGATTGACAATGATTTGATTTTGATAGATTCTATTTATTTGTTGCCTCTTGACTATTAAGTGCATAAAATCAATGAAAAAATAAAAATAAAAAATAAATTTTAAAATGTCCTTAGAATAGAAAACAAAAATAATAATAAAATAATTGAAAAATAATTTTTTATTTATCTTTTTTTATTGAAAAACACACAAAAAAGAAAATAAATATCATAAGTAATGCAATAGGACTTGAACTCACGACCTTATACTTATACTTAACCCCCTTATACATGTCTCTTTACCAAATACATGTATCTTTACCAACTATGGTATATTATTCATTCAAAATTAAATGGTATTAGAAAACATATGAAGGTGGTACATTTTTATATTTTAGAGAAAAATACAAATACTCTAAAACAAACTATTACATGAGTAAAAAAATAAAATAAAAATATTTTAACTCAAACAAATAATTTAAAAATAGGTTAGTTAGTTTTTTTTAAATAACCAAAAAAAATTAAAGCTAGATGTTAGTAAAAAAAAATAAAAAACCTAATTTTGAAAATAACTCGACTATTAGAAATGGGGCGGGCAAATTTGGGGTATGACACATTTTCTCTTCATGGAGTTAAGACAATATTCCTACAAAAACAACAAGACAAGCTAGGTACCCAATTTTCATTAGGCCCTTGGGGGTTAGTGAAAAATTTGGTGCATTTGGGTAAGTCTTTAATACAACTATAGTGACAATTTAAATCTTCATCATCACTAAAATCACTATCGTATACGTGCTCACTTTTTGAGGACTTTGAACTTGACGACCTAAGAGCTTTAGACTTTATTCTTTCATCCTTATCCGTGTTTTTCTCTTTTTTCTTCTTCTTATCAAGCTTTTTCTCATGCTTGTCTAAGCAAGTAAGTTCTTGCTCATGTTCTTCAAACTTACCAAACAACATAGTGAAATCAAGCATTATAAGATTATTAGCTTCCTTGATAGCGGTGATCTTCGGTTACCAATTTCTAGTAAGACATATCACAACTTTGTTAGTAGCAATTTCATTAGAAATAAGATTAACAAGTACGTTCAAACGATTAATGAGATTTAATGTATTTTTCTTGTCATCATTATTTCATAGTACTTCCGACTTAGATGTGACAGCGCCATTAGTATTATTTTGAGTAATAGCATCACACATATCCTTGTCATATGAATTAACATGAATGTGCATACAAGCTTTCCAATAACTATAGTTTTCTTCCAAAAAAAATTGAGGTTGTTTTATAATCCCCTTTAGGTTTATACATCATTTTCTAATAAGAGTTTTGAAGCACGGAATTAACTGGAGCTCTGATACCACTTGTTAGACTACGGTGGCTTATCTAGAGGGGGTGAATAGATCCCCAAATAAAAAACAACCTTAAAAAATGGTTACTTAAAAACTTATTTGAAAAATAATGTTGGGCGGAAGGTTTTTGGGCTAGATCAATAAAGTAGTCTAAACGAACCTAGTTATTGGAAACTCAAATATGCACAAGCTATATGAAATCAAGATAATGATAAAATCAATCAACATAATAATATCTCAATTAATAGTTTAATATCAAACACAACGGTTTCCTATTTCCAATGAAATCATATTAAAAACATAAATTGACAATTTATTGAGCATGTGTCACACAATCAATTTTTCATAATTTTCTTTGAGCTTAATTGATATGAAAAAGCACTTATAATCAAAGTGATTATAAGTTAATCAACAAAGAAATTTAAACTTTAACAATCAAAGAGAAATTCTATATGAATCGATCGATCAAACAACACATTCAACAAATTGCATATAGAGAGTAAATGAGAGTAACAAATAAAACATTGCAATCTTCCTTTGAGTTGAACAAGCTAAATAATTTTTCAAATACTTGATGTGCAATAAAAGTTTCACAATTTTCCTTTGTGTTGTGTTGATATGAAAAAACACTTATAATCAAAAGTGATTATAAGAACCTCAACACACAATTCAAAACAAAAATAGTCTTAAAAAATTTATACGCGTCGATAAATTAATCAATTCTATTTGACAAATTTATATATAAAAATTAAAGCAAGTAAAGCAATAAAAAAAGAGACACAAGGATTTTTTTACACAGTTCTCCATTTTCGTCCTCGCATATGGGTACGTCTGCGCTCAATTCCAATGTGGAATTAAGATACTTTCTTAATTTTCAAAAAGTATGATTACAAGAGAAGTGTTCAAGAGAAACCCTACAAACCATAATCGTTTGATGTTGATTTAACTCCTTCTCTTATTTTGATATTCAACAAGATCAAGCATACAATAACTTCCAATTAATTATATGGATCTTGCTACTCCATTGCATTCTTTATCTCTAAAGCTTTCGCACACCATCAATTGCACCTATTGCAACATAAGACTTCAATTTGATTCGCCGTTCTCGTGCTAATTCCTCTGTGTTCTTTAGCTCCAAAGGATCCTTTGTGTTATTTATCTCAAAATGGATTTCACTAGGCCGTAATCCTCTCTTGAATGTCTTGCACGAAAACCCTCAAATCAATTAATGATCTTGGAGGATAAACCTGTGGTTTTTCCAGATGAAGACCCATACAAATATCAACCCAATATTCTCGGCTACACAAGAACATAATTGGATGTTATTAAACCTAGTCTAGATGGAACCCCAATAAAAGATCATTATAATGGAATGTTAGTGTGTATGCATAAGTTGGAGGTTGAATATAAAGAGAAAATGTAGGCTAATTTTATGGTATCATTAAGTTGAAATGATGCATGGATGATATATTTATAGTTGAGATCTTTTTTTGGCAAAAGAGGGAAGTTTCTGAATGAAAAAATAACCCACAAAATAGTATGTGCCGACCTGAAAAGGTTATGTGTATACACATACAAAACAATAGCTACAGATGTTAATAATGCAGTACATGTATCGACATATAAATCGCATGTGCTGCACATGTGCATGTGTTTTAAAGCAGTAATACTAAAGGCTTTTAATATTGAAGCACATGTGTCGGCGCATAAATCGTATGTGTCGACACATACTGAAGCTTTTAAGAAATTGCAGAAATGTTGATTTTAGGTGTCGACACATGAAAATTTCAGGTCGACACATAAACATGTTTTTTGTGCAAAAACTGTTTTTTCATTATTGAGACCAATTTTAAACTTGTTTTAAATTATTCATAAGACCTCTAATGCAAGGGAGTGCCACATGACATAGAGATGTCGTCTAATACATATAAATGTTAAGTTTTCCTAGTTTTGACATCATACAAAACATCTAATGGTGAAGTTGCACTCACAGAGCAGTGATCTGATACCAATTGAGACTATTCATATCCATTGGAGAAAGCTAAGTTCATGGTACAATTTCTAGATCATATTAAACCATTTATTGATGACATTGTTGATGTTAGGGATGGTGGAAATTATGGGTTTAGAGTCATTGCATCTTTGCATGGATATGGCGAGGATGGATGGTCAATTGTTCGTCGTGAATTGGATGATAAAATTAGAGGTCCTAGAAGCAGACTCTATAAGTAGTTATTTGGAGATCGATTTCCAGAAGTGAAATAATTTTTGATAATATCTTTCACAGCGTGAAAATTTGAGAATAAGCTATTGATTAATTTATCTCAGCAAAAAGCAAGAGTCACCACAGAACTTTATTATTTCCAAAGGAATGGAAAAAGATCGAACAAAACCCACAAAATCATGCAAAGCAAAAGAAAAGCACAAAGAGATCAAGGTACGGGGGTTTGTTATGTAAAGGGAAGGTATTAGCACCCTAAACATATACGGTACTCCGTAGGAACCTTTTAAAAATATGTGTTTTTGGCTAAAATGGTTGTTTGAAATATGACTGGAGAGATGAGGAAAGAAATTTTCTTTATTATTTTGATTCGACAAAACTTCGAGAGTTTTGTTCCTACGTACCACCAATATGCAATGGCAAAATCAGAACCACATAGTTCTTCTAAAAAAGAACAAAACTTTGTGTGCTGGTTGATTTTAAATGAAGAGATGAGTCATTATTTTTAGGAGAAGACTCAACTAATCACCCATAAAGTATGAGAAGAATGGATAATGCATCACATAAGAGAGATCTTACACTTGGATAATATCAACAAGTGCATTAAGCGCCCAAGTGGAAAAGTCAACATTTTTAATCATAATCATGGAGATAGGAGAATGACATCTCAGCTATGAATGACTCATGTCTAATCTTTGAAAAAGTTTTAAAGGGAAAAGGTGCACAAGGTCACAAAAAGGTTTGAATGAAGTTATATGTTTTTAGTCTTTTTGAGAGTGTTTGAATATGGTTAAATGAATTGAAGTTTGATTAAAGAAAAAAAGTTATGAAAATTCACTTGACAAAGTCGAAGTTTATTATGAAAGTGATTCAAGTTTGAAAAACAAGAAGGTTTTGAAAAAAGATGAGAAAGTTTTGAAAAATAAAAGGGGAGGAGATGAAGAGACTATCCTAAAGCATAAAGTAAATGAGAGAAATAAATGGTCTCATTGTAAGATAGCCCAAGAGAAAGTTGTGTGTGTACATTATGAACTAACCCGAATAAGCAAGTGTATTGACATAAGTCAAACCAAGCATCACATTCCTTTGGAGTCAAGCCACAAGATAAGCACAAGCAAGCAAGCCAAGCATACTCAGATGAAAGAAGAACTAAAGTCAATAGGTCAAAACCATATATCAAAGCTAAATATTCACAAGTCAAACCAAGGTTACAAATGAACAAATGAAGTAAATATTTAATCAATTAATTAAGAATTGATTAAACTTAATTAATTATGTTAAGAAAAATTAATTAGCAAAATTAATTAATTTTAAATAACAAAATCAACTAACTAAATCAATATTTAATTAATTAAAAGCAACAAAGTGTGAAAAGATGAAATCAAATAATCGAAAATAAGAAACTAAACAATTAAATGATAAACACATAAGTTAATTAAGTTAATAGAAAAATATTTAGTAAAATTGATTTATCAACATTACTTAACTAAATAAAGTGAATTAACAAAATTAACTACCAAATAGCAAATAACAAAAATAAACTAAAACAATTAAACCAAATAAAATAAAATAAAATAAAGAAATTAAAGCAAGAAGGGTGTATTAGTGAAAACAGGGGTGATGGGTGTGATTCCGCTGGGCTTAGGGTATTAAATAAATTCAACAGGCCCAAAATATGATTTTTGTTTACTTGCTAGAATAAAAAAACAAAACACAATTGGGGTGCACTAGAAAAACGTTGGGCTTTAGCTGGAGAAACAAATCCAGATGGGCTGAAAGGTGAGGGAAGGCCCAATATACTTTTATATCACTTATCAACAAAAGCAAAATAAATACAAAAATAAGATGATGGGTGCAAACAGTTAAAGGGAGCATGGGTTGGATCTGGCTTTGCTACAAGGCCCGAATAAAACTGCAATTTTAAAAAAAAAAACCTAGAACTCAGATTAAGTGGTTGTTCACTATCTTTCTAACGCTATTCCTCTGCTCCAATCTTCTTTCGCTTAAAATTCTTTGTTCATGCTACAAAACTATTCCTCTGTTTCTCGGAATCTCTCTAATGACTCTCTTTCTCGATTCCAGTTTATCAAAACATAACAACAACAACATCACGACTCTACTACTCTCTTCCTCACTTCTAAAAATCAATTCACCCTCTCTCTCTCGGTCCATTCCTCTGTTTCAACTGATTTCTCATAATAACAACACCTATGTTCAAATACGGTTCTGCAACAAAATGAAACAACAATAAAACGTCTCAACAACAACAACCGAAAACAACAACAACACAATGTCTCAACAAGCAAACAAAATCACAAAGTAAAGGCGGATAAAAGGGAAAAGGAATGTATCGAATTAAAGTTCCTCCGATGGGTTTTCGAGCTTCTCAAGGAAGTGTCTGAATCTTCTGCTTCGTATTATTCTTCTCTATGGTTCTATTGTGATTGATGGGCTGCCTTTTATTATGTTGATATTGTGTGTTTTGTGTTTGAAACACTTCAGTATTTGATGATGCAGATTATCCATGCCACAGATGATGGAAGTTGTGGTTTGCTCTGGAAATTGCAGGTTGAATGAAACTATTGTGATGAAGGTTGTTGTTGCTTGTGTTGCTTTGCTCTGTTTCCGAGTTATTTCAGGTTAAAGAAAATGAATGAATATTAAAAAGCAGGTGAAGGATGGAGGTTTGAATGTAATAAGAAATTAGAGGAAGTTTAACATGATTTATGTATAGTTTTTTCTTCTCTTTTCTTTCAATTTTTCCTACTTTTCTTTGTGATCTAAAAGATGTATATATAGTGGAACGAAGATGAAACTTAAGGGTGGAAAGATTGGAAAATCAGAGGGAGACTTTGAGTTTGAGAATTGAAATTTTCCTGAAAGTATTGGAGTTTGAGAGGGAATTTCTATCGATCCATGTTTCTTGTGAATTTGGAATTTTTATTAATTGAAATGAAGGCCTGAGATGGAATGGTGTAAGCTTAAATGAATCGTGAGTTTGAAAAATTGGATTTGGATGAGTGTGAAAATTCGGTTTTCCTTGTGCTGTAAATGTTGTCTTTTTCAAAGTATACATGTTTTGATTGCAGCAACTAATAAATATAAGAGTATCGTACCCACAGGGAGTATTGTTACTTATATTTTACTTTTGTATGAAAACTATTCTTTTGATTTAAGCGTGAATAGAGAAAAATAATAATTGGTGATTATGAGTTCAAGTTCACTTAAAACAAGTATCAAAAGTAAAGTGAAAAGTGGTGGAAATATATTAAGAGTGATTGAGTTGATTTTTGATCCATTAATATCTTTAGTGTAGTTATGTGCTAATGTTGTATGGCGTCGTGAAATGCAAGGTCATAGTGATCTTGTGGTGTATTTCTATAACATTCAGAACATGCATAAGGTGGCAAAGGAACAAATCTCTAAGCCTCACTTGTAACCCTATTATACGTCTCTTTAATTTATTTTGAATTCCTTAATGGATGTAGTTTCTTATCTCTGAGTAAACTAGGTCAAGTGAATATCTTTATCCTACTCTTTCAACCATTTTTACTCATGAAGTACACTTGTTATTGGATCTCTTACAACAACAAGATGTTACCCATTTCTAAGTCGATCTTTCAAAGAAACAATTTTTAAACAAAATAAACACGTGGTAAAGCAAGCACTAGCCACACAACATATAACATAAAAATGAATTGATATTAACTTCACATTGCTCAACTACAAAAGGTTTAGCTCATAGTGAGCTGAGTACAAGCTACAAACATTATTCTCAAAGAAAATATCTTAATACAATAAATGAACAAAAGGTATAAACCTAAGAGAGACTTAGAGGAATACTTGAGATGACTAATCTTCAAGAGATGACTCCAGTCGTGCCACTGCTCATCAGCTGGTACAGGATTGGATGAGGAAAGAAGACTTTATGACATTTCCACTATCCACGCACTTAAACTCTTTCTAATATATTCTTGGACAACTGAACTCTCTTTTTTGATCTTCAACACAACTCTATTTATAGATAAGGATTAGGTTTTATATATTGCATTGGATCATAGGCTTGTGTTCAGGAAATCATATCAAGCCCATATAAAATTAGCGCCTACACACACTTCAGTAGCTTAGCAAATAAGGAATCTTCATAAAATGAGACAATGGTGGGAGATAAGGTGTAGTGTTGTAGACTGCCACAGTAGTTGTAGGTGGTGCGCTCTGCCATTTGTAGCGTATTATTATACCTATTTTTTTGTCTTCTAGCACGCCCACTCTCTTCTTTGGATTTGAATAGTTTTTCTCCTATTTTTTAGTACAACCAACTTTTCCCTCCAATTAAATCTTCCTTCCAAGCTATTCTCATTAGCCAGCAGTTTCCATTATTGTTTCCCTTTGATCTAAGTTCCCTCAATTTCCTTCAACTTGTGCTCCATGCAGCAGACTACTATCGTCTTGCCTTAGCTTAGAACTGCTAACCTTTGCTAACACAAAAACACAAGTAAATGATAAAAAGGGAGCACTTATTATGCTCCAAGCTAAAACAACTAAGAACACAAAAATGTAAGAAATTATAACTAATATGCAGAATAAAAAGACTAAATAGACAATCCAAAAGGCATGTATTAACTCACAAAATATGGGTTAACACACCCCCAAAATTAAATCATTACATGTCCTCAGGTGATACGACAGGCAAAGACAGTCAGAACAACACATATTAACTACCCCTCCTTATCAAGACCATATTTTTCAAACTCAGAAATTTTTCACAAGGGACGTGTCACAAAAATAGGTACAACTTTGTCCTGAAGCACATTCTAGATTGCATATTCTCTTTGGGCCATTCATACTCCCTGTCACAACAGAACTCTTCTGTTAAGATAGCTGGCCTAAATTCAAATATTGATTGCTTCATCCTATAGTTTACAACTTAACTTTCAGGTCTAGCAGGGGGTTTTACTTTTTGTTCTTGAACTTACACCTAGGACCACACTTACATTTATTAAAAAGAAGAATTTTCTTATAGTGGCTCCTACCTTTTTTCTATACAGGATCTCACTTGTGATGAGTCCTACTTGTTACTTATGATGAGAACAACTATTATTCCTCCAGACACAGACACGTGAACTTGTTAAAATTTTCTCTTCCAGTTTCGGGCACATGAACTTATTAAGAAGTGTCTTTGGCTACTTCTATTACACATGTTGGTGTGTTTATTTAATCAAATGCAGTGTTCCTGAAGTATTCCAGTTCTTATAACAGATGTATCAACCATCCTAACTAAGCATAATAATTAGTTTCTATTCCATACTTAAAAGAAATTCAACTTTGTATACAGGAGGCCTACTTTCCAGACTACCTGAGTCACGATAGGTATTATTAGTAACATAAGATCAATGCAGAAGAAACTCCTCAAATCCTTGTTCCTTATATTCTTAAAGTCCCCCTAGAATTTTTTGTAAGTTCTTCTCAGATAGTCCATCCTAAGGGGATGTTAACTCAACTTTGCTCTTTTGTCTTTATTCTATTTTATTTTTTTAGCATTAAAATGAAAAATTAAAAAAAAAAACAAATAAAAAAAGTTCATTAATTCAAAAGGCTACAAGCAGCCAACAAAACAAGAAAAATGAACTGAAAACAAACAAGTTGAACACAGCCATCCTGAACAATAAAAACAAAACAACAATAATGATGGTGATGGGTGATGGGTAGAGTCGTGACGGTAGCCACCATTCCCTCAAACTTAAAGTACGGACAGTGTCCTCACTATTTAGTATGAGGGATGGGACGTGCCTCTGTTCTCTTATCTTACCAGCTAGGCCTGAGTCTTGTTTCTCTTGTGCAATGGGTCTTGTTTTCTTTTCTTTCGAGCCTCCTTCTCAGGAGGATCAAGGGTGGATAACTTCACTTTTACAGTTTTAGATGCCATAGAGACGTCTGGCGCTGCGCCTGTCGTCTACACCTTGGTAGACTTGACTGGAGACTTCTTAAGGGGGGATCTTGGCTTGGCTAGAGAAGCTTTCTTGGTTGGGATTGGGGTGCTGACCTTTACAGGTTTCTTGTCCATCTTAGGAGTGACCAATGGGGCCACTTCAACACCCGTATCTTCTGGAGACTCATCAAATTACTCTGATTCTTGCGAGCTTTATGATGAATTTCCCCCTTCTTCATCATCCTTCTTCTCATTTTACTCATTTCCTCAACCTTTTCTTCTTCTTCTTCTTCTTCTTCTTCTCCTTCCTCCTCCTCCTTAGCCTCATCTTCAAATTTATCATTTTCTTCTTCCTCCTCTTCAATAGAGTCATCCATAGTTATATCTTTTGGGTCCTACATCTCAACATCATCATTTTCTCCATTTTCTTCTTCTTTAACTTCTGTTATTACTTCATTAACCTCCTCCACAACTTCCTCAACATTTTTAACAACCTCCTTCTCAGCAACCAAATTTGGGGATTTCGCCTTTACATGCGCATCTCCTCATATTTCCCTTTTGTCTTTGGTTTCTTGCTTCAATAATATGTCTAGGGTTTTTTCATCATCCTCCTTTTATTCAACATTCTCATTTGTCAATGATACGTCTTTCTCAACTTTCTTCTTGGATATTCCCTTCATTGTCACTTCTCTCTTGCTCTTCTTATTTAGCTTTTCATGAGAGGAATCCTTAGGCGCGCATGTAGTAGATGCACCAGGATCCCTCATAGGTCCAATCTTCACAACCTTCTTACCCTTTTTATTTTGATTACTCTTTTTCTCCTCTACCTTGTTCACGTATTCTTCTTCCTCCAACATTCCCAATATGTGATCAGGGAACATTGTAGTCGACTCCTTATTGCAAACCATATGGTTAACCTTTAACTCCCATTCATACTTTTATTTTTGAAATATGAAAAATCATCTCTGGTCCTTCTGCATATGTAGCATCAATTTACATGTCAAGCTGTCAGTTTCAAAGCTAACTTCTCCCTCTACTGACCCATGTCCCGCCTCCTGCTTCTTTCTTGCCCTGGGCTTCAGCAAAGTCTGTAGACTATTTTTTTCAAATGCTGCTTGAGGATTGCAAATCTCATATGTATCCTTATCTTGCACTCCCTGTTTATCACACAATTCAATGATCAGACATGGAAAGTAGAGCATTCCATCTTTCTTCTTGGAGCATGCCTGGATATCTTGGACTATGATCTTCCCATCATTTATGGTGTACCCCGTAGTGATGCAATGTAAAAGCGCCAACCTTATTTTTTTGACAGTTTCATTGTGCGTTGTTGGCTTCAGTGAGTGCTTAATGAAATGATACCAAGATTTTGACTCTGGTTTCAAATTCATCCTCTTCACAGTCTTTTCTCCACCTGACTTTACCCAAGTTGTATTTGGGTTGCCCGGGGATTTCATGTAATCCTCAAACTCAATATCATTAGCTCTATCTAGAATCTCTTGATATTGATCATCAGAGTTTTTCAACCCCTAAATCATATTGATGGTTCCTTCGGAGTATGACACACAATACCGCATCACCATGACTTCGGTTTTCTTATTGGCACTATTTAGGTTGGCGTAAAACTCTTTCACCTACTGAGTGTTGTACGGTGCAGGTTGTTTGAAAAAGTTAACCCACTTCTTGAGTTTGATTAGCGACTCAATTCTTCTAGGGAGACCTAGGTTGTCATCTTCTCTATTCAAAGTAAAACCTCATTCAGAAAACATTCCCCTACCAGGGATGGAAATCTTTGATTCTTCGATTGGCATCTGCATTGATAAATACTTCACAGTCACTTCCCTCATCATTAGAAATATCCATGGCAAGTGTAACGTTCTTATGAGCATAAGTTTTGATTCTTACTTAGGAGGATGTTGGCTTCAAGGTCATTTTAGGGTTTGAGAAGAATGATTTTTGGATGAAAATGGGTTGTGAGAGAGAGTGTGACATAAATATTGGAAACTTTAAGGAAGATGTGTATGGAGCGGTTTGAAAAAAATGGTGAAGTGATGAGAGGTTTTATTTTTGAGTGGAAGTTGAGAAGTTTGGAGCAGAGGGATGTAATATACAAAATTGGATAAACAAAATTGAATTTGACAAATGAGAGGGTTTAGACATTCTAGGACATGACAAGGCTTACTTCAGGTAATGACATTCAAAAACATGCAAGTAGCAGTTAATTCTCTGTCCCCTATGTGAAATCACGCTGGCAGAACTATAGTATGTCACGCACGCATGGGATTTTCTCTATCCACTTGCTTTTTGTTTCCCTCATGTGCCCCAACATTTTCCTCTCTCATGATATAACCAAAAGACTTAGTATTATTATTTGTTCTCCTTTCTTGTACAAGACTCTCTCAGCTTTAACAGTCACAATAGGATTCATCACTGACTCTTCCCACTTTATTGCATTAATCACATCATCTAAAAAATAAATTAACTAAAACATGAAAGTTAAACTGGGTTGCCTCCTAGTAGTGTGATTTTATAGTCTTACTACAGAAAAAATCAAACAGATTCAATCAAATGCATGGTGGCCCTTGTGTTGTCTAAGGATTCACCATGATACATCTTCACCCTTTGGCCATTCACTTTGAAAATTTCACTCGTTCTTTCATTCAATATATCCATAGCCTCATGAGGATAAATCTTAAGCAGTTTAAAGGGCCTGGGCCATCTAGATTTAAGTTTTCTAGGGAAAAGCTTTAACCTAGAGTTAAACAAAATAACAAGTTGTCCTTTACTTAACTCCATCTTCAAGCACTTCCTGTCGTGCCACCTCTTGGTCTTTTCCTTGTACAACTCAGCATTCTCAAGAAAATAACCTATTCTCCTCAAGCTCATTTAGTTGAAGCATTCTAGTTTGGCCAGCCTTAGATAAGTCAAAATTAAGGGTTTTGGCTGCCCAAAAAGCTTTGTGCTCCAACTCAATAGGCAAGTGGCATGCCTTCCCATAGACAACTTTGTATGGATACATGCCTAAGGGGGTCTTAAAAGTTGTTTTATTTGCCCATAAGGCATCATCCAAATGCTTAGAATCTTTTCTAGAGGGGTTAACAACTTTTTCCAAAATCCTCTTTATTTCTCTATTAAAAACTTTAGCTTGCCCACTGCATTGTGGGTGGTAGGCCTTAGCAACCTTGTGTTTCACACCATACTTTGCCATCAAATTTTCAAAGATTTTATTGCAAAAATGGGTTCCTTCATCACTAATAATTACTCTAGGGGTGCCATGTCTAGACAAAATATTTTTCACTAAAAATATGGTCACCACCCTAGCACCATTAGTTGGAATTGTTACTGCCTCTATCCATTTGGAAACATAATCCACACTACCAATATGTACAAATTGCAAAAAGATTGAGGGAATGGCCCCATGAAGTTAATTCCCCATTGTTGTACCCCAAAATTTGCCCTCCCATATTCTTCAAGAAATTACCAAGCAAAGCTTCAAAATTCCCCCAAGGGTTGCATAGTCAAGGGTCTCCTAAACAGTCAAGATTAGGGTTTTTGTTTTGATTAAGAAAATGAAGTTTCCAAAGGTCCAATCAAATCTCACATGCCTACAAATATGGTCAAGCATCCTCATATCAAGTTTCAAGACATTCAGCTCAAAATTGCACAGTCAAAAACCCTAATTGCACTACAGTCAACTGTAGGGGCAAAATGGTCATTTGACAGTCAAAAGTTCAAATTTTTGGTCAACATATCATTTTGAAGCCACAAACATCATTTGATCAATACTTGATCATGATTCTCAAAGTTTGGCTCAGAAATCATCAAGATGCAAAAGTTTCCTTATTTGGACAGTTGAAAAAGTCAACTGTAAATTGACCAGGGCATAACTTCGACATGGATTATCAGAAAAATTCCATCCAAAGCTCATTTTGAAGAGAAAGACATTTCCTACAACTCATCTTCATACTTCAAGTCCAAGAAATGCTCTCACAAAAAGTTATCAATTTCAACATTATAGGTCATTTTCAAAAGTCAACAAAAAGGGACTTTAAGTCAAAGGCCATAACTTGAGATTGGTAAATCAAAATGACATGGGACCAAAGGCATTGGTTAGAGGAATCAAAGACCTTTCCAAAATGTCCAAGAACATGAGAAAAGCTTAAAAATTGAGCAAGTTATGCCTTGTGGAAGTTGGGAAATATTTGGATATTTTGAAAAGTCAACATTGATTCAAATGACCTAAAAATGCTAATGGGCCCATTTTTCTTCCATAATTCATCATCCATGACATGTGCACGACCACTTGGCCCAAAGGGAAGTTTTTATTCATTTTTTATTTATTTATTTGGATTTTTATTAATAATAATTCATTTAAATTAAAATAAATACATGAAAAATGCTAACCTAAATTTTTTCAATCTTTTTGTGCATGTTTTATCCTCAAGATTTCGTGTACAACTAAATAGGGAAAGATTTGGATTGATTGATCATGATTTGAACAAAAAGCACATGGAAAATATTTGGAAAATAATGCTTGAAAATCAAATCTCTAAAACCATTATTGCAAGAGATTTTGATCAGTTTTTCAAACCTAATTGACTCAATACAAAAGCAAAAACACAACCCTAATGCTGAGGACAATCAAGCTGCGCTAGAAACCATTGACAAAACTTGAAATTTTGGCAAAGAAATTCAAAACTGTAAACTCACTTCCAGGGCGATTCAAGGCACAATTCTCATTTCATTAGCTTCCTCAAGCATCACTGAACGTATTCCAATCAAAGACCTTCATTAAAACTCAAGGAATCGGTATACAGAACTCCAAATATTTCATGGAAAATTCATGATCGTATTTTAAATTCTATGCATTTTCATGGCATTTTAATTGTTGATTCATGTTCCTGGTATGATTCTAAAGCTAACCCATGCGTTTAATTGGATTATTACATGCTATAGGTGATTTCGCCATTATTGAATGTTAGGGTTTACAGGACCTTAAATTGGGGATTTTAAAACAAGGCAAAATTGGAGCATATGACCTTGACCATTAAAACAAGCACGTCTGGACGATCTTGAACCCACCCTCGCGCTCAATTTATGAGCGTCAGAGGGCCATTCGCTATTTTCTCGTATCTCACCTATGGCAACGTTTACAAAACCGTTGCTAGTTTGTTATTGTTTCAGGAAAATAAAACACAATGAAGAAGAAGGGTACGTGGCCAATCACGACTGGACGCTTTGAATCTTGGCGCGCGCTTTTTCTGATCAGGCCACTAGCGATCGTTTTGCTTTATAATAATTCTCATGCATATAATATACAAAGTAAACAATTGGTTCAGTGGCGCACGTGTTGATTGGTAATGCTAATGACCTGGGTTCGATCTCAGGTCTTCACTCTTTCCACATATTTTTTTCCCATTGATATTCCCATGCAGGATCAACATCAAGGCACATCATGCACCCTCCAGATCAAACCATCCACGTGCATATCAGGCTCAAATCAAAGGCTCAGAATTGAGGAACACCATAAGCTTGGTCAAACGTGCTACATGCTAGTGAAAAAGTCCAACAAGGCCAAAGTCAAATGGGCCTGAATTGCTAGAGAGAAACCTCCATGTTGGGGACTACAAACCCCCTAGGTTTGCCATATTTTCTATTTGTTATCTTCTTTTTAATTATTGTTTTATTCAATTGATTAATTATTTTCACAAAAAATATAAAAAAAACATAAAAAAAATCAGAAAAGAGGAAAAATATAATAAATATTTTTGTTTTAACATTTTCTTAAATAAATTGCACGTGATTAAATTTAGTTTTAAATTAGGTTTGTAATTTTAATACTTTTAATAAAAATCAAAAAAACATAGAATTAGGCTTAATTAATAATTTTTCCTCTTTTTATTTTTTCTTTCATATTTAATATTATTTATTTTATTTATTCTCATAATTAAATTTGCATGTAAAAATTAGGGTTAATTTAGGTTAAATTCTAATGTTTTCTTAATAAATTAAAATAAAATAGAATTAGGGTTAGCGTTTAATTTCAATTAATTTTTTCTATTAAATCCTAAAATACTAAAAATACCAAAAACATTTCTTTTTCTTTATTAATTAATTCCGTTTAATTTAATTTTGCAAAAGGGGTCCAACGCCCTCGTTTTTTTAATTTGCATATTTATTTGTATTCTTATAATTGTGATGTATCTCTCCCAAAGTCGTGTAACTAAACTGCTCGTACTTTCTTTTATTTTCTTTATTTTTCCGTCAAATCGGGTCCTGGTTAATTTTGGCGATGTGGACCCGCGCCATTTATAATAGCTTAGAATTTACTTTCCGCAAATATCTTAACTGTTAAATAATGGCATGAAAGAATGTATAGACATAAATAAAAACAAGCGTAGAACACCAATAACATGACAAGATAAATGCAAATGAAAACGACACACAAATCGCACACACCACCCCTAGGGTACGCCTCACTGTTGCCTTGCCTTCAAAAGGTGATCGTCGAGTAGAGGATGTCTTAGTAAGTCCTCATGATCCGGGAACCTGGCATGAGGGTAGCTTCTAAGGTGTCTTCCCATTGCTCTGGTGATCACCATGTCCCGAACCTCGAATTGACCCGAACACCTCCAACGGTGGTGCTACCTACCTCTCAATGGTGGGATGTCACTACTTTAAAGGACATTTACACAGACGAATTCCTTAGGGTAGGTAGACGACTCTAGATACTTGCTCTAATTTCAAAACAAATCAAAAATACTTTTCACACCAACACATTTTCAAAAAGCTTTTGAAAGCAATTTTTCAAACACTCTTGAGGACCGATACAAGAGTCGAACTGAAATTTTCAAAGAAACTTTTTAAAACCCACAGTTGAAAAGCAAACAAACCATTTTTGAAAACACAAGTGAGCAAGTATCTAAGAGCCCATGGATAACCATGGATAGAAAGGGTGCTAACACCTTCCCTTTCTATAACCTACCTCCCGAACCGAGAGCAATCTCTTTAAGGAATTTTTCTGTGCTTTTGTCCTTTCCATTTGGAGAAAATAAAAGACGGTGGCGACTCTTGCTTCCGCGACATTTCGCGAACCAGCGTTAAACAGTCAGTTCCAGATCCACCGATCACAGAACTGGCGACTCTGCTGGGGACTTAAACTTAAAGTGAGGTGTACCTTAGGGTTTGTTCATAACTGTGTTTTCAATTGCTTTCCTTGTTTGCTTTAAATTGTGGGACTGTCTTGGGAGTTCTATAGATCCTAACCCGGATCTGGGGATACCTTCTTAGAAAGTAGCAACAAGGCTGTGAGGGAACTGTGCGGGGTATACCGACATGGTTGAAACAGTCTGCTACGTTGATGTGGCACTTTGGTGTGTACCGGTAACCCTTGAGTTCAGTCAAGGAGAGTACGGGGCCTCCGCGTGGTGTCATGAAGCATCAACAGACCTTAGGAACCTTAATTGAACTATCTTGGCCTCTTTAGGGTAGTGAGATAACTGACTTTGGTGCAGTCCGAGGTTGGTTGATACTCGATACTACACTCAATTGAGGGTTGCTTTCCTGGAATATTTCGGTCGCCAGTTCAGTGGCTAAATCGAAACGATGAACAATGAAAGCAATCCCGTGATATTGGGACCCTTAGAACCCGGTTACTTCTAATAGGACAGGTTGAGCCCACCAACTGAAAGAGGGTAATACCCAGACCCCATGCTGGCCTAAACTCTAAGGGTTTCTCTTGGGTGACTTGCGTGTCTTCGTACTTGACTACTTGCATGCTTGTTATCTGACACATGAACTACTTGCAGGTTTTGTCCTTAATTTGGGACTCATAACAGGGTTACTTACATTACCCCATGCATACCATAACATCATACCATTGCATACATCCTAACCCATTTCAAGGATCTCAAGGGCTTGTGATGCAGGTCATGATAAATCAAACATCTAGAAAGGGGCAAAGAGGATTTATTTTCCTTTAGCCAAGGTTTTCAGGGGCTATGACCCACTCGATATGGTGAGCTTTGACTCCTGGAGAAGGGTCCCCTAACCAAAGTTGTCTGGAAGCCAGAACTAGACATGATGACTAAAGTCAGGGGCTATGACCCACTGGATATGGTGAGCCTTTGATCCTTGAAGAAGGACTCTCAACAACATGAAGTACCTTCAATCAAGTTTCCAGTTTCCAACTCTAACAATTTGTTTACCCCTCGAGGTCCTTGAAATCATTGCATGCATATCATACATATCATTGCATAACAGGTACCCTTTCTCTGCAGGTTGCTTACCTTCTTCGCTGTTTATTTCAGCAGTCTCGTCATGAATCCTGAATCCTCAACCGAGCACACTATCAAGGCCCTCCAGGCTCAGAACGCCCAGTTCCAAGGGTTGATCATGAATTTGACCCAGGGGCAACAAGATCTGAAGGCTCTGCTCTTGAAGAAGGAAAAGAAGAAAAAGAGGATTGTTTTGTTCAGCCCTAGACGCAGATCGGGGAACACCCTGCAGGATCAAGCTGAGAGGACAACTCCATCTGTGGGGAAAGGCAGTCATCAAGAGGAAAGGGTTCCCAGTCCAGTGGTCTCCGACAATGAGACAGATTTCAACGACGAACAGTACCCTCCGGCTGAGGATAAGTACAAACAGTTGGAAGACCGGCTAAGTGCTATGGAGATACAAAAGGTGCCTGGCCTGGATTTCGAGGATCTAGGTCTGTCTTCTGGGGTAGTGATTCCGCACAAGTTTAAGGCACCTGCCTTTGCTAAATACGACGGGGCATCCTGTCCTAAATTGCATCTCAGGGCTTACACAAGGAGGATCCAGCCCTATACAGCTGACAAAAACTTATGGATCCATTTCTTCCAAGAGAGTCTTTCAGGGACTCAGCTCGAGTGGTTCTACCAATTGAATGGAGCCAACATCCATACCTGGGAAGACCTAGCCACTTCTTTCTACAAGCATTACTAGTACAATGCCGACCTTGCTCCTACACGTACCCAACTCCAGAGTATGTCGCTGGGGTCAAATGAAGGTTTCAAGGAATACGCGCAGAGATGGAGAGACCTTGCTGGAAGGGTGCAGCCTCCATTAACTGACCGGGAACTCGTTGATATGTTCTTGGGGACCCTATCCGGGCCATTCTTCAATCATCTCATTGGTAATTCATCTGCAGGATTTACCGACCTCATCCTGACTGGCGAAAGAATTGAAGCTGGTATCAAGAGTGGGAAAATCCAAGAGGCCACACCTTCTGACACTCACAAAAAGCCTTACACGGGAAAGAAAGAATCTAATGCTACATACAGCCAAAAGAGTCTTCGTGACCAACATGCAGGGGCAGTCATGATTTCTGGTTCTGCACCACGCCGCCAACCACAAAAGGGCAACCAGCGAAGGCCGGACGAGCCTAAAAGACAATTCACCAATATTAACATGCCATGGTCACAAGCATTACAACACATGTTGAAAATGAACCTGATTGCGGTGATCAACCCTCCTGCAAATCCCAAGACCTCCTCTCCAAGCTACAATCCAGAAACGAGGTGTGCTTATCATTCTGATAGCCCGGGGCACGATACTGAGGACTGTTGGGCACTGAAGTACAAGATTCAGAACATGATCGATGCTAAAGAGATCGAATTTGAACCTGCTGAGACCCCCAACGTGATCACTGCTCCCTTGCCAAAGCATGGCTAGATTTTTGTTCATTTGAATTCAAGTTGTATCTTTCTTTTCTTATTCAAACAAACAATTATTATGTTAAACTCTTTTATTTCATGAATTCATTACACATGTCTGTCTTGAATTAATTATGTTTACTGTACTTAAAACTGCTTTCATATTTTTGTGATGACCAACTCTTGACTGAAAATTCTAAACCTCTTGAGGGAGGAT
Source organism: Vicia faba (assembly GCA_948472305.1). NCBI lineage: Eukaryota > Viridiplantae > Streptophyta > Magnoliopsida > Fabales > Fabaceae > Vicia > Vicia faba. Next base: position 1,540,884,746 of record OX451739.1, read on the forward strand.
GACGAAAACGATACCATAATCTACAGTATGCTTTTGAATAGACCCTGTTGATGAGGTACAGGCATTGTTTCAATCCCTAAACACTGGAGTTATAAGGATGATAATCCCTCGTCAACCCCTTTGAGCCAAAGAAGTAGGAGTTTTTCTTTCCGAAATTTGAAACCCTTCATCATAACCTGGGGCAGGGTAGTTTCTCTCAGTTGACCCAAGTGCGTAACGAAGGACACCAAAAAAGATCCTTACAAAACAAAGAAAGACAGTGATGGCTCAGAACAATCAAAAGGACAGACAGTCATTACCAAAAATATTCATAAATGAAAAGCCCAAAAAGTCAAAACCTATAAAGGAGACTTACGAAACTGGGGCATCCCGCCGACTGTAATTCCAAAAAGGAAACAGCTCAGGCAAAAAAAAAATAGGGATAACAAAATCAAAGAAGAAAGAGGTCCTACAAACCCTCAACAAAAACAAAAAAATGACTGCATGTTCGGAATAAATCATCAATATCTGAACCATCATTGGAATATCAGAGCAAAGACTCGAACAAGGTCTAACGCATGATCAACTGAGTTTAGGTTTGGAGAACATCACGAAGAGCGGGTGGGTACAAATAATTTGAGCCTTTATCCTTTGTTTCTTAAACCGTGAACCAGGCCACGTTATAACCCTTAAAAGTCCTAGCTGAAGCATGGGTTAGTTCGAAAGCATACTGTTACGAAGGTATCCTGACTCCTGAAGGTTTGCTATAAAATCTTGAGTTGACACCGCACTGTATTACAAAAAAATGCATTTTCAAAATTCAGGACAGACATAGGCTTTGGCATTCTTAAAATAACCTTGTTTGCATATGACTATTTGTTTGAACAGCAGGGAAATTCGCACGATGAACACCTTGCGAACAGAAGTACCTCCAATCAAGGGGCACAGTAGGAGCATTGCCCATTATCTGGGGCATGACAAAATACTTCCAACAGGGGCAACTCCATACATTCTGAAAGCACGGACATAGTCGAAAAATACTACGCATAATCAAAGACCCGCTAGGTTGACATACCTAGGAAAAAATAGGGGCTTCCCGGCGAACCAAAAGGGTTCGGGCAAAATGAAGGGATGAAAACGGAAAAATATGTACACCCGGCAAGTCGAAAACCTGAAAAGGCGGCTTGGGAAAAAATGGGTATCCCGGTGGACTGAAAACCCGAAAGGGCAGTCCAGGCAAAAATTAGGGATTTAAGCGTACAACTATGTCCCGGCATCTCGTCACTTGTCTGCCAGAAGATTTGTCAAACGACCTCCAAGGTATCTTCTCCCTTCACCTCAGAAACAGGGGCAATAATGAGTCGTCCAGGCGATCTGGTTGCTCTGTCAACCAAAACACTAAGGTCAATATAAAGATGATTACCATTTACCTTTACAAATCCCAGATCGACATTAAAAATCAGGTAGCCTTACCCCGGTTCCTCCAGAAGTCTTACATGGACCTATCTCAAGATGACCTAACCCCGGTTCATCAAAAAGTTTTTACACGAACTTATCCAAGTAACCTAACCCCGGTTCCTCCAGAAGTCTTACATGGACCTATCTCAGGATGACCTAACCCCGGTTCATCAAGAAGTTTTTACACAAGCTTATCCAAGTAACCTAACCCCGGTTCCTCCAGAAGTCTTACATGGACCTATCTCAAGATGACCTAACCCCGGTTCATCAAGAAGTTTTTACACGAACTTATCCAAGTAACCTAACCCCGGTTCCTCCAGAAGTCTTACATGGACCTATCTCAAGATGACCTAACCCCGGTTCATCAAGAAGTTTTTACACGAACTTATCCAAGTAACCTAACCCCGGTTCCTCCAGAAGTCTTACATGGACCTATCTCAGGATGACCTAACCCCGGTTCATCAAGAAGTTTTTACACAAGCTTATCCAAGTAACCTAACCCCGGTTCCTCCAGAAGTCTTACATGGACCTATCTCAAGATGACCTAACCCCGGTTCATCAAGAAGTTCTACACAAACTTATCCTGCCGTAACCTAACCCTGGTTCCTCCAGAAGTCTTACATGGACCTATCTCAAGATGACCTTACCTCGGTTCGTCAAGAAGTCTTACACGAACTTATCCTGCGGCAACCTAACCCCGGTTCCCCCCCAGAAGTCATACATGGATTTAGCTCAAGATAACCTAACCCCGGTTCATCAAGAAGTTTTACATGAACTTACCTCACCAAGCAACCCTACATCGCTTCCCTCTCTTCAAGATGCAATTTTACATGGACTCGTCACCCAGAAACCCTATACAGGTTCTCCCTTTCCAAGAGCGAAGTTTTAGACGAACTCATCATCAAAGTAACCCTACCCAGGTTCCTTCTCCATTTCAGATGCAGTTTTACACGAGCTCATCAACAGGCAACCCTACATATGTGCCCTCTTTCAACTTACAAAATTACAGTTCAAAATCTCCCCAGGAGAGTCCAATCTAGTCCCCCAGGAAAGTTGGAATCCACATATCCCCAAGCAGTAAGCTTATCCCCAGTAGATTCTGGAAGCTTACCCCACGCAAGAGTACGAACGCGTCGTCCAGCTTTATTTAAAGAGTTATGTCCTTAACAGGATATAACTGGGTTATCCTCAGCCAAAAGCCACGAAAAGATCGTCGTCGACAGAATCTTCTTATCCCCAGCAAAGTCTGTTAGCACTTCCAATACAACAAAGATATCCCCAGCAATGCTTATCAACAATTCAGCAGAAATACCTCTCCCCACAGAGTATTGCTCCCCAGCATGGTCGCTAGAGTATTTTTCTCCCCGCTGAATCTTCCATTTGCCAAGTTTATTCCTCAACGGAGTCATCTTCTCCTACCGGTATTCTTGCAGTTATCATCCCCAACGGAAGCAAAATCTACTCTTCAATATCAGCCCAGGAGTGACTTTCCGGCACCCGTCAAGGATTTACTTTCCTAGACGAAAAACACATACATAAACATTACATACATCATTATAGCATGCATAACGCATCATATCATACAAATCTCATTTATGTTGAGAACATCATTGCTTGATCCATATCATACATTGCGTATGACTGACTTTTATCTTTCAGGAAAGATTCAACTAAATTCTCAATCATATTTCAAGACCTAGACCGGTTCAGTTAATCGACTCTAAAGATATCTTATCCAGTCCAAGGCCTTCTCTAGTCCAGCCAAATCGACTCCCAACAGATTTTTCTGATGAAGACTCAGTAGAAGTTATCAGATTTCCTATTGGTTCTCTCTCCGACGGTGCATGAGATTTCCATTTTAGGTTTTCTTTGAGATTATAATGTCCTATTGGTTCTCTCTCCGACGGTGCATGAGATTTCCATTTTAGGTTTTTCTTTGAGATTATACTTTCCTATTGGTTCTCTCTCCGACGGCGCATGAGATTTCCATTTTAGGTTTTTCTTTGAGATTATTTTCCTAATGGTTCTCTCTCCGACGGTGCATGAGATTTCCATTTTAGGTTTTTCTTTGAGATTATATTTTCCTATTGGTTCTCTCTCCGGCGGTGCATGAGATTTCCATTTTTAAGTTTCCCTTTCAGATTATAATTTCCTTTGGTTCTCTTCCCGATACTGCGAAGATGGTAATTCCCACCAAGATTTTCTCAACGAGCGTTGTTGAAGTTAAAGTCACCCAAGGTTCTCTTACCGTTCATGCTAAGGTAGTAACCATACCTGGTTCATTCATCATCTTGTGAAGCTCCAGACTCAGCTCCTGTAACCAGTCAGGACACCTCTGTACCAAGCATCTGAAAATCAGCTCCTGCAACGTGCCAGGTACTCATTTTTCTTTTGCAGGTATGCAGGTTCTCGCTAAGGAATCTCTTACGCGATCAACATCCAGATGGCATCTATAAGCCCATCATCCTATTCATCAACCTCTAAATGGCATCTATAAGCCCATTCCCATCATCACACTGTTACTATGTGAGCGCAAATTTCTGGGCACTCTAGTGTTCAATCATCTTCTACCCTCGGATTACGAAAGGCACGTCAGCCAATCTGCATCCTCAGGTCTAAGAAGATTGAACAGGGGCAACTGTTGTACCCCAAAATTTGCCCTCCCATATTCTTCAAGAAATTACCAAGCAAAGCTTCAAAATTCCCCCAAGGGTTGCATAGTCAAGGGTCTCCTAAACAGTCAAGATTAGGGTTTTTGTTTTGATCAAGAAAATGAAGTTTCCAAAGGTCCAATCAAATCTCACATGCCTAAAAATATGGTCAAGCATCCTCATATCAAGTTTCAAGACATTCAGCTCAAAATTGCACAGTCAAAAACCCTAATTGCACTACAGTCAACTGTAGGGGCAAAATGGTCATTTGACAGTCAAAAGTTCAAATTTTTGGTCAACATATCATTTTGAAGCCACAAACATCATTTGATCAATGCTTGATCATGATTCTCAAAGTTTGGCTCAGAAATCATCAAGATGCAAAAGTTTCCTTATTTGTGACAGTTGAAAAAGTCAACTGTAAATTGACCAGGGCATAACTTCCACATGGATTATCAGAAAAATTCCATCCAAAGCTCATTTTGAAGAGAAAGACATTTCCTACAACTCATCTTCATACTTCAAGTCCAAGAAATGCTCTCACAAAAAGTTATCAATTTCAACATTATAGGTCATTTTCAAAAGTCAACAAAAAGGGACTTTAAGTCAAAGGCCATAACTTGAGATTGGTAAATCAAAATGACATGGGACCAAAGGAATTGGTTAGAGGACTCAAAGACCTTTCCAAAATGTCCAATAACATGAGAAAAGATTAAAAATTGAGCAAGTTATGCCTTGTGGAAGTTGGGAAATTTTTGGATATTTTGAAAAGTCAACATTGATTCAAATGACCTAAAAATGCTAATGGGCCCATTTTTCTTCCATAATTCATCATCCATGACATGTGCACGACCACTTGGCCCAAAGGGAAGTTTTTATTCATTTTTTATTTATTTATTTGGATTTTTATTAATAATAATTCATTTAAATTAAAATAAATACATGAAAAATGCTAACCTAAATTTTTTCAATCTTTTTGTGCATGTTTTATCCTCAAGATTTCGTGTACAACTAAATAGGGAAAGATTTGGATTGATTGATCATGATTTGAACAAAAAGCACATGGAAAATATTTGGAAAATAATGCTTGAAAATCAAATCTCTAAAACCATTATTGCAAGAGATTTTGATCAGTTTTTCAAACCTAATTGACTCAATACAAAAGCAAAAACACAACCCTAATGCTGAGGACAATCAAGCTGCGCTAGAAACCATTGACAAAACTTGAAATTTTGGCAAAGAAATTCAAAACTGTAAACTCACTTCCAGGGCGATTCAAGGCACAATTCTCATCTCATTAGCTTCCTCAAGCATCACTGAACGTATTCCAATCAAAGACCTTCATCAAAACTCAAGGAATCGGTATACAGAACTCCAAATATTTCATGGAAAATTCATGATCGTATTTTAAATTCTATGCATTTTCATGGCATTTTAATTGTTGATTCATGTTCCTGGTATGATTCTAAAGCTAACCCATGCGTTTAATTGGATTATTACATGCTATAGGTGATTTCGCCATTATTGAATGTTAGGGTTTACAGGACCTTAAATTGGGGATTTTAAAACAAGGCAAAATTGGAGCATATGACCTTGACCATTAAAACAAGCGCGTCTGGACGATCTTGAACACACCCTCGCGCTCAATTTATGAGCGTCAGAGGGCCATTCGCTATTTTCTCGTATCTCACCTATGGCAACGTTTACAAAACCGTTGCTAGTTTGTTATTGTTTCAGGAAAATAAAACACAATGAAGAAGAAGGGTACGTGGCCAATCACGACTGGACGCTTTGAATCTTGGCGCGCGCTTTTTCTGATCAGGCCACTAGCGATCGTTTTGCTTTATAATAATTCTCATGCATATAATATACAAAGTAAACAATTGGTTCAGTGGCGCACGTGTTGATTGGTAATGCTAATGACCTGGGTTCGATCCTAGGTCTTCACTCTTTCCACATATTTTTTTCCCATTGATATTCCCATGCAGGATCAACATCAAGGCACATCATGCACCCTCCAGATCAAACCATCCACGTGCATATCAGGCTCAAATCAAAGGCTCAGAATTGAGGAACACCATAAGCTTGGTCAAACGTGCTACATGCTAGTGAAAAAGTCCAACAAGGCCAAAGTCAAATGGGCCTGAATTGCTAGAGAGAAACCTCCATGTTGGGGACTACAAACCCCCTAGGTTTGCCATATTTTCTATTTGTTATCTTCTTTTTAATTATTGTTTTATTCAATTGATTAATTATTTTCACAAAAAATATAAAAAAAACATAAAAAAATCAGAAAAGAGGAAAAATATAATAAATATTTTTGTTTTAACATTTTCTTAAATAAATTGCACGTGATTAAATTTAGTTTTAAATTAGGTTTGTAATTTTAATACTTTTAATAAAAATCAAAAAAACATAGAATTAGGCTTAATTAATAATTTTTCCTCTTTTTATTTTTTCTTTCATATTTAATATTATTTATTTTATTTATTCTCATAATTAAATTTGCATGTAAAAATTAGGGTTAATTTAGGTTAAATTCTAATGTTTTCTTAATAAATTAAAATAAAATAGAATTAGGGTTAGCGTTTAATTTCAATTAATTTTTTCTATTAAATCCTAAAATACTAAAAATACCAAAAACATTTCTTTTTCTTTATTAATTAATTCCGTTTAATTTAATTTTGCAAAAGGGGTCCAACGCCCTCGTTTTTTTAATTCGCATATTTATTTGTATTCTTATAATTGTGATGTATCTCTCCCAAAGCCGTGTAACTAAACTGCTCGTACTTTCTTTTATTTTCTTTATTTTTCCGTCAAATCGGGTCCTGGTTAATTTTGGCGATGTGGACCCGCGCCATTTATAATAGCTTAGAATTTACTTTCCGCAAATATCTTAACTGTTAAATAATGGCATGAAAGAATGTATGGACATAAATAAAAACAAGCGTAGAACACCAATAACATGACAAGATAAATGCAAATGAAAACGACACACGAATCGCACACACCACCCCTAGGGTACGCCTCACTGTTGCCTTGCCTTCGAAAGGTGATCGTCGAGTAGAGGATGTCTTAGTAAGTCCTCATGATCCGGGAACCTGGCATGAGGGTAGCTTCTAAGGCGTCTTCCCATTGCTCTGGTGATCACCATGTCCCGAACCTCGAATTGACCCGAACACCTCCAACGGTGGTGCTACCTACCTCTCAATGGTGGGATGTCACTACTTTAAAGGACATTTACACAGACGAATTCCTTAGGGTAGGTAGACGACTCTAGATACTTGCTCTAATTTCAAAACAAATCAAAAATACTTTTCACACCAACACATTTTCAAAAAGCTTTCGAAAGCAATTTTTCAAACACTCTTGAGGACCGATACAAGAGTCGAACTGAAATTTTCAAAGAAACTTTTTAAAACCCACAGTTGAAAAGCAAACAAACCATTTTTGAAAACACAAGTGAGCAAGTATCTAAGAGCCCATGGATAACCATGGATAGAAAGGGTGCTAACACCTTCCCTTTCTATAACCTACCTCCCGAACCGAGAGCAATCTCTTTAAGGAATATTTCTGTGCTTTTGTCCTTTCCATTTGGAGAAAATAAAAGACGGTGGCGACTCTTGCTTCCGCGACATTTCGCGAACCAGCGTTAAATAGTCATTTCCAGATCCACCGATCACAGAACTGGCGACTCTGCTGGGGACTTAAACTTAAAGTGAGGTGTACCTTAGGGTTAGTTCATAACTATGTTTTCAATTGCTTTCCTTGTTTGCTTTAAATTGTGGGACTGTCTTGGGAGTTCTATAGATCCTAACCCGGATCTGGGGATACCTTCTTAGAAAGTAGCAACAAGGCTGTGAGGGAACTGTGCGGGGTATACCGACATGGTTGAAACAGTCTGCTACGTTGATGTGGCACTTTGGTGTGTACCGGTAACCCTTGAGTTCAGTCAAGGAGAGTACGGGGCCTCCGCGTGGTGTCATGAAGCATCAACAGACCTTAGGAACCTTAATTGAACTATCTTGGCCTCTTTAGGGTAGTGAGATAACTGACTTTGGTGCAGTCCGAGGTTGGTTGATACTCGATACTACACTCAATTGAGGGTTGCTTTCCTGGAATATTTCAGTCGCCAGTTCAGTGGCTAAATCAAAACGATGAAAAATGAAAGCAATCCCGTGATATTGGGACCCTTAGAACCCGGTTACTTCTAATAGGACAGGTTGAGCCCACCAACTGAAAGAGGGTAATACCCAGACCCCATGCTGGCCTAAACTCTAAGGGTTTCTCTTGGGTGACTTGCGTGTCTTCGTACTTGACTACTTGCATGCTTGTTATCTGACACATGAACTACTTGCAGGTTTTGTCCTTAATTTGGGACTCATAACAGGGTTACTTACATTACCCCATGCATACCATAACATCATACCATTGCATACATCCTAACCCATTTCAAGGATCTCAAGGGCTTGTGATGCAGGTCATGATAAATCAAACATCTAGCAAGGGGAAAAGAGGATTTATTTTCCTTTAGCCAAGGTTTTCAGGGGCCATGACCCACTCGATATGGTGAGCTTTGACTCCTGGGGAAGGGTCCCCTAACCAAAGTTGTCTGGAAGCCAGAACTAGACATGATGACTAAAGTCAGGGGCTATGACCCACTGGATATGGTGAGCCTTTGATCCTTGAAGAAGGACTCTCAACAACATGAAGTACCTTCAATCAAGTTGCCAGTTTCCAACTCTAACAATTTGTTTACCCCTCGAGGTCCTTGAAATCATTGCATGCATATCATACATATCATTGCATAACAGGTACCCTTTCTCTGCAGGTTGCTTACCTTCTTCGCTGTTTATTTCAGCAGTCTCGTCATGAATCCTGAATCCTCAACCGAGCACACTATCAAGGCCCTCCAGGCTCAGAACGCCCAGTTCCAAGGGCTGATCATGAATTTGACCCAGGGGCAACAAGATCTGAAGGCTCTGCTCTTGAAGAAGGAAAAGAAGAAAAAGAGGACTGTTTTGTTCAGCCCTAGACGCAGATCGGGGAACACCCTGCAGGATCAAGCTGAGAGGACAACTCCATCTGTGGGGAAAGGCAGTCATCAAGAGGAAAGGGTTCCCAGTCCAGTGGTCTCCGACAATGAGACAGATTTCAATGACGAACAGTACCCTCCGGCTGAGGATAAGTACAAACAGTTGGAAGACCGGCTAAGTGCTATGGAGATACAAAAGGTGCCTGGCCTGGATTTCGAGGATCTAGGTCTGTCTTCTGGGGTAGTGATCCCGCACAAGTTTAAGGCACCTGCCTTTGCTAAATACGACGGGGCATCCTGTCCTAAATTGCATCTCAGGGCTTACACAAGGAGGATCCAGCCCTATACAGCTGACAAAAACTTATGGATCCATTTCTTCCAAGAGAGTCTTTCAGGGACTCAGCTCGAGTGGTTCTACCAATTGAATGGAGCCAACATCCATACCTGGGAAGACCTAGCCACTGCTTTCTACAAGCATTACCAGTACAATGCCGACCTTGCTCCTACACGTACCCAACTCCAGAGTATGTCGCTGGGGTCAAATGAAGGTTTCAAGGAATACGCGCAGAGATGGAGAGACCTTGCTGGAAGGGTACAGCCTCCATTAACTGACCGGGAACTCGTTGATATGTTCTTGGGGACCCTATCCGGGCCATTCTTCAATCATCTCATTGGTAATTCATCTGCAGGATTTACCGACCTCATCCTGACTGGCGAAAGAATTGAAGCTGGTATCAAGAGTGGGAAAATCCAAGAGGCCACACCTTCTGACACTCACAAAAAGCCTTACACGGGAAAGAAAGAATCTAATGCTACATATAGCCAAAAGAGTCGTCGTGACCAACATGCAGGGGCAGTCATGATTTCTGGTTCTGCACCACGCCGCCAACCACAAAAGGGCAACCAGCGAAGGCCGGACGAGCCTAAAAGACAATTCACCAACATTAACATGCCATGGTCACAAGCATTGCAACACATGTTGAAAATGAACCTGGTTGCGGTGATCAACCCTCCTGCAAATCCCAAGACCTCCTCTCCAAGCTACAATCCAGAAACGAGGTGTGCTTATCATTCTGATAGCCCGGGGCACGATACTGAGGACTGTTGGGCACTGAAGTACAAGATTCAGAACATGATCGATGCTAAAGAGATCGAATTTGAACCTGCTGAGACCCCCAACGTGATCACTGCTCCCTTGCCAAAGCATGGCTAGATTTTTGTTCATTTGAATTCAAGTTGTATCTTTCTTTTCTTATTCAAACAAACAATTATTATGTTAAACTCTTTTATTTCATGAATGCATTACACATGTCTGTCTTGAATTAATTATGTTTACTGTACTTAAAACTGCTTTCATATTTTTGTGATGACCAACTCTTGACTGAAAATTCTAAACCTCTAGAGGGAGGATGACGAAAACGATACCATAATCTACAGTATGCTTTTGAATAGACCCCGCTGATGAGGTACAGGCATTGTTTCAATCCCTAAACACTGGAGTTATAAGGATGATAATCCCTCGTCAACCCCTTTGAGCCAAAGAAGTAGGAGTTTTTCTTTCCGAAATTTGAAACCCTTCATCATAACCTGGGGCAGGGTAGTTTCTCTCAGTTGACCCAAGTGCGTAACGAAGGACACCAAAAAAGATCCTTACAAAACAAAGAAAGACAGTGATGGCTCAGAACAATCAAAAGGACAGACAGTCATTACCAAAAATATTCATAAATGAAAAGCCCAAAAAGTCAAAACCTATAAAGGAGACTTACGAAACTGGGGCATCCCGCCGACTGTAATTCCAAAAAGGAAACAGCTCAGGCAAAAAAAAAATAGGGATAACAAAATCAAAGAAGAAAGAGGTCCTACAAACCCTCAACAAAAACAAAAAAATGACTGCCTGTTCGGAATAAATCATCAATATCTGAACCATCATTGGAATATCAGAGCAAAGACTCGAACAAGGTCTAACGCATGATCAACTGAGTTTAGGTTTGGAGAACATCACGAAGAGCGGGTGGGTACAAATAATTTGAGCCTTTATCCTTTGTTTCTTAAACCGTGAACCAGGCCACGTTATAACCCTTAAAAGTCCTAGCTGAAGCATGGGTTAGTTCGAAAGCATACTGTTACGAAGGTATCATGACTCCTGAAGGTTTGCTATAAAATCTTGAGTTGACACCGCACTGTATTACAAAAAAATGCATTTTCAAAATTCAGGACAGACATAGGCTTTGGCATTCTTAAAATAACCTTGTTTGCATATGACTATTTGTTTGAACAGCAGGGAAATTCGCACGATGAACACCTTGCAAACAGAAGTACCTCCAATCAAGGGGCACAGTAGGAGCATTGCCCATTATCTGGGGCATGACAAAATACTTCCAACAGGGGAAACTCCATACATTCTGAAAGCACGGACATAGTCGAAAAATACTACGCATAATCAAAGACTCGCTAGGTTGACATACCTAGGCAAAAATAGGGGCTTCCCGGCGAACCAAAAGGGTTCGGGCAAAATGAAGGGATGAAAACGGAAAAATATGTACACCCGGCAAGTCGAAAACCTGAAAAGGCGGCTTGGGCAAAAATGGGTATCCCGGTGGACTGAAAACCCGAAAGGGCAGTCCAGGAAAAAATTAGGGATTTAAGCGTACAACTATGTCCCGGCATCTCGTCACTTGTCTGCCAGAAGATTTGTCAAACGACCTCCAAGGTATCTTCTCCCTTCACCTCAGAAACAGGGGCAATAATGAGTCGTCCAGGCGATCCGGTTGCTCTGTCAACCAAAACACTAAGGTTAATATAAAGATGATTACCATTTACCTTTAAAAATCCCAGATCGACATTAAAAATCAGGTAGCCTTACCCCAGTTCCTCCAGAAGTCTTACATGGACCTATCTCAAGATGACCTAACCCCGGTTCATCAAAAAGTTTTTACACGAACTTATCCAAGTAACCTAACCCCGGTTCCTCCAGAAGTCTTACATGGACCTATCTCAGGATGACCTAACCCCGGTTCATCAAGAAGTTTTTACACAAGCTTATCCAAGTAACCTAACCCCGGTTCCTCCAGAAGTCTTACATGGACCTATCTCAAGATGACCTAACCCCGGTTCATCAAGAAGTTTTTACACGAACTTATCCAAGTAACCTAACCCCGGTTCCTCCAGAAGTCTTACATGGACCTATCTCAAGATGACCTAACCCCGGTTCATCAAGAAGTTTTTACACGAACTTATCCAAGTAACCTAACCCCGGTTCCTCCAGAAGTCTTACATGGACCTATCTCAGGATGACCTAACCCCAGTTCATCAAGAAGTTTTTACACAAGCTTATCCAAGTAACCTAACCCCGGTTCCTCCAGAAGTCTTACATGGACCTATCTCAAGATGACCTAACCCCGGTTCATCAAGAAGTTCTACACAAACTTATCCTGCTGTAACCTAACCCTGGTTCCTCCAGAAGTCTTACATGGACCTATCTCAAGATGACCTTACCTCGGTTCGTCAAGAAGTCTTACATGAACTTATCATGCGGCAACCTAACCCCGGTTCCCCCCCCCCCCCCCCAGAAGTCTTACATGGATTTAGCTCAAGATAACCTCACCCCGGTTCATCAAGAAGTTTTACATGAACTTACCTTACCAAGCAACCCTACATCGGTTCCCTCTCTTCAAGATGCAATTTTACATGGACTCGTCACCCAGAAACCCTATACAGGTTCTCCCTTTCCAAGAGCGAATTTTTAGACGAACTCATCATCAAAGTAACCCTACCCAGGTTCCTTCTCCATTTCAGATGCGGTTTTACACGAGCTCATCAACAGGCAACCCTACATATGTGCCCTCTTTCAACTTACAAAATTACAGTTCAAAATCTCCCCAGGAGAGTCCAATCTAGTCCCCCAGGAAAGTTGGAATCCACATATCCCCAAGCAGTAAGCTTATCCCCAGTAGATTCTGGAAGCTTACCCCACGCAAGAGTACGAACGCGTCGTCCAGCTTTATTTAAAGAGTTATGTCCTTAACAGGATATAACTGGGTTATCCTCAGCCAAAAGCCACGGAAAGATCGTCGTCGACAGAATCTTCTTATCCCCAGCAAAGTCTGTTAGCACTTCCAATACAACAAAGATATCCCCAGCAATGCTTATCAACAATTCAGCAGAAATACCTCTCCCCACAGAGTATTGCTCCCCAGCATGGTCGCTAGAGTATTTTTCTCCCCGCTGAATCTTCCATTTGCCAAGTTTATTCCTCAACGGAGTCATCTTCTCCTACCGGTATTCTTGCAGTTATCATCCCCAACGGAAGCAAAATCTACTCTTCAATATCAGCCCAGGAGTGACTTTCCGGCACCCGTCAAGGATTTACTTTCCTAGACGAAAAACACATACATAAACATCACATACATCATTATAGCATGCATAACGCATCATATCATACAAATCTCATTTATGTTGAGAACATCATTGCTTGATCCATATCATACATTGCGTATGACTGACTTTTATCTTTCAGGAAAGATTCAACTAAATTCACAATCATATTTCAAGACCTAGACCGGTTCAGTTAATCGACTCTAAAGATTTCTTATCAAGTCCAAGGCCTTCTCTAGTCCAGCCAAATCGACTCCCAACAGATTTTTCTGATGAAGACTCAGTAGAAGTTATCAGATTTCCTATTGGTTCTCTCTCCGACGGTGCATGAGATTTCCATTTTAGGTTTTCTTTGAGATTATAATGTCCTATTGGTTCTCTCTCCGACGGTGCATGAGATTTCCATTTTAGGTTTTTCTTTGAGATTATACTTTCCTATTGGTTCTCTCTCCGACGGCGCATGAGATTTCCATTTTAGGTTTTTCTTTGAGATTATTTTCCTATTGGTTCTCTCTCCGACGGTGCATGAGATTTCCATTTTAGGTTTTTCTTTGAGATTATATTTTCCTATTGGTTCTCTCTCCGACGGTGCATGAGATTTCCATTTTTAAGTTTCCCTTTCAGATTATAATTTCCTTTGGTTCTCTTCCCGATACTGCGAAGATGGTAATTCCCACCAAGATTTTCTCAACGAGCGTTGTTGAAGTTAAAGTCACCCAAGGTTCTCTTACCGTTCATGCTAAGGTAGTAACCATCCCTGGTTCATTCATCATCTTGTGAAGCTCCAGACTCAGCTCCTGTAACCAGTCAGGACACCTCTGTACCAAGCATCTGAAAATCAGCTCCTGCAACGTGCCAGGTACTCATTTTTCTTTTGCAGGTATGCAGGTTCTCGCTAAGGAATCTCTTACGCGATCAACATCCAGATGGCATCTATAAGCCAATCATCCTATTCATCAACCTTTAAATGGCATCTATAAGCCCATTCCCATCATCACACTGTTACTATGTGAGCGCAAATTTCTGGGCACTCTAGTGTTCAATCATCTTCTACCCTCGGATTACGAAAGGCACGTCAGCCAATCTGCATCCTCAGGTCTAAGAAGATTGAACAGGGGCAACTGTTGTACCCCAAAATTTGCCCTCCCATATTCTTCAAGAAATTACCAAGCAAAGCTTCAAAATTCCCCCAAGGGTTGCATAGTCAAGGGTCTCCTAAACAGTCAAGATTAGGGTTTTTGTTTTGATCAAGAAAATGAAGTTTCCAAAGGTCCAATCAAATCTCAAATTCCTACAAATATGGTCAAGCATCCTCATATCAAGTTTCAAGACATTCAGCTCAAAATTGCACAGTCAAAAACCCTAATTGCACTACAGTCAACTGTAGGGGCAAAATGGTCATTTGACAGTCAAAAGTTCAAATTTTTTGTCAACATATCATTTTGAAGCCACAAACATCATTTGATCAATGCTTGATCATGATTCTCAAAGTTTGGCTCAGAAATCATCAAGATGCAAAAGTTTCCTTATTTGGACAGTTGAAAAAGTCAACTGTAAATTGACCAGGGCATAACTTCCACATGGATTATCAGAAAAATTCCATCCAAAGCTCATTTTGAAGAGAAAGACATTTCCTACAACTCATCTTCATACTTCAAGTCCAAGAAATGCTCTCACAAAAAGTTATCAATTTCAACATTATAGGTCATTTTCAAAAGTCAACAAAAAGGGACTTTAAGTCAAAGGCCATAACTTGAGATTGGTAAATAAAAATGACATTGGACCAAAGGAATTGGTTAGAGGACTCAAATACCTTTCCAAAATGTCCAAGAACATGAGAAAAGCTTAAAAATTGAGCAAGTTATGCCTTGTGGAAGTTGGGAAATTTTTGGATATTTTGAAAAGTCAACATTGATTCAAATGACCTAAAAATGCTAATGGGCCCATTTTTCTTCCATAATTCATCATCCATGACATGTGCATGACCACTTGGCCCAAAGGGAAGTTTTTATTCATTTTTTATTTATTTATTTGGATTTTTATTAATAATAATTCATTTAAATTAAAATAAATACATGAAAAATGCTAACCTAAATTTTTTCAATCTTTTTGTGCATGTCTTATCCTCAAGATTTCGTGTACAACTAAATAGGGAAAGATTTGGATTGATTGATCATGATTTGAACAAAAAGCACATGGAAAATATTTGGAAAATAATGCTTGAAAATCAAATCTCTAAAACCATTATTGCAAGAGATTTTGATCAGTTTTTCAAACCTAATTGACTCAATACAAAAGCAAAAACACAACCCTAATGCTGAGGACAATCAAGCTGCGCTAGAAACCATTGACAAAACTTGAAATTTTGGCAAAGAAATTCAAAACTGTAAACTCACTTCCAGGGCGATTCAAGGCACAATTCTCATCTCATTAGCTTCCTCAAGCATCACTGAACGTATTCCAATCAAAGACCTTCATCAAAACTCAAGGAATCGGTATACAGAACTCCAAATATTTCATGGAAAATTCATGATCGTATTTTAAATTCTATGCATTTTCATGGCATTTTAATTGTTGATTCATGTTCCTGGTATGATTCTAAAGCTAACCCATGCGTTTAATTGGATTATTACATGCTATAGGTGATTTCGCCATTATTGAATGTTAGGGTTTACAGGACCTTAAATTGGGGATTTTAAAACAAGGCAAAATTGGAGCATATGACCTTGACCATTAAAACAAGCGCGTCTGGACGATCTTGAACACACCCTCGCGCTCAATTTATGAGCGTCAGAGGGCCATTCGCTATTTTCTCGTATCTCACCTATGGCAACGTTTACAAAACCGTTGCTAGTTTGTTATTGTTTCAGGAAAATAAAACACAATGAAGAAGAAGGGTACGTGGCCAATCACGACTGGACGCTTTGAATCTTGGCGCGCGCTTTTTCTGATCAGGCCACTAGCGATCGTTTTGCTTTATAATAATTCTCATGCATATAATATACAAAGTAAACAATTGGTTCAGTGGCGCACGTGTTGATTGGTAATGCTAATGACCTGGGTTAGATCCCAGGTCTTCACTCTTTCCACATATTTTTTTCCCATTGATATTCCCATGCAGGATCAACATCAAGGCACATCATGCACCCTCCAGATCAAACCATCCACGTGCATATCAGGCTCAAATCAAAGGCTCAGAATTGAGGAACACCATAAGCTTGGTCAAACGTGCTACATGCTAGTGAAAAAGTCCAACAAGGCCAAAGTCAAATGGGCCTGAATTGCTAGAGAGAAACCTCCATGTTGGGGACTACAAACCCCCTAGGTTTGCCATATTTTCTATTTGTTATCTTCTTTTTAATTATTGTTTTATTCAATTGATTAATTATTTTCACAAAAAATATAAAAAAAACATAAAAAAATCAGAAAAGAGGAAAAATATAATAAATATTTTTGTTTTAACATTTTCTTAAATAAATTGCACGTGATTAAATTTAGTTTTAAATTAGGTTTGTAATTTTAATACTTTTAATAAAAATAAAAAAAACATAGAATTAGGCTTAATTAATAATTTTTCCTCTTTTTATTTTTTCTTTCATATTTAATATTATTTATTTTATTTATTCTCATAATTAAATTTGCATGTAAAAATTAGGGTTAATTTAGGTTAAATTCTAATGTTTTCTTAATAAATTAAAATAAAATAGAATTAGGGTTAGCGTTTAATTTCAATTAATTTTTTCTATTAAATCCTAAAATACTAAAAATACCAAAAACATTTCTTTTTCTTTATTAATTAATTCCGTTTAATTTAATTTTGCAAAAGGGGTCCAACGCCCTCGTTTTTTTAATTCGCATATTTATTTGTATTCTTATAATTGTGATGTATCTCTCCCAAAGCCGTGTAACTAAACTGCTCGTACTTTCTTTTATTTTCTTTATTTTTCCGTCAAATCGGGACCTGGTTAATTTTGGCGATGTGGACCCGCGCCATTTGTAATAGCTTAGAATTTACTTTCCACAAATATCTTAACTGTTAAATAATGGCATGAAAGAATGTATGGACATAAATAAAAACAAGCGTAGAACACCAATAACATGACAAGATAAATGCAAATGAAAACGACACACGAATCGCACACACCACCCCTAGGGTACGCCTCACTGTTGCCTTGCCTTCGAAAGGTGATCGTCGAGTAGAGGATGTCTTAGTAAGTCCTCATGATCCGGGAACCTGGCATGAGGGTAGCTTCTAAGGTGTCTTCCCATTGCTCTGGTGGTCACCATGTCCCGAACCTCGAATTGACCCGAACACCTCCAACGGTGGTGCTACCTACCTCTCAATGGTGGGATGGCACTACTTTAAAGGACATTTACACAGACGAATTCCTTAGGGTAGGTAGACGACTCTAGATACTTGCTCTAATTTCAAAACAAATCAAAAATACTTTTCACACCAACACATTTTCAAAAAGCTTTCGAAAGCAATTTTTCAAACACTCTTGAGGACCGATACAAGATTCGAAGTGAAATTTTCAAAGAAACTTTTTAAAACCCACAGTTGAAAAGCAAACAAACCATTTTTGAAAACACAAGTGAGCAAGTATCTAAGAGCCCATGGATAACCATGGATAGAAAGGGTGCTAACACCTTCCCTTTCTATAACCTACCTCCCGAACCGAGAGCAATCTCTTTAAGGAATTTTTCTGTGCTTTTGTCCTTTCCATTTGGAGAAAATAAAAGACGGTGGCGACTCTTGCTTCCGCGACATTTCGCGAACCAGCGTTAAACAGTCAGTTCCAGATCCACCGATCACACCCATACATAAAAAATTTCAATTTCTAAGATGTTGGTAAGAGGCATTTCTTGCCTCGTGTAGATATTCCCCACTCTTTGGCACCTATCACGTTTTCTAACTAGTTCATGAGCATCTTTAAAATGAGAGGGCCATAAATAACATGATTGTAAAATCTTGGCAGTAGTTGTGGTTTCTCCAAAATTTCCTCCATAAGGAGCTTCATGACAGGAAGACAAGATCTATTGTGCCTCTGGTTGATCCACACATCTTCTTAACAATTGGTCAGCACATCTCTTGTAGAGGAAAGGTTCATCCCAGAAATAGCTTCTAGTCGTGTGGAAGAACCTTTTCCTCAGTTGGGAATTGAACTCAGGTGGAACTAATATACTGACCATGTAATTGACAATGTTAGCATACCATGGAGTCACGCCAACAGTTATCCATAGTAACTTCTCATCAAGAAAATTCTCCTAAATTTCTCCATTATTCTTATCTTGCACCTCCTTTAGTAGCCTTGACAAGTGATCAGCTACTAAGTTCTCAACTCCTTCTTATCTCTGATTTTCAGATCAAACTCTTGTAATAAGAGTACCCGTTTAATAAGCCTCGGCTTGACATCCTTTTTAGCAGTTAGGTACTTGATTGCAGCATGATCAATGTATACAATGACCTTGGTACCCACCAAGTAGGATCTGAACTTGTCAAAGGCAAACACAACAGCTAGAAGCTCCTTCTCAGTGGTAGTGTAGTTGATTTAAGCTGCAATCAAAGTTTTATTAGCGTAATAGATGATGTGAAATACCTTGTTGTGCCTCTGACCAATCATAGCTCCAATTGCAAAATTTCTTGCATCACACATTAGCTCAAACAGCTTAGTCCAATCAAGAGCTTTCACTATTGGTGCAGAAATCAGAGCTTTCTTCAACAAGTTAAAGGAGCTCAAACACTCTTTATTGAAAACAAAAGGCATGTTATGCTGCAGCAATTGACAAAGTAGCTTGGTGATCTTTGAAAAGTCCTTGATAAACCTCATATAGAAGCCAACATGCCCCAGGAAGCTTCTAATACCTTTAATATTCACTGGTGGGGGGCAGCTTTTCAATAACTTCTATCTTGGCTTGATCTACTTCCATGCCCCTTTTTGAAATCTTGTGTCCAAGAACAATCCCTTCCTTTACCATAAAATGGCACTTCTCCTAATTCAGCACTAGATTATTCTCTTCACACCTTGTCAGAACTAAACCCAAATTATATAAGTACATCTGGAATAACTCCTCCAAAACAGAGAAGTCATTCATGAATACTTCCATGGAACTATCAATAATATCAAAAAAAGATAGCCATCATGCACCTTTGAAAGACGTCTGAAGCATTGCACAATCCAAAAGGCATCCTTATAAAAGCACAAGTACCATAAGGATAAGTGAATGTTGTCTTCTCTTGATCTTCTGGAGCAATGGCTATTTGACTGTAACCCGAGTATCCATCTAAGAAGTTATAATACTTCTTTCCAGCCAATCTATACAACATCTGGTTAATAAAAGGTAAGGGGAAATGATCCTTCCTAGTGGCCTTATTTAGCTTCCTGTAGTCCATACAAATCCTCCACTCAGTAATTGTTCTTATGGGGATTAACTCATCTTTCTTATTGTTTACCACAGTCATGGCTCCCTTCTTAGGCACACATTGGATAGGGCTCATCTACACACTGTTAGAAATGGGATATATAATCCCAGCATTTAACCACTTTATAATATTTTTCTTGACCACTTCCTTCATGATGGGATTAAGTCTCATTTGGCATTCAATACTATTCTTGGCATTTTCCTCTAGCAAAATTCTATGCATGCAAACTGTGGGACTAATCCCCTTAATATCAAAAAATTTCCAAGCAATAACTCTCTTGTGTCTCTTCAAAATCTACAATAGTTGGCATTTTTTTTTCTTCAGCCAAATGTGTTGTAACAATTACAGGAAACTTCTGTCTTGCCTCCAGAAAAGCATATTGCAAATGGACAGGCAGCTGTTTAAGTTCCAGTTCATGAGGAACTTTTATTGAAGGTGAGTGTTGCTTCTGATCATTAGTTGATAATTATATCACCCCCATAGATTCATTATTAACAATTGAGTTGTTCAGAGGTCTACACATGATTCCTTCTTGTGGAATGTCATCTTTTTCTAACTTTCCCAGCTCTTGTGTCAAGACATTTCTTGACTTGAGTAAACTCTTGCGAATGATTCCTTCCCAACTAGAAATCATAGAATAATCAATAACCTCTTCATCAGGATACTGTAATGCATTGAGCACATTAAACAGCACTTGTTGTCCATTCACCCTCATGGTGAGTTCTCCTTTTTCAACATTAATTAATGTCCTTCCCATAGCAAGGATAGGCCTTCCCAATAGAATGTGAGTATCTTTATCTACGTCAAAGTCCATAATGATGAAATCAATAGGTAACACAAACTTTTCAACCTTTACCAGGACATCTTCTATCTTTCGTTGAGGGTAGCAGATGCTTCGATATGCCAACTGCAAAGTGATGGTTATAGGCCAAGCAACACCTATCCCAAATTTCTTTAAAATAGATAAGGGCATAAGGTTGATGTTAGCCACTAAGTCCCACAATGATTTACCACAGAAAGTCTCCCCAATGTTGCAAGGGATGGTGAAACTTATTGGATCCTTTAATTTAGGATGGAGCTTTCCTTGAACCAATTGGCTACACTCTTGAGTGAGTGCAATGATTGCAAATTCTCCCACTTTTTTCCTTTTAGTGAGAACATCCTTCATGAACTTAGAGTAATTTGGCATTTGTTAAATGGCTTTAATCAATGGTATGTTGATGTGAAGTTACTTTAAAATATCCATGAACTTGCCAAACTGTTGCTCTTCTTTTGCCTTCCTAATCCTTTATGGAAAAGGAGGTGATGGTCTCTCTTGAACAAACTTCTGGGCTCTGTCTAGCTCAGGAATGACTTCAGGTTGCTTTCTTGAGTTGGGAGTCATTCCAGTAACGGATGTGTTAGTTTTCTCTTCATGATATCAAGATGAGGTCGGTTCCCCATTGGATTATTCTCTTTCTTCAATCAATATATAACCTTCTTCATATGATTTAGATAAAAGAACTCCTCCACTCGAGGCCTTAAACATGTTCCTTGAAGAAGGAATCAACCCATTATAGAATGTTTCAAGTTGAATACAGATGGGTATGCCATGGTGAGGGTATTGCCTAAGCAACTCTTTAAATCTTTCCCAAGCATCAAGTAAAGACTCTTCATCTCCTTGCCTGAATGAAGTAATTTAATTTCTCATCTTTGCATTCTTGGAAGGAGGAAAGTACTTCTCAGCTAGATCATTCCATGTGGAAATGGAATTAGGCTCCAAGGAATTTAACCAACTCTTAGCTCTATCCCTTAGAGAGTAAGGAAAAAGCCTTAACCGAAAGGCATCATCAGTCACGCCAGGAATCTTGAAATTACTAGCAACATCTAGGAATTGTCTTAAGTGAAAATGATGGTCTTCATTAGGAGAGCCTGAGTACTAGTCAGTGGTTTGCAGCATCTGAAACATCATAGGCTTGAATTCAAATTGAACTGCAGTGATTTTTGGCAAGATGATACCAGTACTCATAGCATTTGGATCAAAAATTGCATAGTCTCTGATGTTACGGGCCTTATCATTGGCAACAAAGATAATGTCATTATCATCCATGACAGGGATTTCATCCTCCTCTCTGTCTGATCGCACTGGTGGTTATGGGTCTTCTAACTCAGCCATATTAACAACAATAATATCTCCTGGTCTGTGTCCAATAAGTTGATATCTTCTTAGCGCTCTAAGTGCTCTTTCAGGTTCAAGATATCCACTATAAACTGGGCGTAACGACCTGTGCATACAATAGTTAAAATACCTGTCGTGAAATCAGATTACAGGGAAATGTTAAATGCTTAAATGCTTAAAAACAAAAACAATAGTAGTAAATACAAAAAAAACAGAAATGTAACTAATTCACTCCCTGACAATGATGCCAAAAACTTGTTGTCTTTTTCAAAGGTGTCACATGCAAGTATACATGTTTTGATTGCAGCAAGTAATAAATATAAGAGTATCGTATCCACAGTGAATGTTGTTACTTAGATATGAATTTTGTATGAAAATTATTCTTTTGATTTAAGCATGAGTAGAGAGAAATAACGATTGGTGATTATGAGTTCAAGTTCACTTAAAACAAGTATCAAAAGTAAAGTTAAAAGTGGTTGAAATATATTAAGAGTGATTGGGTTAAGATTTGATCCATTAGTATCTTTAGTGTAGTTATGTGCTAATGTTGTGTGGTGTTGTGACATACAAGGTCAGAGTGATCTTGTGGTGTATTTCTACAACATTCAGAATGTGCATAATAGGGCAAGAGAACAAATCTCTAACCTCACTTTTAACCCTATTATACATCTCTTTAATTTATTATGAATTCCCTAATGGTTGCATCTTCTTATCTCTAAGTAAACTAGGTCAAATTAATATCTCTATCCTACTCTTTCAACCATTTTTACTCATGAAGTACACTTGTCGTTGGATCTCTCACAACAATAATTTATTACCAATTTTTGAGTTGATCATTCAAAGAAACAAGTTTTTAACAAAACAAACACATGGTAATGAAAGCACTAGACACACAACATATAACATAAAAATGACTTGATATTAACTTCACATTACTTAACTGCAAAAGGTTTAGCTCATTGTGAGCTGAGTACAAGCTACAAACATGTTTCTCAAAGGAAACATGTTAATACAATAAATGAAACAAATATATAAACCTAAGAGAGACTTAGAGTAAGACTTGAGATGACTAATCTTTAAAAGATGACTCCATTCGTGCCACTACTCATCAGTTGGTACAAGATTGGATGAGGAAAGAAGACTCTATCACACTCCCACTATCCACACACTTAAACTCTTTGTAATATTATCTTGGAAAGCTGAACTCTCTTTTTTTATCTTCAACGCAACTCTATTTATAGACCAAGGATGAGGGTTTGTATGTTGCATTGGATCATGGGCTTGTGTTCAAGAAATCACATCAAGCCCACATAAAATTAACGCCAACACACACTTCAGCAGCTTAGCAAACAAGGAATCTTTGCACAAGGAGACAATGGTGGGAGATAAGATGTAGTGTGGAAGACTTCCACAGTAGGTGGAGACGGCGCGCTCTGTCATTTGCAGTGTACTATTGAACCACTTTTTGTCTTCTAGGGTGTCCACTCTCTTCTTTGAATTTGAATAGTTTTTCACCTCTTTTTCAGTACAACCAAGTTTTCCCTCCAGTTAAAACTTCCTTCCACGTTATCCTCATTTTCCAGCAACTTCCATTATTGTTTCCCTTTGGTCTAAGTTCCCTCAATTTCCTTCTGCTTGTGCTTTATGCAGCATACTACTGCAGTCTTGCCTCAGCTCGACCCTGCTAACCTTTGCTAACACAAAAACCCAAGTAAATGATAAAAAGAGAGCGCCTATTATGCTTCAAGCTAAAACAACTAAAACACAAAAAATGTAAGAAATGATAACTAATAAGCAGAATAAAAAGACTAAATAGACAATCCTAAAGGCATATATTAACTCATAAAATGTGGGTTAACAGTAACCGTGATTTGTTATGTATTGTGGTCCCAACCTTTTTTTTCATCTTTTCTTATTTTCTGAACATAATAAACACACACAATAATAATATTAGTACTAAAAAGAAAATTGTTAGAAAGAAAAACTAAAAATAGAAAAAAGATTTAAGTAAAGTGAAAATTAAAAGTTATGCAAGACTTTAAAATAAATGATTTTAATTTTAGTAATGATTCAACTTTAAAAAATATTTTAAATTGAATTAAAATTAAAATTAAAACCAAAAAATATTATTGAATTAAAAGAAATACAAATCAATGAAAAAATGAACTACAATTTTGGGATGTTTGAATAAAAGAGAAATGAGAATTAAAATAGGAAAAATGCAAGGATGATCGACTTTTCGAAAGAACAAAACAAAACAAAATTCATCAGATGAAAAGAGAAAGAGGCAAAAAATGGGGTATGACAATATTATATTGAGGTCCCCATCCATCAGAGAAGTGGATGACGTTACCAGATATGGATTATGTAATAACTAATGGGTATAATGTCATTCTCGTCTCTTTGGGTTATCCTAGTTTAACTTTCTTTCCTATGACGACTTCACATTCACCTAATGTATCCATTTACTGCATTAGATCTGTAGACAGGAATCATTGGATTCAGGTAGTTAAATATTCAAATTTGTCAAGTTAATTACTAATTTTTCATTCATGCCTTACTTATTTTTCTTTTGATATTAATTTTCTAAATATGTAAACATGAATGAAGTATTTTTTTTGGCACCCATCACCGTAGATTGGAAGAAATTCCGCATAAAAGATACGACCTCTTGAATGGTAGGACTTGTCAGACGGTTACAACATTGGCAATGCCTTACACCTATAGTTCTACAATATGTTAGATTATAATTGTAATGTGTGTGTTATATTTTGGATTATATTGACATTTGACTGCATGTTATATTTTGAATTCTATTGCATAAGTCTTAAAATAACAAAGAAGTAAAAAAATACATAAGTATCATAATAATACACGAGTCTCAAAGTATTACATAAGTCTCGAAATAATACACAAGTCTCAAAATAAGAAAGAAGTAAAGAAGGTCATATGTCAGACTCATCGTCATAAGTAACTGGTCCGCCCTGAGCTACACGTAGTGACCAAAATATCTCAGGGAACTCATCGTCCTCCTCATTTGCATCGTGACATTGTAAGTAACAATGAAGCTCATGTGAAATATATGATAACCTCTGATTTGATGGTTCTTCGTCATAGACATGAACTGAGACTTCTCTCACCTCATCCCGAGGTGGTGCTATCAAACGAGGATGTGATGCCCTATAGTACCATTCCAAGTAACCATCATCCACATCATATGGGGTGATGGCGAAAACTGCCTCACGAATCACGTCCAACACTCTTTGGACATATCCAACCCACTCAACATCCATATCAAGTGTGTCAGAATCAGGAGGTGGACGTGGTATGTACTGTCTATCTTCAAATTGACGCATGCATTTGTCAGGTAAATATAGCACAATTTTCTCATACCATTTCAAACCACCATTGTACAAACATATATCATCAAATGGACGGTGTTGTCTATGATCCTCAAAAGGCCGCCAAATGACATCATAAGGTGTCAATGCATCTAACAAAGGCCTAATCTCATCAACCGTTTGTGCACCTTGCTTGTAATCCCATTTCATCTCCCTCAGAAGTGGACTACCGATACCATCAATCCCAGGAAATCCTCTCTTGTCAATAATTGGAAAATACTCTTGAATCCAACACTGTTACACAACATGAATATTATCAATTGAACTAATTATAAATAAATAAAGACAAGTCAAATTAAAATTAAAGTAAAATATTTTGTACCTGTAGAAGAGAGGCATATCCTCCAAGCTGCTTGCACACATAGAAGGAAGCATCTCCTAAATACATGTAGAGTATGACAAGTGTTGTTTCCCCCAGCAAAATCTACCACATCCATCCAAGTTCCTAAATAGTGGTAAATATTTTTCCTCTACGAGAGTAAAAGTCCTGTCAGCAAGAATGGTGCAACCTAACAACAACAACATATAGGATCTAGTAGCACAATCAAATCGACCAGCAACTCACTAACGCACAAATATCACCTTCAACCAATCCAGCCTATAATAAGGACCTCTGCAAGTACGAATCCTCTTAGATGCCTCCTCCAAGGAAACACCCATCATATCAATAGCTAGACTAATATCATCAGTATTAGTAAAACCTTCTACATGTCACATAACTCACCTCTACACGGTATATGAAGAAGACAGGAAACATCGTATAAAATAATGGTCGGTTCGTTGAATGGCATATGAAAGGATGATGTTTCTGGATGCCATCTCTCTATAAAGGCCAATACTAAATTTTGATTTATCCTCGACAAACTTGTTCTCTAGAGAGGATAGATCAAAGTCAGACAACCAATACTCTATCACCAGTGGAGACTGTGTGGAACTCATCCTATCAATTTGCTTCCATGTGCAGTAACCTTTAATTCTTTCTTCGACTGTCTCTTCTAAAAATAATTTATAGTATAAATGTTATAAGATATAAGTACTTACAATTATAAATGATTCGACATTAAATGACAAACCTCACCGAACCATAAATGACGAGCAACGTGACCCTAATACTTCACCAGAAGAGACATATCGATCGGTCCTTCGGAGAACTTGAATTTGCCATGTCTATCAAGGAGCTAATAAATGGGAAGATTTTCTAGCAACTCTCCAACATTTTTCTATAATCTTTTTTTGTATTTTTATTTATTCTATTTCTTAGTGTTGAGAACCAAATGTGAGGAAGAAGGTTCACATTGATTAGAAAATAGAAGATTGAACACTTTATAAGTGAGAGAACCCATACACCTATCGTTTTAAGATTTTAGATGAATATATAGTGTCTCTCACTTATGTATTGCTTTTGACTAAACATTAAATGCTCTCACGTATTTCTTAAAAAATCATGTAAAAGGCACTAGTTTCTCCCATTATATTTAGTAATTTGATTCTTATTAGCATTAAAAAAATGAAAATGCACTTTTTATACTCTCAACTAATGAAAGACATACATCACAATAAATTCTAATTCTATTTTTAAAATATTGAAATAACATAGAAAATATAAAAATTTTAATTAATTATATATATATAATTATTGTACATTGACAATGCACTATCTTTAAAATCTTAAAAGAAATTAAAAGAATTGTTTCATAAAAAATAATGAGTATTTATTATGAAAACAATATAAAACAAAAATAACGAGTATTGATTGTTATGCTATTCATACAATTTTTCTTACACTACACCGTGTGGTAGTGTTCATTTATACTCAAATATATTAATTAAATAATAATTAGTAGCTTTGACAAATATGTGGGTCATAGAAAGTTAGAATTTTTCTTCTCTCTCTTAACTCCCAAATATTATAATAGTGAACCGTCTAATGAACAGTAACCTGAACGGTAACAGTATCCGTGAGCAGTATATGAATAATGATATTTTATAATAAATTAAAGTTGGTTAATGAAACGTAAAAACTTAATTAATAAACGGATGAAGTTGATTAATATACACTTTTATATTAAAAATAATTTTTAATAATAAAATAAAATTGGCTAATACAATATAAAATATTAATTTACAAAATTATAAAGTTGATTAATAAATATTTAAATTTTTAATGATTATAAAGTTAATTAATGATATTTAAAATATCGATTAATAAAATTATAAAGTTAATTAATCACATAATTCTATATATATATTTCTTTAATTTAAAAATAATAATTTTTTTTTATAAATATATTTTATTATTATAATATTTTATTGTTTATCATATTAGTGAATAATGAAATGATATAGAATAAGAATAACATATTTCATTAGTTATGAAAAGAATATAAAACAATTTAAAAACATTTAATAATGAAAATATGTCATTATCAATGAGATTCACTTTATGCAGAAACGTCCTTCCCCAGTCTCTATCTCAATATATTTATGATACGTTTTTGTAGTAAACGCAGAAACCCTCTTTCTCATATAATACGGCGTTTCTTCCCTCTTGTTTCATATTTTTTCAAACAACTCTCCCATTAGGTTTCTGCTCTGAGATTTCCACAAATACACATAAAACAGAGTCTCAATTCTGTGCGCCCTCTGCTTTTGTTTCAGATCACTCGAAACTTTTCTTCAATGGAATTCAAATTCCGTGCCGTCGACGACAACAACCCACCCTCAACAACGTCAAATTCTCTTTCCCCGGTCACATATATCCCTGATCAATCACTTCCACGTAAGGCTATCGAAAACCCTCTTTTGCTTCAACACCACGCTTTTATAATTATATCAAAGAAAATAAATCTATTTTTTTATATCTGATATTTATAGTTGTTCTTGTTTTTCCAGTGAACGGAAGTTTTTCTGGATTGCGAGTGCCGTTATCCGGCGAGGCAGCACTGCGACGTGAGATTGAGAAGGAGCAAATCCGCAGGGAGATTTTGCGGCGGATAGAGCTGGAGGAGGAAGTGAGAAGGGAACTTGCAATGGAGAAAGAATTGGGGATATCAATACCGAGGCCACTGATGAATGTTCAAGTACTGATGTCTCATTGGTCGAATTCAACTGTGATGAACCCTGCTGCTGTTGCTCATGTCGATGCGCCGCAACCACTGTCGATCTTGCCCCCTGCTGAAATCAACCCTTCTCCGGAGATCAGTCACAAAGACAAAGACAAAGTTATTGTGTTGGTCAGTTTCATAACATTTTTCCAATCTCTTTTGTTCTTGTATTTTATTACTATTGATTTATTGATTGTATTGTTGAATAACACTGTTACATTGACTTTTCTGAATGTTTTGGCCTAGAGATGTTTAATCAATTTAATAAGGGGTTAATGAGTATATTATTATTAGATAAGTTATCAATCATCTACTGAACTTGATTAACTACAAATTTATATATTATTAATTAGGATGACAAGTGTTCTAACTACAGCTAAATTTGAACACTTGAAATTAAGGTTAATAGTGTTTAAATTTTTAGTTAATAAAGTTCTGTAAATGATTCATAAATTACCATACTTGATATATTTATTAACTAAATTTACCAATTGATTGTTTTCTTGTTCTTTTAAGTAAAATAACACATGAAAAGAGACATGTTTATATAATTTTAATACTTATATATATATACACACAAAAATGTTATCTTATAACATCCATTTGAGACAATAAAATTTGACAGTTTTATAAATAGATTAAACGGTTCACAAAATTATTAAAATGTTAAATTTATGTATAAACTTCATGACATGATTCAAACTTCTTATTAAACTTTGCAAAGTTGGCCATTTATTGGTAAACAGAAGTACCATTTGTGAACTATTTTATATATCTGTCAAATTGTATTGTCTCAAATGGATGTTTTAAGATAACATTTTTGTGTGTATATAAATAAGTAGTAAAATCATATAAATGTGTTTCTTTTTCATTTGTTGTTCTACGTAAAAGAACAATAAAACAATCCATTGGTAAATAGAAGTAATCTTTGCTGTGTTTAAATAATTGAGATATTTATTAACTAAATTTAATGCTCGTTGAGATGAAAGGGATTTATTATATTCATATTGTGTCACTGTTGTCGTCACTATTGTTTATGGTGGATGATGGTCCCATGGCAGAAAGCCGAAAGCCCGCCATACCGTCTGCTTTGGGGTGCTGTTATAGCAGAATATGGCGGAAAAATCCACATTCAGCCAATATTTATCATTACAGCGAGTCCAAAAACTGCCATGTATATCTGTCATAGCGGCCATGGCGCCACTATTTGATAACACTGTTGTGTGTAACAATATTTGTTGTTGAAAGCATAAACTTAAAATGTCATTTTAGGGTATATTCAATGAAAGTGTGATGATTTTAGGACTAATATATTTATGAACTTACTTGAATTGATGTTTTATTTGAGTATCTCAATGCAGGACAAGCCAGATCCCGATCTCTTTAATGCAAAGCGAAAGGCAACGGTACCTCCTGTTTCTGAAATTGAACCTGTTGCGTTTAGTTTAAAGAAAAAATTGAAGGAGGAGTGGAGTTGTGCACTGTGTGACATTAAAGCCACAAGTGAGAGTGGCTTGAATGCTCATTTGACCGGTAAGAGGCACAAGGCCAGAGAAGCAGGACAGAACAGGATGATTGCTAAGAGAAACAAAAAAAGTGGGGAAAATGTGATGGTTGCTGAAACAGTTGCTAATACCACAAAGTTAGTGGTTGATGCAGAAAAAGATCAACAGCTTCTTCAACCTTGCACAGGCTTGGAAGTCATGAATGAAAAAAAAGAGGAGGAGCTTGTGAAGACAGTGGCTGATAATGATGCAAGTGCAACAGAATCAAAAAATGAGAAATTAGCGGCGACGATGGTTGATAAAGATAAAACTGAATTGAAAAATGAAGAGCAACTTGAGGAAACAATGGCGGATAATAGTGTAATGGGGAAAGTAAAACCCATAAATGAGAATGAGCTGGTGGAGATGATGGTGAGTAATGATGTTATAAAATTTGAAAATGAGGGGAGGCTTGTGGAGAAAAGCCAAAATGTAGGCTCTTTGAATAGTAAAAAAGATGCTGCAATTGAGGAAGCAGAGAAGAAAAATGCATTAACAAAAAGGAGCAAGGTTGAACCTTTGTGGTGTGAGATTTGTCAAATTAACACTTTCTCAAAAGCTGTGATGGAAAGTCATGTGAAAGGGAAAAAACACATAAAGAAAATGAAGAAGTTTGGACAAAACAATGTAAGTCCCCCATCCACATCTTCTGTATCTCAAAAGGCTCCTCCTAGGTTGATCAATGATGAATAAACTGTCAAGAAGTGATTTTTTTTTATTTTTAAATTTAGATTAAGTCCATCTTCTAGTAGCTGAATCAAGAGGAGTTAGAATTTATGAAGGATTATTAGAGGAGTTAGAATTTATGAAGGATTATTAGTATATGCCAAGTGTTATATTAATTTCAATGGATGCATCGTAAAATTTATCTGCAAGGCCTACGCGTTAGCCATTAACTAGTGTAAGTTATTTTATTTTATTTTATTTTTTTGTCACTCATTTTATAATTTATAATCTATGTTGTGAAGACATATAATAAGGTGGGATTCTACTTTGTCCAGGAGTTTTTTTTTTAGTAAAAATATATTGAAATAACATTGGGCTATTCTTCAAATGTTTTTGAATTCCTTTCCTCATCTTAAGCAATTGAATTAGAAGATTTTATCCTGACACCTTATTTTGCCCTAACACCCTTACATGAAGGTGTTTTTTTGTGATTTTTAACGTTTTTAAAAAATATTGTGTTTTTCGGAAAAATTTGTGAAATTTATCGGATTTTTGGAGATATTAATAAGTTTTTACCTAATTCTTTAGGGTTAGTTTTTATCGGATTTTTGAATATTAATGAGTTTTTACTAGATTTTTGAGGGATAATTTTTACTGAAATTTTGAAGATCATGATTTTTTACCAGATTTTTCGTTTGCTCTTTTTTGTTTAATTTTGACAAAGATATTTTTTCCATTATAAAAACATGTGGAGGTGTCAGATCAAGGTGAGAGTGTGAGGATAAAATCTGTAGACTTAGTTATCTAAACTTTACAATAACCTTTATTTTATTCGATTTTTATTTTATCTGATACTACTTTGAAATCTTAGATATTTGTTAGAAATAAAATTTCTGAGATTAAATCCAATACTTGATAATCATCCTTCATTAGTACTTGATGTCTCATTTTATTGAACACATGTGTTTATCCTTTCAATCTCATCACTTGGTACTTCATGGATTTTCTTAAGGGTGTCCCAAAACTTTTTTAGTTATGCTAAAGTTAAAGATCTGAAAGAACTCTCTAGTGCTTATCGCACATGTTATCAAATACTTAGCTTAAAACTCGAGATGCAATTTTCTCTTTTTTTTTTTTTTTTTTTGTGGTTCATAAATAATTTGATTTTTCTACTACTACATCATTAGCAAAATGAATAGAGACAAACTAACCATTTAAAACAAAGTTTCATAAATCATAACCAATAGAATGAAAAAAAAAGTTTATTCTCTCTTTTCCATATACCAAACTTTTTACCATTAAATGGTAGAGCAGTTCATAAAAAGTTCCTTGTTAAAAGAAAAAATGTTTGAAGTTATCATCATCTCTTTAGATATTTAATCTTATAATAGAAGTTAGGTTTTGATATCACTTGTTAGTTAAGTAACTCCAAACACAAAAAAGATGATATGGTTGAATTATGGTGATTTAAAAATGAAATCAATTTATAAAAAATCTTTGTTATTTGAAACAATTGTTTTGGTTTTAATAATAGCACAAAGATAATATAGCGAAAATAAAGAAAAAAGATGGAGATGAAGAGAAAAACATAGTGCAAATAACATAAATAATGGAAATAAAAGAGAAGAGATAAAAAGAGTGCGCCAAAGATTTATACATGTTCAAGCTAATTACTTGATGTTGGTGTTGGATCGGGTATAACTCAAGTCTTGCTATTTTACTTTATTAAGTAGGATTTAAATATGTATTTGATTTTGGAGAGTATGTGTTCGAATAAGTGGTTAAACATGTCAAGTATTTTTTTTCTATTAAGCTTCAAATTGGTTTTACTTCCTTGATTTCTAGTATTTTTACTAAGCAAAAATCTGATATTGTGGTCGGTGACGATGTTATTGGTGTTCCCCCTAATATGCTGAATTTTAGTTACAAGTTTTTTGCTGGGAAATGTAACATCCCTCTAAATCCAACGAATAATTTAATAAATAAATTAGAGTAAAGCACCAACGAGGATGTCACATGCTTCATAAAATTTCTTAAACAAAAATATCTTACTCCGTAACACGAGTTTTCAACAATTATCTCATTTATCCTTTTCGGAAAATCAACGAATATTCTTCAAAACACTTACGCAACGGAAATCATAATCACAACATAACTTTATTTATAATATCTTTCAAACCATCATCAAATTTACACCATCCATAGTCTTAATATTCCAATAACTTAAAACAACTAGAACTACTTATTTTATTCTATCAACAAAAGGAACACAATATATAAGTCAAACATTTCCTAACCCGATATTACATATCAGAGCAAGACACCTTCTATTCAATGGAACTAAATAAATACTCCATAATTGTCCTCAGCTTCTAAGAATTATTCTCGGTCAAATGCGTGTTACCCACGTGGAGGCAACATTCAAGCAGAAAGGGTGAGTAACCACAATCATTATAAAAGATATAAGGAAAAGATATAGTAGTTATAAACAATCACCAATCATGAAATATATACATCGTTATTTACCAAGTATTATACTCACACATTTACATCATACTAACATATGCACATCTTCATCACAAATCATCAAAACACAATCTTAACTCATTTAGTACGACATCAAATCAAGGTAATGCAATATAATGCAACCGAAGGGGTAACATTCAAGCAGAAGGAATGAGATATCAAACAATATAATAAACATATGATAACATTATATTAGAATCAATTCATGCAAAATCACCGCTTCACAACTTATAAACAACAACAATCACAACAAAATATCAACAAAATATAACGATTAATTCATCAACACAACAACTCATATATGCAACACAGAATGCAACTTATTACTATGCACATGCATGTAGTATCAATGGATCATAACTCCCAACTTAATAACTTGTCAATTAATAGAGGCAACAACAAGGCATAAGCCTTCAATTTAATATTTGTCAATCCAGGCCAACTTACCGATCACAAGCTCCCAACTTGATATGTTATGTATGTGACCACTTTATGAAACACAACAGCAACGTATAACAACATTGGCATAAGGCTACAACTTAAAAATTGTCAAACAACATGGCATGAGCCCTCACGAATGATATGAATGCAATATTAACACGCAACAACATAAATTAAATAACCACAAGGCATGAGCCTTCAACAATGTGCCAACTCAGGCCACCAACATCATTACCATCATAGTAATCAACAACACCTCATAACTTCATCGCAAGTAAAACAACATCATGATAAACAGTTCATCATCATCATTATAACATCATTATCAGCATATCATCGCCTAATCATCATAGTATCTAAGCATCATCATAACACATAACTCATCATCATGTCCTCATACTATATAAGGTATCATCATTATATCGTCTTAAATAAACAAACATCATAGTAACATCATCATAACATCATAACCAACAAGCATTAGTGTAATTCAACACGGGGAACCTAACTCCATCCTAACTTAGTTATTTGGGGAATGCTTATTTTATCTCATTTTAGTCCATCTAACTAAAGTTCGTTGTATTAGCTACCCTAAGCTTTGAACGGTATCTTAATCTGAGATATAAACCTCAAGTTATGGCTCTTTTAAGAACATCTGACACAACCAATCAAATCTGGACATCATCGCCCGACGAAGCCTCTTTCTCGCCTGACGAAACTTCACCGCTTCTGCATTTCCCAACAAAAGTGCGAGCGAAGCACTCCAGTAACAATCCTCTTTTCTGCCCTTCATCGCCTCCAAACTCGTTTGGCGACATCATAGAAAAGCTTCATCGCCCGACGACACCACCTTCGTCGCCCGACGATGCACACCAGATTGCAATTTTCTGTTGTGATCCCTACATTGTTCAATCCTCAGTCTTCTTGTGATTTCACATCAAAGAAAACCCCAAAACTCATCCAAACATCATGGTTTCACAATATCACAATAGTACAATATAGCAAACATCACGCGCATTATTCCTCAGCATTATAACATCAATTTAGCACCAATTTCATCATAATCATCATGTTTAGCATCAAAACAGCACATACGTAGTATAATAACATAGAACAAATATATTTTATAAACACATAAGTATTGTAATCATGCATCAAATAACTCATATAATTTAATCATAGTATAGTTCATCGCGCCAACTTTTCAACGCTTCGAACGGTGCGTCAAACGAACTCCTGGAACTCAAGTTACGGCATTTTGAAGATTTTTGCTGTATCACTTATGCCATCCGTCACCCGGCGAAGCCCTTGCGTCGCCCGGCGAAACTTGCGTTGACAACACTTCTCCTTCTATGATTTTCCATGGTTGGAGGCCTTCCGGACCTCCGAATTCGATTCCATAAAAACTCTCAATTTCAAAATTCAAAATCCTATGATTATATAACATTCTTATTAGTCTATGACAATTATTTTAAGGTCCTAACATCATATATAGATCAAAGATTCATTCATTCATTTAACACATGGTTTTCTCCTAATTTCATCAATCCTTATCAAATTTAACACATATAACATAGACCTATCACTCCTTAATCCGATATCAATCATAATAAAAGAGATTAAAACCCTTACCTTAGTTATTGGAAATTAATATCTTTCAAGCTTCATCAGATGAATCCATATGCTCTTTCTGCCTCTTTGTGCTCTAGACTTCCTTTCTCCTCAACGTCAGTTTTCACAGTCGTATAGAATGATCGTATAAACTCTCAAACCTCTTCTTTATACCAAACTTAACCTTTGGACCCCTAATATTGGTCTTCCCATCATGTCCTCACTTAGTCCACATTACTTTACCATTTAGCCCTTCTTGTTTCTACACCATAATTTCCTTTATAATAATAATTCTAAATATTATTTGTAAGTGTTTAGTTATTGGCATGTATTTTTGGTAAAACCAGGTGTATAAATGTCATGACTGATGTCATAACATTCTGGATTATTAGGTTCTTTTTGCAGAAAAAGTATGGCACACAATAGCTACTGTGTATCTGAGCATTTTCCAAAAGATCACATTTATTGCCTTCTACCAAAATCAGTAAACAGGAATTCTGATGTCATAACAAATGTTAAGACATCCTGTACTGATCTAACAGATATGCAGTTTGGTTAATTCTGAGATTTTTCAGGAAGATGGCTCATTCTTTCCAGAACAGAATCTCACGTGGACTTTAGGTTAACCTAGCTCAACCCTAATCTGGTTGATAAAGTCTTGTGACCAAGTCTTAAGGTTAAACCTAATTAAGCCTAGCTTTTTGTGGAAATCCTAACTGAAGAAACAACTGCTATATATTCAACAGGATTGCTGTTTGGAAAGTAACTCTTGGACTGAAGACCAATTAGGAGCTGTATAGTTTTAACTGCTGTAATCCAAGCAAGTATCATTGTGATAAGTGACTTGGAATAGGTTTTGATTGTAAGGGTTTTTGTATCACTCAAAGCTTTGAAGCAAGAGTGTTTTGTGTCTCTTGACTAAAGCTTTGAAGCAAAGTCAAGTTAGGTTTATGTATCACTCAAAGCTGTGAAGCAAGAGTGTTTGTGTTACTTGATTAAAAAGCTGTGAAGCATAATCAAGTGTATATTATGAAGAGTGTCTTCATTAATTCATTAGTCAATTGTTTTAAGTATCACTGCTGTGATTGAGGGGGAGTGAGTAGGAACTCAGGTTTAAGTTGAACTTAGATTGAAGTTGCATTGGGTAGGTCTTAAGTGAAGGAGATAAACTGGTTGGTTTATTCCTGAATTAATATCTCTTATAGTGGATTTCCTCCCTGGCTTGGTAGCCCCCAGAGTAGGTGTTGTTTAACACTGAACTGGGTAAACAATTGACTGTATTCTTTACTGTTTTTATTTACTGTCTTATAGAAAGTCAGATACGGTGTCATAACATTCACTGTGACATTGAGTATCTGCTGCCAGAATTTCAATTGGCATCAGAGCAGGCACCCTGCCTGTATTACTGGGTGAGATCTAGGGATATCACTTTCTGGCACTATGGACAAAGAAGGAGTTTTTGGAAATAGACCACCCATTCTGGATGGAACAAATTATGACTACTGGAAACCTCGTATGACTGCCTTCTTAAAATCTCTGGACAAAAAGGCTTGGAGAGCTGCTGACAAAGGATGGAACCATCCCACCATAACTGAGAAAGATGGGACAATCAGTCTGAAGCCTGAGGAAGAATGGAGAAAAGAAGAAGATGAGTTAGCCCTGGGAAATTCCAAAGCTTTAAATGCCTTGTTCAATGGAATTGATAGAAACATTTTCAGACTAGTACATCAATGTGAACTGGCCAAGGAAGTGTGGGATACTCTCAAAACTACCCATGAAGGCACATCCAAAGTAAAAATGTCAAGGCTTCAGATGCTGACTACAAAGTTTGAGAACCTAAGGATGAAGGAAGATGAAACCATTCATGAGTTTCACATGAACATCTTGGAGATTGCCAACACCTCAGGAGCATTGGGTGAAAAGATGTCTGAAGAAAAACTGGTGAGAAAGATTCTCAGATCCCTGCCTAAAAGATTTGCAATGAAGGTAACTGCTATAAAGGAAGCCCAGGACATCAGCAACTTAAAGGTGGATGAACTCATTGGGTCTCTTCAGACTTTTGAGATGGGGATCAGTGACAATGTTGACAAGAAAAACAAGAGCATAGCACTTGTATCCAACACTGAAGATGAAAACAAGGAGGATGAAGAAGAAAATATTTCAGAAGCTATAGCCATGCTTGGAAGACAATTCAACAAACTCATCAAGAGAAGGGACTCAAAGTCAAGGTCAAATGTTGAGAACATCCCCTCTGACATTAACAGATCTTATGACTCTAGCAGAAGACCAAGGTCTTAAGAGAAGGGAAATCAAGGCAGAGGAATTCAATGCCTTAGTTGTGAAGGATATGGGCATATTCGAGCTGAATGTCCTACCTTTCTTAAGAAACAAAAGAAAGGTATGACTGTTACCTGGTCTGACTGTGATTCAGAAAGTAATTCTGAAGAAGAATCTGCCAAACTAGTTACTGCACTAACTGGTGTTTGTACCTCTGAAAGTGACACTAGTGATGAGGAAGTGACATTTGAAGAACTGGCTGATACTTACAAGAAATTGTGTATCAGAAGTGCTGAAGTCTGTGTGCAAAATGAGAGACAAACAAAACTCATCATAAAGTTGGAGGATGAAAAAAGGGCAGACCTTGAAACTATAAGTCATCTAGAAGGGGAAGTTCAAATGCTGAACTCAAAATTGAACCAGATGACCAAATCTGTCAAGATGCTGACAAATGGAACTGACAAATTGGAAGAAATCCTTCAGGTTGGACAAAATGTGGGAAACAAGTCTGGACTAGGATTTGTGGAAGCAAAGAAATCTGGTGCAGACAAGAAGATCAGGTCTGATAAACAAATGTCAAAGCTGATGTCACAACATAACACTCAACATCGGGAACAGAGAAATATGAAGAAAAAGTACCAAAGATGGAGATGTCATCATTGTGGGAGGTTTGGTCACATAAAGCCTTTCTGCTTCAGATTGTATGGATACCCTAACCCAGGTGTCAAACCTAAGGCTAACAGGGTACCACATACTCCTCAATGGAAGAAAAAGGCTACTGCCCTGATAGCCCACACTTCCCTGAGAGTCTCTGCAAAGGAAGACTGGTACTTTGACAGTGGGTGTTCTAAGCACATGACTGGAATCAAGAACATTCTCAATAATGTTAAACCTCACACCACTAGTTATGTGACCTTTGGAGATGGTGCTAGAGGTGAAATCAAAGGAGTTGGTAATTTGGACTGCCCTGGAGTTCCAAATATGAATGAAGTACTATTGGTAAAAGGCCTGACTGCTAATCTCATTAGTATCAGTCAATTATGTGATCTAGGATTCAAGGTCAACTTCTCAAAATCTGAATGTATTGTAATTAATGAAAAACAAGAAGTTGTAATGAAAGGAGTCAGATCTAAAGACAACTGTTACTTGTGGGAGCCTGAGAACACTAATTACTCCACTGTGTGTTCTATTGCCAAAGAAGAAAAAGAGGTGAAACTGTGGCACCAAAAACTTGGCCATCTTCATCTAAGAGGAATGAAAAGGATTATCTCCATGGAGGCAGTCAGAGGGATTCCAAGACTGCAAATTGATGAAGGGAGAGTTTGTGGTGAATGTCAGGTTGGTAAGCAGACTAGGATGTCACATCCAAAGTCAAGACATCTGACCACCTCTAAGGTTCTAGATCTTCTTCATATGGGACCAATGCAGGTGAAAAGTCTTGGTGGAAAGAGATATGCCTATGTTGTGGTGGATGACTTTGAAGTTTTTAAAGAACTGTGCAAAAGAATTCAAAGAGAAGGGTGTATTGTCAGAATCAGAAGTGATCATGACAAGGAATTTGAAAACAACAAGTTTAATAAGTTATGTTCCTCAGAAGAAATTAGTCATGAATTCTCTTCTCCTATAACTCCTCAACAAAATGGAGTTGAAGAGAGGAAAAATAGGATCATACAGGAATTTGCCAGAGCTATGATACATGCCAAAAGACTCCCCTTTCATTTTTGTGCTGAGGCTGAATACATTGCATCTGGTAGCTGTTCTCAAATTATCTGGATAAAATAGATGCTCACTGAGTATAATGTCTCACAAGATGTTGTGACATTGTACTGTGACAATCTGAGTATAATCAATATTTCTAAGAACCCTATTCAGCATAGCAGGACCAAGCACATTGACCTTAAACATTACTTTATCAGAGACCTTGTAGAGGAGAAGACAATTAAACTGGAACATGTTGCCATTAAGCTACAGCTGGCTGACATTTTTACCAAGGCCCTTGATGCAAATCAAATTGAAAACTTGAGGGGCAAGTTGGGTATTTGCCAACATGAGAAATTGTAGCAATTAATTTTGCTCAAAACAAGGGTTGAAGGAGTTATTTTTGTTAAGTCTATTTTAAGTGGGTTAATCATATATTTCCCCAATTCTTTCAAAATTATTAAGAAGTTGAATAGACACACATTTGCCTCCTTCCTCTCTCGACTTTGCAACAACTCCAAATCTCTCAATCAAAGTTTTCTCTCTAGTTGGTACTGGTTTTCTAAGACTATCAAAATGTCTCAAACATCATCCTCATCCAAGACGACCGTTTCATCTTCATCATCTGATCAAGATTCTCGGGCAATCACCTCATGCATGGATTCTGAAGTCCTGGAGATTACTCCTCTTAGAGAAATGGCAACTAACCATTCCAAGGTCAAAAATATGAGAACAAGGCATGCAGGAAGGTCTCAGGCTACTTCATCCGGTAATCCCTCTCAACCTTCATCTTTTGTACCAAATAGGGAAGGATCAACTTATGTACATCAAGCAATAGCTATGCTTGTTACAAGAATCCTGAGTGAGAACCACTCTGTACCGGGATTTCTGTTCCATTAAATCAAGAATCAGCAAGCCCAAATGTTGAAGCAAATCCAGATGTCTCTGAGAATGTTGAGACACCAAATGACAACATTCAAAAATCATCTGAAAACCTTGATGATATTCAGAACCCCTCAGAAAAGAATGTTGAACCACCTGTTATTGATGTGGATGAGGAATACTCAGACAATGACCTGATTGCAAATATCAACCCTAGCATAGCTAGGAGAATGATGAACAGGAAGGGTAATCAAGATGCTGCAAAATGTCTAACCAAAGAGAAACCTGCTGATAAGAAAACCAGGTCTGAAGGCAAGACTGGTACTGTGAAGACTGGACTGTCCAAAGGGAAGGTGAAAGCCCAAGTGCATACTGGAAGTCTCTCAAAGCCTGCAAGACAACCAATAACAAAGAAGAGAAAAGAACCTGAGCCTACTGATTCTGATGAGGAATCAGAATTTGAAATTGATGCTGAAGACATTCCTCTTAGAAGGAAACTCCCTTCCAGCAAAATGGCTAGAGTTCCTGAAGTCCCCACTGACAACATTTCATTTCACCACCCTGAAAATGCCAACAGATGGAAGTATGTTTGCTTGAAGAGAATAGCCTTGGAAAGAGAACTAAACAATGGTGCCATGGATTGCAAGGAAATCATGGACCTGATCAAAGCTGCTGGACTAATGAAGACTGTGGTAAAATTTACCAAATGCTATGAAAATCTGGTCAAGGAATTCATAATGAATTTGTCTGATGAATGTGCTGATGGAAGGTCAGCTGACTTTAAATGTGTATATGTGAGAGGAAGAAGGGTTAATTTCTCTCCATCTGAAATTAACAAATTTCTTGGAAGATCAAATGAGGCTTGCCCTGAACCGGAAGTTACTGACAATGAAGTTTGCCAAACCATCACAGCAAGACAAGTCAAGTGCTGGCCCTCAAAAGGCAAGCTAAATGCTAGCAAGCTAAGCATAAAATTTGCCATCCTGCACAAGATTGGTGCAGCCAACTGGGTCCCTACAAACCATAAATCAACCATCTCTACAGGATTGGGGAGATTCATTTATGCTGTTGGTACCAGGACTGAATTTGACTATGGCAGGTACATTTTTGATCAAACTTTAAAACATGCTGGTAGCTATGCTGTTAAAGGCCCAATTGCCTTTCCCTCCCTCCTATGTGGAATCATCCTTGCTCAGTACCCTGATATCCTGGTGGAAAGAGACACTGCTTGCAAAAGAGCTCCTGCTCTTGGGTTACACTACAAGCTGTTTCAGGGATCTCATGTTCCTGACATTGTCATAACATCAGCTGAGACATCATCTACAAAAACTCAGTCCAAGACATCTGATGTTATAGCTGTATTGAAAGAGACCTGCAAAGAGCTGGAGACAAGGAAAAAGACTCTAGAAAACCTAATTGCCAAATTAGAACAGGAGGAGACTGAAGGAAACAGAAGGGAAGAGGGTGCTGCTGAAGATCAGCTCAATGCTGAAGAAAGTAGCTCCTCTGAAGGTGACAGTGCTTAAAGTTTGGTGGAATTGACAAGCCTGATGCTGATGCTGTTGATGCAAGTGTCTTCAGATTTTATTTATTGTTCTTATTACCTTTTTTGGATAACTGTATAACATTTAAGTACATGTATCTTTGGCCCATTTGTGGCTAAAGAGGGGGAGATATTTTGTGTTAATTACTTGGTAGACATTATATTTTTCTGTAGTCATATTCATTCTGCTGCTCTATATTCTCTGATTGCTTAGGGGTTTTAGCCAAAAATCTGCCAAAGGGGGAGTTTGTAAGTGTTTAGTTATTGGCATGTATTTTTGGTAAAACCAGGTGTATAAATGTCATGACTGATGTCATAACATTCTGGATTATTAGGTTCTTTTTGCAGAAAAAGTATGGCACACAGTAGCTACTGTGTATGAGTGTGTATCTGAGCATTTTGCAAAAGATCACATTTATTGCCTTCTACCAAAATCAATAAACAGGAATTCTGATGTCATAAAAAATGTTAAGACATCCTGTACTGATCTAACAGATATGCAGTTTGGTTAATTCTGATATTTTTCAGGAAGATGGCTCATTCTTTCCAGAACAGAATCTCACATGGACTTTAGGTTAACCTAGCTCAACCCTAATCTGGTTAATAAAGTCTTGTGACCAAGTCTTAAGGTTAAACCTAATTAACCCTAGCTTTTTGTGGAAACCCTAACTGAAGAAACAACTGCTATATATTCAACAGGATTGCTGTTTGGAAAGTAACTCTTGGACTGAAGACCAATTAGGAGCTGTATAGTTTTAACTGCTGTAATCCAAGCAAGTATCATTGTGATAAGTGACTTGGAATAGGTTTTGATTGTAAGGGTTTTTGTATCACTCAAAGCTTTGAAGCAAGAGTGTTTTGTGTCTCTTGACTAAAGCTTTGAAGCAAAGTCAAGTTAGGTTTATGTATCACTCAAAGCTGTGAAGCAAGAGTGTTTGTGTTACTTGATTAAAAAGCTGTGAAGCATAATCAAGTGTATGCTCTGAAGAGTGTCTTCATTAATTCATTAGTCAATTGTTTTAAGTATCACTGCTGTGATTGAGGGGGAGTGAGTAGGAACTCAGGTTTAAGTTGAACTTAGATTGAAGTTGCATTGGGTAGGTCTTAAGTGAAGGAGATAAACTGGTTGGTTTATTCCTGAATTAATATCTCTTATAGTGGATTTCCTCCCTGGCTTGGTAGCCCCCAGAGTAGGTGTTGTTTCACACTGAACTGGGTAAACAATTGACTGTGTTCTTTACTGTTTTTATTTACTGTCTTATAGAAAGTCAGATACGGTGTCATAACATTCACTGTGACATTGAGTATCTGCTGCCAGAATTTCATTATTATTAAATCCAATAAATCCCTTATAATTATTTAAATTCTAAATAATTATAAACTAATCAAATACTCCTCATATTTATTATTTCAACACTAACCCACAACATACCATCACCAAACACCGTGATGCATCATATAAATCATAATAATTCCCAAATAATCACAAATAACTAATTAAATAATTGATTATAATTTTTGGGGTGTTACAACTCTCTCCCACTTAAATAATTTTCGTCCTTGAAAATTTACTTGATGTACATAACTCTTGATACGACTCTCACATCTTCCTTTCCAACTCCCACATCACATTTTGGTAACATTTCAATCATCACTAATCAACACTCCACGTTGTTAACTGTTGTACCCCAAAATTTTCCCTCACATTTCTCAAGATATTTCCTACAAAGATCTTCAATGCCTCGAGTTTGTACAAGTACCGACTAGGTCAAACAACCTCCTCAACGCTAATACCTCAAATTAGGTTTTGAATCTGCACAGAGGGGGAAAATGAGCAAAATTGAAGTTTCAGCTGGAAAAGTCAACCAGATGCTAAAAGAGTCAAACTTTAACTTTTTGACCAAATTTGAGTCCCAAAAATCACATTGCGCCAAGACATCCAAAAGGTGAAATTTGATCATCAAAAATCAAGAGAATCAAAAATCCAACTTTTGCAAGACTTTGGAATTTTTCTAAGTATTTTCTATACTTGTTAATTTCATTTGCTTCATGACATTTTTTACTACAATTCCAAATACTTTAAAATGAGGAAAATAATTCAAATTATTACCAAATGACATTTTTTGCAAATTTACAAATTCTAAAACTATGTCTTGTTTGGGATTTTTTCTATTTTTACTCAAAACCTTGCCACAATGTTTTGTCCTTGATACAATGTGCATAAAATACTCCACAAGACCAAATTTGTTTCATGCTACAAATTTTGTTGTCCAAGTTAAACAAAGTATGATATACTGCATTTCCACAACACCCCAAAAAAACCTGCTCCATTGTTTTCCTACAAAAAATCTTGTGCTATGCTGCACCACAAATCTGCATATGCTGTCCTATACAGTCCAAAACTGCTCTATGCA
The DNA here is from genome assembly GCA_948472305.1 of Vicia faba. Taxonomy (NCBI): domain Eukaryota; kingdom Viridiplantae; phylum Streptophyta; class Magnoliopsida; order Fabales; family Fabaceae; genus Vicia; species Vicia faba. Next base: position 1,540,928,932 of record OX451739.1, read on the forward strand.
GTCTGCCCCAACCTGCATCATAATAGCCCCAAAATTGCACCAAAATGGAAAAAGAAAATTGTGTGAATAAAGTATCAAAACAGTATGCAAAAACAATTCAAAGTGACTTATTTTGTTTCCCCCCTAAACCTCAGTCAATGGTCTACAAAAGGGACTGTTTCATAAGACATAAGGGTTGGAATTTTGGGAGAGAATAGAGAGTCTTTAAACAGAAAAACAATATTCTTTATAACTTTGTCTCATTCAAGAAAAAACCAGCTCTAATCTCATTCAAAACAGAACTTCAATCCATTATTCCATCTTACAAACTCTCCCATAAACCAAACACCTTAGCACATAGAGATAGTAAAAACACTAAAACAGTTTCTGTTAGTGCCATTATCCTCACCATCCAAACATAAAAACAATATTGTACAACTTGAATGGGTCTCAACAGTTTGGGACAAGCTTCCTGGAGATTCATTGGAGCCCTCACATCATCTTGGAAAGTATTCAGATTTCAAACACCAAGTGTAGTTTCAAGGTAAGTCTTCTTGACTTGGTATTTTTCATACATCATTAATGATTTATTTTTGAAGATAAGATGTAGTAATCATTTCCCCTTTTAGCTAACCGTTTTCTTGTTGTTTATGTTTATCAATCATATGCTGTAAACTGACATGTGTGGATAATAAAACAATGTTTAAGGCAGAAAAATACAGTATGTATCGACACATATGCACACGTGTCGAATCATCCTAGTAAAAAATAGGGTATGAGTCGATACATAATCCCCCATGCATCGATTCATACTGATTCCAGGTCCCAAAACAGAAGGTTGAAAAGTCTATGAGTCGACACAAAATGCGTATGTGTCGATACAAAAAAGGTGTATGAGTCGACACGTCCCATTATGTGTTGGCTCATACTGAGCTGATTTTTCTTTACAGGAGCAAGGAAAAGTTATGTGTTGATGCATAACAGCATGTGTCGACACATAATGGTTCAAAAGGTAATTTCTCCCATTTTCTACACTATTTACGCATATATTTTCATTGCTGCCCAGTTGTTCGATATGGTTGTAATAATTAGACACTTATTTCATCCCTATTTGCAAATTGTACCCCCATCCCCCTAATGATGTAATAGCTTAGGATTTTATTTTCCGTATTTTATTTTGTTTTCATATATTTCTAGTAATTAGGATGTATGACAAGATAAAATCAACAAATAGATAACCTTTAAATGCAAGACAAAATGCATGCAAACAAACACACTTGCACACTAGCACCTCTAGGGTAATCTTACTTTGTTTGCCTTTCGGAAAACAGTCATGTCCCTCGATGTTGCCTTCGATAAAACGATATAGTCCCTTACAAAAAATTGCTAAAGCGTCTCATAAGTTGCCTTCTATGGATATACGATGACCCTTTACCGTCCCTTTTACATCCAAAGATAGGGTTAGTTACCAAATTAATGGTAAGATAACAATGTCAAAGGAAAGAGAAAATAAACATGAAAGACTTTTTGAGTAGGTAGAATACTCTTAGTTGCTTGCTCTATTTCAAAACAAAAACATCCTTGCTATTTTCAAAACAAACACTAAACACTTTCAAAATATCTTTCAAACTTGAAAACATTTTTAAAAGATCAACACTTTGTATACATTCTTACGAACGAGAATCATTACAAAGTTTTCCTAAACGATGGCATCTTTACAAAATACTTTTAAAGAAAAACACACAAATCATATTTTTAAACAAAAGCAAGTGATCTAGCAAGTAACTAAGGTGCCATGGAAAACCATGGATGAAAAGGGTGCTAACACCTTCCCTTTTCATAATCTACCCCCCGAACTCAAGAAAAAATCTCTAAAGGTCTTTCCTGTTCTTTTCAGCCTTTCCTTTTGGATAAAAGAAAATTCGGTGGCGACTCTTGCTAACCGCAACATTTGCGAATACAAACTCAAAACAACCAAGTCAGTTCTCCCCCCGTATCACAGAACTGGCGACTCTGCTAGGGAAAAGACTTAAAAGTGGGGTTACCTTAGGGTTGGATCACATTTACTCGCTTTCATTGTTTGACTTGTATGCTTTATATTATGGTTCTTTGTTTGGGTTTGAGTCCTCTACCCGGATTTGGGATACCTTATAGTAAGTAGCAATACATTATGGAAACTGTGCGAGGTATACCGACATGGTCTAAGCAATAGCTACGTTAGTGTGACATATTTGTGGGTACCAGTAGCCCTTGAGTAGTCAAGGAGAATACGGGGCCACTGAGTGATGTCATGAAGCACTAATGGACTTTTAGAACCTTTACTTGACCAACTTGGCCTTTAGGACGTAGTGAGATGACCGGCTTTAGTGCAGTCCGGAGTTGGTAGATACTCGATACTACACTCATTAAGGTTTAGTTTTTTGGGATATTTCGGTCGCCATTAAAGAGGCTTGCGCTGAAACAATGCCCGAGAAAACAAACCAAGGATATTGAGCTCCTTAGAACCTGGATACTATTACTAGGACAGGTTTGAGCCAACTAAACTTCAAGAGGGTACTTACCTATAAGACTCCATGTAAGCCTAAACCTAAGGACTTGTTTGCTTTGTTTGTATGTATATGCTGGTACATAACATCATAAACATCATAACATCATACTCATATTCACTAATCATTTCAAGGATCTTGGGATTTATCTTTGTTCGGTTTTGTAGGACATGGATTCTATTCACAGGAAAACCATTCAAGTCAATCTTGTAAGGATTCATCCTCGACTTAAAGAGCTAGCATCAAGGATTCCTGAAAACTCTCCATTTACCGAAAGACATGGTCATCTACAAAACTTGGTCACCTCCAACACTGATGAAGACATGATGAAGGTGCTTTTCTAGTTCTTTGATCCTTTACACCATTGCTTCACATTTCCCGATTATTAACTTGTGCCAACTTTGGAAGAATTCTCCCAACTCTTGAGGATTCCCATTCTCAATCAACTACCCTTCAACGGTACGGAAAGAGATCCAAAGCCATAAGAGATTGCTCAAGCCTTACACTTGCAATCATCTGATATCATAACTAATTGGGAAACAAGGAGTGGTGTGAAAGGTTTCTTAGCAAAATTCTTGTTTGAGAAAGCCCAAAACTGTTGGAACTCTTTGGATTTGCAAGCTTTTGAGGAAATGGTGGCTCTCCTCTTCTATGGGATGGTTTTGTTTCCAAATCCTGACCAACTCATAGATGTGAACGCCATCAAAATCTTCATGTCTCGTAACCCAGTGCCTACTTTGCTAGGAGACATCCTACATTATTTTCACACTCGCACTATGAGGAAAAGAGGTATCCTTATGTGTTGTACTCCTCTCTTGGCAATATGGTTTATTTCGCATCTTCCCCAATCTATATTGAGGAACGAGCAAGGTTCAAGGTGGTCACATAAGTTGATAGCACTCAAACATTCAGATATTCATTCGTGTTCCCGATCTATAGAGAATGTTACTATTGTCGACCGTTGTGGAGAATTCCCTAATGTCCCCTTACTTGGCATCTGAGGAGGTATTAACTACAACCCTTGCTTAGCTTTAAGATAGTTTGGTTACGCTCAAAGGGATGGGCCACACGAGATGCTCATTCAAGGTTTGGTATTTGACTATGAGAACGACGATCAAGGTCACCGCCAGAGATTTATCCGAGATTGGAGGATGTTGAACAAGGTAGATAACAAGACATTGGGGCATAAGAATTCCATCCCTCTTGAGCCTTACCTCAAATGGGTACAAGCTCATGCTCAAAGTCTTATGATGCCTTACCCCTCCATTCTCCCGGTAATCATAGAGCCTGTTATGGAAGGAGATGTTCCCTACACTATCCTACATCCTGACATGCCCACCTCTCTTGAAGACTTACAAAGGGATTGGATACAGCTTAAGGGGGAGCTAGACAATTTCGAGGCCCAATTCTACGCCAGCGAGAAGAAGGTTTTGGAACTTACTAAGCAACTTCGTGAGGAGCGGACTCTAAACGCTTACATCTCACCAAAGAGGATGCGTAAAACCTTTTTATCTTAGAGTTTTTGTAAGCCCAAAGAGGCATGATGTACTCAAGCTTTGATTTATTAATATAACATGTGTTTCATTTTGTCTAAAGAAAATTTGAATCTCTAATTTCCTTGAAATTATTGCATACGCATATCATCCATAACATTGCATAGGCAGGTACCATTACACGTTTCTCATCTTCTTCGTTGTTTATTTCAACAAATATGTCTTCTGAACAAAGAATCAAAGATCTTCAGGCACAAAATGCCCAATTTCAACAGATGTTCATAACTCTGGCAAAAGGGCAGGAGGATCTGAAGGCCCTCATCCTGAAAGAGAAGAAGAAGAAGAAGCTCGTTGGTGCTCTCAATATGGGAAGAAGATTTGGGGGCCGCTAAAGCAACCAATTGATCTGACCTCCTCGTCCAAAGAAGGGGAAAATCAAGAGAGAGAAACAAGGGAGGAGAACCCTAGTCCTGAAGTCTCTGACAATGATACAGACTACAATTATGAGCAATATCCTCCCACTGAGGATAGGTACAAGCAGTTAGAGGATCAGTTAAGCGCTATGGAGATACAGAGAATACCAGGGATGGATTTTAAAGAGCTTGGATTAGTGTCCGGGGTAGTCATCCCACAAAAATTTAAAGCTCCGGTTTTCGCAAAATATGATGGGGTGTCTTGTCCCAAGCTTCATCTCCGTTCCTATGTGAGGAAGATTCAGCCTCACACTGCTGATAGGAACTTGTGGGTTCACTTCTTTCAAGACAGTCTGTCAGGGACTCAGCTTGATCGGTTCTACCAATTGGAGGGAACCAATGCCCGAAACTGGGAGGATTTGTCTGTTGCTTTTTATAAGCAGTATAAATACAACGTCGACCTTACCCCTACCCGTACTCAGCTTCAGAGTATGTCCATGGGTGTAGGTGAAGGCTTTAAGGACTACGCATAGAAGTGGAGAGATTTGGCTGGGAGAGTCCAACCCCCTTTGTCTGATAGGGAGTTGGTCGACATGTTTCTAGGGACGCTGTCTGGTCCATTCTTCAACCATTTGATCGGTAGCTCATCGGCTGGTTTTACTGAGCTGATATTAACTAGAGAGAGGGTAGAAGCTGGGATCCGAAGCGGTAAAATACAGAAAGATACCTCGTCAAGTTTAGCAAAGAAATCCTTCACAGCTAAGAAGGAGGTCAGTGTCGTTTATAGCCTAAGAGGTCAAAGCCGAGATGAGTGTCGTTCAACAGTAGGTGTTGTGATGATGCCTAGGCCTGCGGCTGCTCCACAACACAACAATCAGTAGAGGGTCGAAAGACAGCAAAAGCAGTTTACCCGGATTAACATGACATTGACAGAGGTTCTACCCCATCTTTTAAGATCCAACTTGGCAACCTTGAAAGAGGCTCCCAAGAATCCTAACACCCCCTCTCCTCGGTACAATCCAAATGCTCGATGTGCCTACCATTCTGAGTGTCCTGGTCACGATACAAATGATTTTTGGGCTCTAAGAAATAAAATACAAGACCTGATTGAAACCAAGGAGATTGAGTTCGATACTCCAGAGAAGTCCAATATCATAATTGCTCCCATGCCTAAGCACAATCGTGGATTTAATGCCATTGATACCGATCTATTTGTGACCTCAGTTGATTAAGTTTCTACTCCTCTCGTGACCATTAAGAAGAATTTGTTGTTGGCCGATTTATTTCCGGATTATGGCGAAGGTTGCCACATGTGTTCATCTTTGCCTTATGGTTACTATTTGCTGAAAACAGGTGTCCAACGCCTGATGGACAGTAGAGAAATTTTGATCGAAAAGACTTTGATTCCAACTATTTTGTGTGAAGATATTGCTATTATAACTATTTCTGCCAATCGTTTCAAGGCCTCCTCGAGAAGACCTGTTAGGGTTACACCCGCTCCGAGAGTCACTCTATTAATAATCACTTTTCCTGGTCCTATACCATACGCCTCAAACAAAGCTGTCCCTTGGCATTATGGCGCCGATGTTTACTATCACGACGTTAAACAGGATTTGAAGAATGAAGAGTCTGATCCTGATGTCAGTAACATTGTCGGGACCAGCAAGATTACCAGAAGTGGAAGGGTTTTCTCTCCCGAGATTTCCCCGAAGACTCTTAATAAGCCTGTTATTATTTCATCTGCTATTCTTGCTAGTACTTCAGTTACTACTCTCGTCCTTACTCCAGTTGTTACCCCTGTCGATGAGTCATCTGGGAATCGAGGCAAAGAAGTTGTAGGTGGGCCTGCCCGGTCGGAGGCACCTAGAAAAGTTGTTGTGGAATCCTCTAAGCAAGAGATAGAGGAAATCTTAAAAATAATCAAAAAGAGAGACTACAATGTGGTCGAGCAGTTGGGGCAGACCCCCTCGAAGATATCGATGTTGTCTTTGTTGTTATATTCTGAGGCCCATGCAAAGGATTTGATTTCATTCCTCAAGATCGTGCATATGCTGCAAGAAACCTCAGCCGATCAATTCAAAGACTGTGTGGCCAACTTGACTGCTGACAATGGGCTGGGTTTTTCAGATACTGACTTGACTCCGAAAGGGAGAAAGCATAATGATGCTCTGCATGTCTCGATCGAATGCAGGGGTACCACTATAGCTCATGTGCTGGTGGATACTGGGTCTTCACTGAATGTTCTTCCCAAGAAGGCTCTTGATCGGCTGGATTGTGAAGGCTTGACTTTAAAACCTAGTAACATTGTGGTAAGGGCTTTTGACGGGTCAAAGAGAATGGTGCACGGGGAGGTGGACATCCCTATCAAGGTAGGCTCTCAGACCTTTGAGTCCACCTTCTACGTGATGGACATCAGGCCATCGTACTCTTGTTTGTTGGGTCGTCCTTGGATCCATGAAGTTGGGGCTGTTACTTCTACACTGCACCAAATGCTGAAATATCCGGTGAAGGGGAAGATTGTCACTATGCATGGCGAAGAGGAGTATATGGTGAGCCACCTGAACTACTTCAGGTATGTGGAGATGGACGGGGAATTCATAAAGACTCCTTGTCAAAACTTTGAAGAGGTTCCCCTGATTCTGGCGTCAACCGAGACTACCACCAGCACCAAACCTCCTCTGAAGATGGCTTCTCTCAAGGATGCCAAAGCAGTGGTTGAAGAAGGTGGGAGTACCAATTGGGGACGACTCCCTGATTTTACTCATAAAACTGACAAATTTGGCTTGGGATTTACTTCAGGGGCTCAAAGGGATGTTCGACACACTCGGGCTGGAGGACCTCCCCTACACATCAACAATCATGGGGTCAACGCTATTGAAGACAATGATGAAGACTATAACATTGACACCTGGATCTACCCGACTACCAACAGTGGACCGAGTAACTGGAAGGCCAGAGATTTTATAACAGTTTCTTTCATTCCGCAGTAATTGTCTTACTCGTGTTCTGAATTTTTAATAAACAATTTTTAACTTTTTGACTTTGTGTCTTACCCGAGGCACAATGGCTCTATCTGCGAGGGTTATTATATGTCATTTCATATGTCATCAATAAAGCATTGGACGTTCCTTACATGCAAATTTTTCACTCTCTATTTTTCTTTTCTGTTTTTATTTTATCAATACAGCTATGCTCTTACACATACTCACGTATCAAACTGTAGATCCATATCCACTCTGGATCCCACTGATGACAATTCTGCTACTGCCAGCTATGATTTTGAAAATCCGATCAACCAAGCCGATGACGAAGGCGAGGACGATTGTGAGGTGCCTGGAGAGCTGGCTAGACTATTACAACCTGAAGAGAGGTCTATATAGCCTCATGAAGAGCCCGTTGATATAATAAACTTGGGCACGGAGATGGACAGAAAATAAGTCAATATCGGCACAAATCTGGAAGCTAAGATCAAACAGCGGTTGATACAGATGTTGCACGACTACATTGAGATTTTTGCATGGTCATATGAAGACATGCTTGGTTTAGACACTGACATCATGGTACACCGTCTGCCGACTAAAGAGGATTGCCCTCCGGTTAAACAGAAGGTCCACCGTATGCACCCTGAAATGTCAGAGAAGATCAAAGCAGAGGTTATGAAACAGTTCAACACTGGGTTCTTAGCCATCACCTCCTATCCACAGTGGGTTGCCAACGTCATTCCGGTACCTAAAAAGGACGGTAAGGTACGAATGTGTGTAGACTACAGAGACCTGAACAGGGCAAGCCCCAAAGATGACTTCTCGCTTCCTCACATTGATGTTCTTGTTGAAAAAACCGCACAACAGAAAATTTTCTCCTTCATGGATGGTTTCTCTGGCTATAACTAGATCAAGATGGCTCCTGAAGACAACCTTCGTCACCCAGTGAGGAACCTTCTGTTACAAGGTGATTCCTTTTGGGTTGAAGAATGCTGGGGCAACTTATCAGCGAGCCATGGTCGCTTTGTTCCATGATATGATTCACCGTGAGATCGAGGTTTATGTTGATGACATGATAGCCATGTCTCAAACCGAAGAAGAGCACCTCGAACATCTACAAAAGTTGTTCGACAGGTTAAAGACATACAAGCTGAGGCTAAATTCGAATAAGTGCATCTTCGGGGTAAGGTCTGGTAAGCTTCTGGGTTTCATCGTCAGTGACAAAGGTATTTAGGTAGACCCCGCAAAGGTAAAGGTCATACAAGGGATGTCGGCTCCCCGTATAGAGAAGGAGGTCAGAGGTTTCTTGGGACGCCTAAATTATATTGCCAGGTTCATTTCACATCTAACTGCTACTTGTGAGCCCATCTTCAAGCTTCCGAAGAAAGATCAAGTGGTAAAGTGGAATGATGAATGCCATACTACTTTTAAAAGAATCAAGGAATACCTTCAGGAACCACCAATTCTGATGCCTTCGGTTGAAGGAAGACCTTTGATATTGTACTTAACAGTGCTAGACAATTCAATGGGGTGTGTGCTGGGGCAACATGACGAGTCTGGTCGAAAAGAGCATGCAATATACCACCTTAGCAAAAAGTTTACCGACTGTGAGGCAAGATACTCATTGTTCAAGAAAACTTACTGCGCTTTGGCATGGGCTGCTCGCCGACTAAGACAGTATATGCTGACCCACACTAGTCTGTTGATATCTAAGATGGATCCAATCAAATACATCTTTGAGAAGCCCGCTCTCTCCGGAAGAATAGCAAGATGGAAGATGATCTTAACTGAATATGATATACAATATACGACTTAGAAAGCAATCAAGGGAGGTGTATTAGCTGATCATTTGGCTCATCAGGCCGTGGATGACTACCAGTCCATGAATTTTAAGTTCCCGAACGAGAATATCATGCTAGTGACTAACTACGAAGAACCTGAACCGAATGAAGGACCTGAGGAAGGATCACGATGGACCATGGTTTTTGATGGAGCTTCGAACGCACTCAGTAATAGCATTGGCACCGTAATCATATCTCTTGAGGGCTGTCATGCTCCTTTCACTTCCCGACTATGTTTCAACTGCACTAACAATATAGCGGAGTATGAAGCCTGCATCATGGGTCTCAAAGCTGCTATCGACCTCAGGATCAAGTTCTTAAATGTCTTCGGGGATTCTGCTTTAGTATAAGTCAGATCAAAGGCGAATGGGATACGAAACATCCAAATCTCATCCCATACAGAGAGCACGTACTAACGTTGCTCCCACACTTTGAGGAAGTGACCTTTGAACATATCCCGTGAGAGGAGAATCAGTTAGCGGACGCACTAGCTACCATGTCTTCTATGTTCAAGGTCAGGTGGGACAACGAAGCTCCCCGAATCACCATTGAGAGGTTGGATGAACCATTGCACTACTGAGAGATTGATACCGAAGAGGTAGCAGATAAACCTTGGTTTCATGAAGTGAAGAAGTACCTCAAGACTCAAGAGTATCCCGAAGGGGCATATGTCAATGATAGGAAGTTTCTGAGAAGGTTCGCTGCGAAATTCTTTCTCAGTAATAGAATCCTCTACAAGCCAACCATGAATATACCTTATTGTGGTGTGTAGACAAGAGCGAAGCAGAGAGGATTATGACCGATATACATGAAGGTACCTTCGGAACCCATTCCAGTGGACATATCACGGCTAAGAAGATCCTACGGGCAGGATACTACTGGTCCACTATGGAAGTAGATTGTTATCAGCACTCCCGAACCTGTCATAAGTGCCAAATCTATGCTGATAAGGTGCATGTACCTCCAGTTCCTTTGAATGTCTTGACAGCTCCGTGGCCCTTTGCAATGTGGGCATTGACATGATCGGAGAAATTAGGCCTACCGCTTCCAATGGGCATTGCTTCATCCTGGTAGCTATCGATTACTTCACAAATTGGGTTAAAGATGCCTCTTTTGCTACTGTGACCAAGAACGTGCTGGTGCGGTTTATCAGGCATAGCCTGATCTGTCGGTACAGTGTGCCAGAGAGAATCATCACAGACAATGGTACGAATCTCAATAATACGATGATCACCAAACTCTGTAAGCAATTCAAGATACAACATCATAACTCTTCTCCCTACCGGCCGAAGATGAATGACGCTATTGAAGCGGCTAACAAGAACATCAAAAAGATCATACAGAAGATGACGTTGACATACAAAGACTGGCATGAGATGTTACCATCCGCTCTTCATGGGTATTGTACCTCAACACGAACATCGACAGGGGCAACACCTTACTCTCTGGTATATGGCATGGAGGCAATCCTACCCATTGAGGTCCAGATTCCTTCTTTAAGGATTTTGAAAGATGAGAGTTTGAACGAAGACGACTAGATCCAGACTCGACTTGATCAACTAAATCTGATCGACAAAAAGAGACTTACTGTTGTCTGCCATGGTCAGGCATATCAAAAGAGGATGATCAAGGCTTTCAAAAAAAAGTCAGACATCAAGAGTATCAAGTCCGGGATCTGGTAATCAAGCGCATCATACTGTCGCAAGGTGATCCCAGGGGAAAATGGAATCCCACCTACGAAGGGCCATTTGTAATTAAGAACATTTTCTTGGGTGGAGCCATGATTCTAACCACCATGGATGGTGACGACCTTCCTCACCCTGTCAATGCAGACATAATGATAATATACTATGCATGATAAAAGACCCGCTAGGTTGACTGACTTAGGCAAAAATAAGGGCTTCCCGATGAACCAAAAGGGTTCGAGCAAAAATAAGGGATGAAAACGAAAAATCTGTACACCCGGTAAGTCGAAAACCAGAATAGGAGGCTTGGGCAAAAAGGGTATCCCGGTGGACTGAAAACCCGAAATGGAGGTCCAGGAAAAAGTTAGGGATGTAAAGCGTATCACTATGTCCCATTGGATTACCTTGCGATCAGACTTCAGTATCAATTGTCAAGCTCGAACAACACCAATCAATCTAAACAGCTTCAGACAAGCAACAAAGTGATGAGACACTTGAAGACATAGCGACAATAGCAGAATTAGAACCCAATGGGATTGTTGTACATAGTTGTTTTATTTTTACATAATATTATATAACTTCTATTTTTTTTACGGAGGAATTCTCTTACTAGAGCATCATCCTCCTTGTACATAAACGCTTATTACAGGCTAACTTCGAAAAATCAATACAAATCATTTTTACAGAAAACTAGGTATTTTTCCTTTTCTGTTTTGTCTTGCAAGAACGTCCAATGGTTTACTCTTGGCATGTGCATTTGAATATGGTTACTGCATTTGAATATGTGCATTGATATCAGTTCTCTCAAAACGGGAAGTAATCTCCCTAGCCAGGGTCGTCCAAAAACCTGACATCTACATCCCCCAGCCGAATTTCATAATCGCGAGCGGATCATCATAAATTTTTATCTCCCTAAGCAGAGTTTATTCCTCTGGATACATAAGCTCAATCCCCAACAGAGCTTATTAATTCAGCTACAGAAGTCCAACTTCCAATAGAGTCTTTCCCCCGCATATTTATTCTCATACAAAGTCTCTCCCTGGCAGAATATTCATAAACAACAAAGGGAAAATCTTCGGCACAGTCATTTCCGTTCACCATCCCCAACGGAAGTAGAAGAATCATAGTTCTCTACAACAGTCAGGAATGCTATACTCTCCAGCAGCAGTCAGGGATTTATTTTCCCAGACTCGGATATGTCACAATAGCATTTCATGTTCATACATCATGACGTGCACATACATATTGCATACAACATAATCTCATTTATTTTGAGAACATCATCACACAATGCATTTCATGCATCGCATATAATTAATCTTGTACCTTTTCAGGAAAGAGGGTTATCATCAACAATTCCTACAGTTCAAGATTAAACCCATGAAGCTATACATGTCATAGCCCTACTATCCCGGCTTTCATCTTGAAGTAACCCTACTATCCAGGTTCCTTCCCATAAGCCCTACTATCCAGGCTTTCATATCGAAGTAACCATACTATCCAGGTTCCTTCCAATAAGCACTATTGTTGTACCCCAAAATTTTCCCTCTCATTTTATCAAGATTTCCCCTCACAATACTCTTTGAACTCAAGATCAAGCTAGGGTTTGCTCTGCTCAAGACATCTCCTTGCACTGTTGACCTAAATTAGGGTTTGAGTTTGCACAAGGAATTTTTGGCTTCTAATGCTCAATGTGACTTTCATACTCCATGTTGGACTTATAAGTTTTCTCATACCAAGTTTCAAGCTTTGAATTAAACTTTTACCCAGTCAATTGGACAATTGACCTAAAAATCAGCTGTATTAGAGAAAAAGTCAACTGTGGCCAATTTACAGTCAAACCTCATAAATTTTGATCAATATCAACATTATGAACTCATATGAACCATTTGATCAAGTTTGGACCACAACTCCTCAAGAAATTTGATCAGATCATCAAAAGGGTAAAATGTTCATTTTTAGGGTTTTGACTGCAGAAGGGCAATTTCTGACTTTTCACCTAGCCAATGGAAAATTGGGTTCAAGCATGGATTCAAGGACTCAATGGCATCATCTTGACCTATTCACAAGGTTCAAAAGATCTCAATTGCATTGGATTGACAGATGAATTTTTCAGTCAACTGATCAAAATTTGACTGTACACTAAAAAGTCAAACTTTGACTTTTTGGTAAAAATCAAGTGCCAAGGGTCATTTTTCATCAAGATGTGTCAAAACATGAAACTTGTTCATCAAGAAACCCAATTTTTCAAATTAGGGTTTAAGATTGAAAATTTTCATAACTTAGAATTTTTCTAAGTTATGAAATTTCCTTAATTTTTCCCAACTTTGCCCAACATTTTCACCTTGATGCATTTGGATTCAAACAAAACTTCCAACATGAAAGTTGTATTCCTCCACAAAATCTACAACTTTGATTCACAAAGTTTTCTCAAAAGAATCTTGGATCTCAAGTTATGATTTTTGGAACAAGGGTCCATGAATCTTTTAACTTAGTGAAATTTTGCCCTAGTTTAGGCAGGTTTTTAACCTATCTTCATGGTAATTTTTCACCTAGTTCCACTTGGAATCTCAAAATGCATTTCAAAGATGGATTTTAGAGCATGTTACAAGATTTCAAAAATGTCCAAGAACTCTCCAAAATCATTTATGGTTATGGAGAATCGAAGGTTTGAATTTGGCAAAAACTCACTTTTGATCCATGGCATATTCATGTTGATACAAGTTGCAACTTCCATCCAGCATTGTTTGTACTTGATTACAGGTCCCTAAACCCTTTCATAATCAATAATTAAATGCAAATCCATTGGTTTTTAGGCTTTGTTCTGATCATGGGAGGATTACACAAGAGATTAATCCAAAAATAGCAAAAAGGCAACATTGCCATTTTTGTCAAATTTGCTTTATGTCAAATTGCATCCTTGAGCCTTGAACCAAATCTTGGACAGAAAACAATATCGAAAATCTTGAGGGGCCAAGATCACAAAGTGCAAGCTGAAAGATAGCCTGTACAGGCCTGTCTTGTACCACTTATTACTTTTACTTAAAATACAAGAAAACTTGTCAAAGAGCCAGAACTTGCATATCTGATATAACCAACTCTTGCAAGCTTTTGAGACAAGTTTTTGACATTGCCTTGAGCCAGAAACACGAGCCTTCCATCCCTCAAACACTCTTGAACATCAAAACACCAAAAACTTACAAAACAGGGCACTCCCCGCAGTTTCACTTCCATCTCACAAGTTACTCGTGCGTTTTGCCCCAAACTTGTTCCAATACATTCCATATAACCTATCCAAGCTATCCCAATCATTGGCCACTGACTGTAACTCCATTTGCAAGCTTCACCATTTCTGTTTTCAGCTGGTGCAAGTTGAGTTCTACAAGCTTGTTCAAGCAAATCCAAAGCAAACTAAGCATTGGAGAAGATCAGAGGAAGTTCAGGCAAGCTCCTAAGCACCTCAGGTCTCACTGAAAAGCTCCACATTGCCATACATGAGTTCAACTGAAACATGTTTTTGTCAACTTCCTATCTCTCTATTTAAGAATCATTAGGCTTAGGTTTGTGAATAAAAAATGTAGTACTCATAGCCCTGAAGCTGTACATATGCTTAGATTTCATTTAAGTTAATCGTGTTAAGAGAATTTGATTCATGAACTTCCTGAAAAAGTTAGGTTAGAAATTAGGGCCAGAGAAATTCTCTCTAGTCTTTGAGAGTTAGATTGAGTTCTTTATATGGTTGGAATCGTCTTGAAAAATGCTATGACTTTGGTGTTATGAGTTTTTGCATTAGAGCACGTATGCAGGTTTTCCAGATTTTGTACATGCGCGCTTATTTTTGAACGAAGGTTGAAGATGAAACTGGAACTGGGCTGGGCCTTTGTTTCTTGTTTTTGACACCCCCCATCTTTGCTGACTGCACCCCCTGGCCCATTTGTTTTATATTTTCATATTATTTTCATTTCTTTTTATTTCTGACTCCATTTTATTTTTTTCCAAATATAAAAAATTACTAAAAACATTTTCATAAATTTTCATATTTTATTTTATATTTTTTTATTATTTTTCTAACATGAAAATAATTTTTAGATAATATACCTTTATTTTATTTAATAAAAGCTTGAGAATAATACATAAACATATTATGTCTTTATTTTTATTATTTATACTTAAAAAATATTTTTTCTAATATATTTTTATTTTTATTTTGTATATATTTTATTTTATTTTATTGTACATGAATAATATAATTAATATATATACTTTCTTAAAGAAAATTAGGGTTTTTTACCCTTAATAAAAATAATCTTTTATTTCTTTTTTTAATACATTAAATATTATATATTTACATACATAAAAATAAATAAAAACATTTTTTTACATATTTATAACATTTGCATATTTATATTTAAATTGTTTATTTAAATATTGTTTATTCATTTGATACAAAGGAATTCAATTTGGATGTAATAGTAAATTTTAGGGTTTTAATTTCTTGCAAAATAGTCCCCATTCAAAAATGTATCCCCCTCCCCATATCAATGTTGTAATAGCTTAGGTTTTATTTTACGCATTTTATGCTTTCAAATATGCCATGTTAGAGATTAGGGTTTGTATGCAAACATCCAAAATCAAACAAATAGCTTGACTAATACAAAGACAAAAAAAGCATGAAAATTGACAACACAATGCACACATGCACCCCTAGGGTTTCATCCACTTGTTGCCTTTTAAATGGCCATGTTATGCATGTTGAGTATCTTGGCAAAACAAAAACAAAACAAAAGATCATAGTCCCTCGATGACGCTATCTTGGTTGCCTATACAAAATGATCTAGTCCCTCAAAAATTTGCTAAAGATACTTAGCACAATTGCTATCATGGTCCATACGATGACCCGCGCCTGTCCCGTTTAACATCCAAATACAAGGTTGTTTACCAAATGCAATGGTAAAACAACATTGTCAAAAGGGTTAAAAATGTGTAGGAAAGATCTTTGAGTAAAATAGGGTAGACAACTCTTAGTTACTTGATCAAAACTTGCAAAAACATCCTTGCTATTTTCAAACACACCTCACAACACAATTTCAAAACATTTCCCAAAACAAACTTTCAAACATTGAAATATATTTTCAAAAGACAAACACCTTTGTATATATTCAAACAAGAATCATTACAAAGGTTGCCACAATGATGGCCTCTTTTCAAAACATTTTCAAAACCACACACAAAGCACCATTTCAAACAATTGAAAAGCAAAAGTAAGTAATCTAAATGAGTAACTAAGAGCCCATGGATAACCATGGATGAAAAGGGTGCTTGCACCTTCCCTTTTCATAATCTACCCCCCGAACCCAAGAAAACATCTCAAAGGTCTTTCCTGTGCTTTTTGACCTTTCCTTTGGATAAAATAAAAAGTCGATGGTGACTCTTGCTAAACCGCACAATTGCAAACACAAACGTAAAACCTCAAGTCAGTTCTCCCACCGTATCACAGAACTGGCGACTCTGCTGGGGATTATTTTTAAAAGTGGAGTGACCTTAGGGTTTAAATCACCTTAACATGCTTATCTTGTTTGCTTTGATTGCTTTACATTTGGTTCTCTTGTTTTGGTTTGAATCCTCCACCTGGATTTTTGGGAAACATTCATAGGTAAATAGCAATACGTTGTAGAAACTGTGCGGGGTATACCGACATGGTTGAAGCAATAGCTATATTAGTGTGACATATTTGTGGGTACCGGTAGCCTTTGAGTCAATCAAAGAGAATATGGGGCCGCTGAGTGATGTCATGAAGCACTAATGGACTTTTAGAACCTTTACTTGACCATCTTGGCCTTTTTAGGGGTAGTGAGATGACCGGCTTTGGTGCAGTCCGAAGTTGGTAGATACTCGATACTACACTCATTGAGGGTTGTTTTCTTGGAATATTTCGGTCGCCAATAAAGTGGCTAAACTGAAACAATGAACACAAAATAATCCAGTGATATTGAGCTCCTTAGAACCCGGTTACTATTTATAGGACAGGTTGAGCCAACTAAACTTCAAGAGGGTACTTACCTTTGAAACCCCATGCAAGCCTAAAACTAGGATCTCATGTGATTTGTTTGTACGTATACTTGTGCATACATCATGAACATCATGAAGCATCATATGCATCCACTAACCATTTCAAGGGTTTGGATTTTCATCTTTGTTTCTGTTTTATAGGTCATGGAATCACTTCGCAGGAAAACAATTCAGGTCAACCTTGTGAGAATTCCTCCTCTACTCAAGGAGCTTGTTTCCAAGATTCCAGAGAATTCTCCCTTCAGTGAAAGACATGGTAGACTTCTCAACTTGGTCAACTCCAACATTGAAGAAGGCATGGTGAAAGTTCTCTTCCAGTTCTTTGACCCCCTACACCATTGCTTTACATTTCCTGATTACCAACTTGTAACTACTTTGGAAGAATTTTCTCAACTCCTGAGGATTCCTATTCTCCATCAACTACCCTACAATGGTACAGAAAGAGAGCCAAAGCCTGAAGATGTTGCTCAAGCCTTACACTTGCAACCATCTGATATCAAAGGTCATTGGGAAACCAGAAGTAGTGTCAAGGGTTTCTTGGCAAAGTTTCTGTTTGAGAAGGAACAAGAATGCTGGAATTCTCTAGATCTGCAAGCTTTTGAGGAGATTGTAGCACTTCTCATCTATGGGTTGGTCTTGTTCCTAAACCCTGATCAGCTTATAGATGTGAATGCTGTCAAGATTTTCATATCTCGGAATCCTGTGCCTACATTGCTTGGGGACATTCTACACTCATTTCACACACGAACAATAAGGAAAAGAGGTGTTCTCATGTGCTGTACTCCTCTTCTAGCAAGGTGGTTTATTTATCACCTTCCCCAGTCAGTCTTGAAGAATGAGCAAGGCTTGAGGTGGTCACAACGATTGATGACTCTTATATATTCTGATGTTCATTGGTGTTCTCGGTCCAGAGAAAATGTCATCATCATTGATCGTTATGGGGAATTCCCTAATGTCCCATTACTTGGCATTAGGGGAGGCATTACCTACAACCCCTGTTTAGCTCTAAGACAATTTAGGTATGCCCGAATGGATGGCCCACATGACATGCTGATTCTAGACTTGGTTTTTGACTTCGACAACGACGCTCAAGGACTCCGACAAAGGTTTATCCGAGCTTGGTGGATGCCCAATAAAGTGGACAGTAAGACACTGGGACACAAGAATTTCATCCCCCTTGAGCCTTACCTCAAGTGGGTACGAACCCGCACCCAGAGTCTTATGATGCCTTACCCCTACATTCTCCCTGCGATCAAAGAGCCTGTTATGGAAGGATAGGTTCCATACACCCTCCTACATCCTGACATGCCAACATCATTGGAAGATTTGCAAAAGAGTTGGATACAACTCAAGGAAGAACGGAATACTTTTAAAGCCAGCTTCTACGCCAGTGAGAAGAAGGTTTTGGAACTTACTCGTTGACTCCACGAAGAGCAGACTCTCAACACCTACATCACACCAAAGAGGATGCGCAACGTCTTTTTACATTAGAATTTTGTAATATTTTGCCCATGGGGCATTTATGTACTAACAAATTTCTTCTTATTAATATGACGTGTGTTCTTTTTGTTTGCAACAACTATGAATTTCTGAATCCTTGAATGCATTACATGAATACATATCATTCATCATATGCATAAACAGGTCTTCACATCAGGTTTCCTTATCTCTCTGCTGTTTATTTCAGCAAGATGGATATAGAGCAGACGGTCAAAGATCTACAAGAGCAAAATTCACAGTTCCAACAACTCCTCATGACCTTGGCAAAGGATCAAGAAGATCTTAAAGCACTGCTGGAAAAAGAAAAGGAAAAAGAAAAAAAGAAAAAGAAAAGAGTGGGTGTAGCTACTTTGGGAAGAAGATTTGAGAATCAGGCTAGAAGAGTCCTGGATTTCCCCTCAACGTCTGATGAAGGGGTTGGCAAAGGAAAGGGAGTTGCAGTGCCCTCCGAGTATGAAGAAGAGGAAGAAGAAGAAGAGGATGAAGATTACTCCGAACAGCAGTACCCTCCTGCAGACGACAAGTATAAAAATCTAGAAGAGCGGTTGGCAGCTATGGAGGTACAAAGAGTACCTGGGCTAGATTTCAAAGAGCTAGGTTTGGTTGCTGGGATTGTGATTCCCCCTAAATTCAAGGTGCCTACATTTTCCAAATATGATGGTTTGTCTTGTCTAAAGATTCACCTACGGTCTTACATCAGAAAGATCCAACCTCATTCTTCTGATAAGGATCTATGGGTCCACTTTTTTCAAGATAGTCTTTCGGGTACACAATTGGACTGGTTCTACCAACTTGAGAGGGTTGACGTACATAATTGGGAGGATCTGGCTGCTGCCTTCTACAGACAATATCAATATAACACAGACTTAGCACCTACTCGTACTCAACTACAGAGTATGGGTATGGTCTCTAATGAAGACTTTAAGGAGTATGCCCAGAAGTGGAGGGACTTAGCTGGAAGGGTGCAACCACCATTGTCTGAAAGAGAGCTGGTTGATATGTTTTTGGGGATGCTGTCTGGTCCATTCTTTAATCACCTGATAGGGAGTTCATCGGCGGGGTTCACTGAATTAATTCTGACTGGTGAAAGAGTCGAAGCTGGCATCAAGAGCGGTAAAATTCAAAAAGATACATCTGCTTCTACTGCCGTCAAAAAACCTTTTCCAGCCAAGAAAGAGGTGTCAGCTATTTGCTCTCAAAAAGGTCGAGGAAGAGTAGAGCACCGGCCAATGGTGGGGGCTGTAATGATCCAAAAGACTGCAGCTGATCAGCCTAGAAGCGATCAACCTCAAACCAATCAACAAAGAGGGGGAAGGCCTACTAGGCAGTTCACCAAAATAAACATGACGCCTGCCTAAGATCTCCCCCATCTCTTAAAGATAAACCTTACAACCTTGAGAGATCCGCCGCAAAATCCGAATACAACTTCTCCTTTTTACCATGCCAATGCTAAATGTGCTTATCATTCTGAAGGCATAGGACACGACACCAACAACTGTTGGGCCCTCAAAAACAAGATCCAGGATTTAATAGATGCCAAGGAGGTGGAATTCGACGCGCCCGAAAAGCTGAATGTGATTTCAGCCCCAATGCCAAAGCATGGTCACAATACCTATGCTATCGAAGAGGATCTGTATGTTGCTGCTGTTGATGACTTAATGACCCCTTTACCAATAATCAAGATGAATCTGTTGAAAGCCGGGATTTTCCCAGGCTGTGAAAAAGATTGTTACCATTGTTCGTCCCTACAATCCGACTGTCCGTTATTGAAGTTAGGCGTCCAATGCCTAATGGATAATCAAGAGATCCTCTTTGAGAAAACTCCTGTTACTCCAATCAACCATGTTGCTATAATTACCATTTCCGACAATCTTTCCAAGTTCTCCAAAAGACCTGTTAAGATTACACCCGATCCAAAGATTGTACCGCTGAAGATTACTATGCCGGGGCCTATCCCATACAAGTCCAATAAGACAATACCGTGGAATTATGGAGGAGAGATCTTCTACCACGGTGTTAAGCAGATCGAATCAGTGGAAGAGAATTCCGATGAAGAAACTCCTGACATAGGAAATATTGCGGGGAAAAGTAAGATCACCCGCAGCGGAAGAATCTTTTCTCCGAAGGTTGCTCCTCCAAGGGAAATCTTCGGACCCTCAAGTGCTCCTGTGCCAGTCAAGATATATGTGCGAAGTCTAGTGATTGAAGAAATTGTTACTCCTGAAGTTGTACCCTCTGCTGTTACTGCTGATAAAGGTAAGGGGATTCAAGAAGCGCCCATCAGGACGAGGGCTAAGCCTTTGGTCATCCCCGAGACCACCCAAAAGGAAATGGAGGAGATTTTAAAAATAATTAAGAAAAGCGACTATGATGTCGTAGAACAACTGGGGAAAACCCCTTCAAAAATCTCCATGCTAGCCCTATTGCTCTGTTCCGGGGCTCATGCCAAAGCCTTGATCAAATTCCTGAAGACAGAGCACGTGCCTCAAGAAACCTCTGCGGACCAGTTCCAGGAGTGTGTAGCCAGCCTAACCGCCGACAATGGTCTTGGTTTCTCTTATTCCGATCTAACATCTAAGGGAAGAAAGCATAATGATGTGTTGCATGTCTCGGTGGAGTGAAGAGGGACCACACTTGCTCACGTTCTGGTTGATACCGGGTCGTCTTTAAATGTCCTACCAAAGAAAGCATTGGATAGATTGGACTGTGAGGGTTTGACCTTAAAGCCCAGCAATATCATTGTTAGAGCCTTCGACGGTTCTAAGAGGATGGTTCACGGAGAAGTGGACATCCCAATCAAGGTGGGAACAGAAATTTTCAACTCTACTTTTTATGTGATGGACATCCGCCCTTCATATTCATGCTTGTTGGGAAGACCATGGATCCATAACGCTGGGGAAATCCCTTCTTCTCTACACCAAATGCTCAAATACCCAGTCCAGGGTAAAATCATAACAGTTCATGGTGAGGAGGAGTATATGATAAGCCACCTTAACTCTTTCCGCTATGTGGAGTTAGATGGCGAATTCATAGAAACCCCTTTCCAACACTTTGAAGAGGTTTCTCCTGAAGTTGCGGCAACTAAGACAACGACTTCTATACCCATCATTACCAAGCCTGTGTCCCGGATGTCATCCCTTAAAGATGCGAAGGCTGTGATCAAGGAAGGAGGAAGTACAATATGGGGTCAGCTACCAGATTTTCCTTTCAAGGCAGATAAGTTCGGTTTGGGTTTCACTGCTTCTAGTCAGAAGGTTGTGCGTTGCTCCCGGGCTGGAGGACCACCAATAAAGATCACTCATCATGGAGTTCATGCTTTGGAAGATGTTGTTGATGAGAGCAATTTTGAAGATTGGAGTTTCCCGACCATTAAAGGAGGACTGAACAACTGGGAGGCGAAAGACTTCGTTCCCATTACTTTCATAAATCAGTAATTTATCTTTCGAACATTTATGTTGGTCTGTAATAATTATTAACAATTCGTACACTCTTTTTGCCTTGTGCCTTACCCGAGGCATATAGGTCCATTTGTAAGGGTTTTGATTTTTCATTTTTCATATGCCATTTTTAATGAATCATGGACGTATTCATATGTAAACTTTTGTGTTCATTTTATTTTACATTTTATTTTGTTTAAATGTGGCTATCCCTTACACACACCCATACTCACAAAATGCAGGTACCCATCCATTCCGGATTCCAGGGGTAACAATTCTGCTATGGCCTTCAGTGACTCTGAAGATCTGGTCAATCATGTCGAATACGAAGGTGATGAAGACTGTGAAGCACCTGGAGAGTTGGCTAGACTTTTACAACAGGAAGAAAGGGCTATTCTGACCCATGAAGAGCTGTTAGAGACTATCAACTTGGGTACTACCGAAGACAGAAAAGAGGTTAAAGTGGGTGCCAACGTAAATTCAAATGTCAAAGAGCACTTAGTTCAGCTGTTGAATGAATATGTTGAGATCTTAGCCTGGTCCTATGAAGACATGCCGGGACTCGATACAGATATTGTGGTTCACCGTCTCCCTACAAGAGAAGACTGTCCACCAATTAAACAGAAAGTCTGCCGAATGAGGCCCGATATGTCTGAAAAGATCAAAGCCGAAGTGATGAAGCAATTCAATGCTGGGTTCCTTGCTGTTACCTCCTATCCACAATGGGTTGCTAACATTGTGCCCGTGCCAAAAAAAGACGGCAAAGTGAGAATGTGTGTGGATTACCGAGACTTAAACAGGGCTAGCCCTAAAGATGACTTTCCACTACCGCACATTGACATCTTGGTTGACAACACAGCTCAACATAAGTTATTTTCTTTCATGGATGGATTTTCAGGGTATAACCAGATCAAAATGGCCCCCGAAGACATGGAAAAGACTACTTTTGTCACGCAGTGGGGTACCTTCTGCTATAAAGTGATGCCATTCAGACTGAAGAATGTCGGGGCAACCTATCAGCGAGCCATGGTAACTTTGTTTCATGACATGATACATCATGAGATTGAAGTCTACGTAGACAACATGATATCCCATTTACAGACAGAAGAGGAACACCTCGACCATCTGCAAAAGTTGTTTGTCAGGTTGAAGGAGTATAAGCTCAGACTAAACCCTAGCAAGTGTACTTTCGGAGTCAGGTCTGATAAACTCTTGGGATTCATCATCAGCAACAAAGGCATCGAGGTTGATCCTGCCAAAGTCAAAGCTATACGAGAAATGCCTGCCCCCCGTACTGAGAAGGAGGTCAGAGGTTTCTTAGGATGCCTAAACTACATTGCAAGGTTCATTTCTCACCTAACATCTACATGTGAACCAATCTTCAAGTTGTTGAAGAAAGATCAGATGGTTGAATGGAATGATGACTGTCAAGTTACTTTCGATAAAATCAAGGAATATTTTCTCGAACCTCCTATCTTGATGCCACCCGTCGAAGGAAGGCCATTAATCATGTATCTGACTGTTTTGGATAATTCAATAGGGTGCGTACTAGGCCAACATGACGAGTATGGTCGAAAAGAGCATGCCATTTATTAACTTAGCAAAAAGTTTACCGACTGTGAGACTCGCTACTCACTTCTCGAGAAAACTTGCTATGCTTTGGTATGGGCTGCTCGCCGGCTAAGGCAGTATATGTTGACACATACCACTCTGTTGATTTCTAAAATGGATCCGATCAAGTACATCTTCGAAAAGCCTGCTTTATCTGGAAGAATCGCTAGATGGAAAATGATCCTGACTGAGTATGATATCCAGTACACAACCCAAAAAGTTATAAAGGGGAGTGTACTAGCTGACCATCTAGCTCATCAAGATATCGAAGATTACCAATCCATGAAGTTCGACTTCCCCGACGAAGACATTATGACATTGGATAACATTGAAGGTAACAGACCGTATGATAGACCTGAACAAGGATCCCGATGGACCCTGTACTTTGATGGTGCTTCAAATGCGCTTGGCAACGGTATCGGTGCGGTACTTATCTCTCCACAAGGTTGCCATACACCTTTCACTGCTAAACTCTGCTTCAGCTGCACCAACAACATGGCCGAGTATGAAGCTTGCATCTTTGGTCTCAAGGCTGCTATTGACTTGGGAATCAAATCTTTGGTTGTGTTTGGGGACTCAACTTTGGTTATCGGTTAAATCAAAGGAGAGTGGGACACTAAACATCCTAATCTCATCCCATACAAAGAACATGTCCTGACATTGTTACCTCATTTCGAGCAGATTACCTTCGAGCACTTCCCGCGAGAAGAAAATCAGCTAGCGGATGCTCTAGCTACAATGTCTTCCATGTTTAAACTTAACTGAGATAATGAGGCTCCCCAAATTACCATCGAGCGGATGGATGAACTTGCACATTGTCACGAGATTAATACCGAAGAAGTAGTGGACCAACCCTGGTTTCACGAAATCAAAAGGTATCTCAAGAGTCGAGAATACCCTGAAGGAGCTTCAGTCAACGACAAAAAGTTCTTAAGGAGATTTGCTGCCAAGTTCTTCCTGAGCAATGGTATCTTATACAAGCGCAACCATGACTGCGTTCTGCTTCATTGTGTGGACAAGGTTGAAGCTGAGCAGATCATGACTGAACTGCATAGTGGTACATTTGGCACTCACTTGAGCGGACATACGATGGCTAAGAAGATTCTACGGGCAGGCTACTACTGGTCTACCATGGAAGCTGACTATCATCAATATTCTCGTACTTGTCACAAATGCCAAATCTATGCGGACAACGTACATATTCCTCCAGTTCCTCTCAATGTCCTAACAGCTCCTTGGCCATTCGCAATGTGGGGTATCGACATGATTGGAGAGATCAAGCCTACGGCATCCAATGGACATTGCTTCATCCTGGTGGCTATTGATTACTTTACCAAGTGGGTCGAAGCAGCTTCCTTCGCCTCCGTTACAAAGAATGTGGTTGCCCACTTCATCAAGCAGAGCCTCATATGCCGGTATGGTATCCATGAAAGGATCATCACGGACAATGGTACAAACCTGAACAACACTATGATCACCGCTCTGTGTGAGCAGTTCAAGATTAAACATCACAATTCATCTCCCTACCGACCAAAGATGAACGGTGCTGTCGAAGTTGCGAACAAAAATATCAAAAAGATCATTCAAAAGATGACAGTCACCTACAAGGATTGGCATGAGATTTTACCGTTTGCTCTGCACGGATACCGTACCACGGCGCGTACTTCAACCGGGGCAACCCCCTTTTCTTTGGTATATGGCATGGAAGCTGTTTTACCTATGGAGGTTCAGATTCCTTCCTTGAGAATTATGAAGGATGTTGGTTTAAGTGAAGACGATTGGATTTAGACCCGGCTTGATCAACTTAACTTGATTGACGAGAAGCGACTTACTACTGTTTTTCATGGTCAGACGTATCAAAGACGGATGTTCAAGGCTTTCAACAAGAAAGTCAAGCGCCAGGTATATCAAGTCGGAGATCTTGTAATCAAGCGGATCATCTTGCCGCAAAGTGATCACAGGGGTAAATGGACTCCTACTTACGAAGGACCATTTATGATCAAAAACATCTTTTCTGGTGGGGCTATGATTCTAACCACCATGGATGGCGACGATCTGCCGCACCCTGCAAACACAGACATAGTCAAAAGATACTACACATAAACGACCCGACAAGTTGAAAACCCAAAAGGGCGACTTGGGCAAAAATAGGCATCCCGGTGAATCGAAAACCCGAAAGGGCGGTTCAGGCAAAAATTAGGGATAAACAAAAAAATCTGTACACCCGACAAGTTGAAAACCCGAAAGGGCGACTTGGGCAAAAAAGGGTTTCCCGGTGGATTAAAAACCCGAAAGGGCGGTCCAGGCAAAATTTAGGGAATTAAAGCGTATGACTATGTCTCGTCGGATCACTTTAAGGACAATCTCTCCACGGACAAACTCCAAGCTTCTGATCAATCCAATCATCCGCGGACGAAGCAACGGATGGACAAGATACTCAGGGTTACAAAGGCTATAGCAGAATGGGAACCCCATGGAATTGTTACACATAGCCATCTTTCTTTGTATAAATTTTTCTCAATTTTATGACAACATTCTCTTACTAGGATGTCTGTCTCCTTTGTACAAAATACTTACACAAAGTTAATACAAAGATACTTCAAAGTGCAGAAAATTGTTTGCCTTTCCTTTCTTTTTTATACTTGTGTTTTATTTGAAAACGTCCAATGATTTATTAAATGAGCATATGCATTTGAATATAATCACTGCTTACAAAATAAAACGAAATGAGAAAGAATAATTACTGATAGGATGAAAGTATAGGAAGATGTCTTTAGACTATTCCAGGAGGAGTCCCCTGCAGCACATCATCCATATCCCTAGTGGAGTTAAATTTCAAAATCCCCATCAGAATTGAGTTTTCAAACTCCCAATCCCCAACAGAGCAAAACTTTGAACTACAAACCCTCAGTAAGGATGAAATTTTTCTTCCCCAAACAGAGTCAAACCTTCAACCTTTGAACACCAGTAGAGACCATCCAGTTTCCTCCAATTTCTCTGGAGAGTCGCTTTAAAACCAGATAATTCCCTAGAGAGTTATTCTAAAACCTTCTTCTTCAACGGAGTCAATTTTCCATAACTCGATCAAATCAGCACGTCATTAAGATCCCCAACAGAGAGGAAATTTTGATCTACCAATCCCCAGCGGAGACCATTCAGTTTTCCCATGATATCCCCAACAGAACGGAGATTCTCATTCTTGAAATCCCCAGTAGATTGGCTTACAACCCAAACTCCTGATCTCCCCAGCATTTTGGCTTCTCCCCACAGAGGTTGTCAAAGATCTTGAATCTCCAACAGTGGTCAAGGATTTATTCTCCCCGACAGCAGTCACAGATTTTATTATCTCCAGCTATCCATGAGTTATTTTCCTCAGCAAAACAGCTAATCAGCTTATATGCGCATACATCACATTCATAAATCATGAACATTGATAAAACACATATTATTGCATCATACATTTCATGCAACATAACTTTGTGTTTCAGCTAACATTCTACCCTTTTCAGGATAAAATCGATAGCTACCTAAAACAGATATTCAAAGCTCAGAAAACTGCTTAGAGATGCTCTAGACATGGATGCTTTTCTATTTGTTTATTCAAATCAAGGGGCAAATTCCTGTTCCAGTTATAAAGCCTGGATCCAACCAGATTTTATCTTGATTATGCTGAAGCCCGGAGACTGACCAGAAAATAGTTGAATCCCCTGCAAATTCTTCTAAAACCTGGACGTTGACCAGATAGGAAGCAAAGTATTGTGAAGCCTGGACGTTGACCAGATTGCAATACAAAACTGTGAAGCCTGGACGTTGACCAGATAACAGTAAGGTATACTATGAAACTTGGACGTTGACCAAATAACAGTTTACTCGGCCAATTAATTCGAAGCCCGGATTCAACCGGATATTAGTAGGCCCCGAAATCAAAGGGAAAACCGGATGCGACCTGATAACCATTTGATTTCCTTTTGAAGACTGGACGTTGACCAGATATGAAGCAAAGTATTATGAAGCCTGGACGTTGACCAGATAGCAATACAAAACTGTGAAGCCTGGACGTTGACCAGATAACAGTAAGGTATAGTGTGAAACTTGGACGTTGACCAAATAACAGTTTACTCGGCCAATTACTTCGAAGCCCGGATTCAACCGGATATTAGTAGGCCCCGAAATCAAAGGGAAAACCGGATACGACATGATAACCATTTGATTTCCTTCTGAAGACTGGACGTTGACCAGATAGGAAGTAAAGTATCGTGAAGCCTGGACGTTGACTAGATAGCAATACAAGACTGTGAAGCCTGGATGTTGACCAGATAGCAGTTCACTGTCACCTATTCAACCAAGATATGACTCCCCAGTAGAATAACAAGATGACTGAAGTTCTATTTTTACCGTGACAGAGACCAGCATTCCCCGGCATAGTCCTCCTCAACAACAGGTATACGGGCTCTCGCAAAGGAATCTCTTATGCGATCAATTTTCCTGGATGGCATCTTTAAGCCCATCTCCGACAAGATTCTGTCACACCTTCCAAATGGTATCTTTAAGCCCATTCCCTCAACTATACTCTGACGAGCGCAAATTTACGGGCACTCTAGTGTCCAAGCCTCTTTTACCTTCGAGTCACGAAAGGCAAGCTCGCCAATCTAACTCTTCAGGTTCAAGAATATTTAATAGGGGAAGATGTTGTACCCCAAAATTTTCCTTCTCATTTTATCAAGATTTCCCCTCACAAGACTCTTTGAACTCAAGATTAAGCTAGGATTTGCTCTGCTCAAGACATCTCCTTGCACTGTTGACCTAAATTAGGGTTTGAGTTTGCACAAGGAATTTTGGGCTTCTAATGCTCAATGTGACTTTCATACTCCATGTTGGACTTATAAGTTTTCTCATACCAAGTTTCAAGCTTTGAATTAAACTTTTGCCCAGTCAATTGGACAGTTGACCTAATAATCAACTGTATTGGGGAAAAAGTCAATTGTGGCCAATTTACAGTCAAACCTCATAAATTTTGATCAATATAAACATTATGAACTCATATGAACCATTTGATCAAGTTTGGACCACAACTCCTCAAGAAATTTGATCAGATCATCAAAAGGGTAAAATGGTCATTTTTAGGGTTTTGACTGCAGAAGGGCAATTTCTGACTTTTCACCTAACCAATGGCAAATTGGGTTCAAGCATGGATTTAAGGACTCAATGGCATCATCTTAACCTATTCACAAGGTTCAAAAGATCTCAATTGCATTGGATTGATAGATGAATTTTTCAGTCAACTGATCAAAATTTGACTGTACATTAAAAAGTCAAACTTTGACTTTTTGGTCAAAATCAAGTGCCAAGGGTCATTTTTCATCAAGATGTGTCAAAACATGAAACTTGTTCATCAAGAAACCCAAATTTTCAAATTAGGGTTTAAGATTGAAAAATTTCATAACTTAGAATTTTTCTAAGTTATGAAATTTCCTTAATTTTTCCCAACTTTGCCCAACATTTTCACCTTGATGCATTTGGATTCAAACAAAACTTCCAAAATGAAAGTTGTATTACTCCACAAAATCTACAACTTTGATTCACAAAGTTTTCTCAAAATAATCTTGGATCTCAAGTTATGATTTTTGGAACAAGGGTCCATGAATCTTTTAACTTAGTGAAATTTTGCCCTAGTTTAGGCAGGTTTTTGACCTATCTTCATGGCAATTTTTCACCTAGTTCCACTTGGAATATCAAAATTCATTTCAAATATGGATTGTAGAGCATGTTACAAGATTTCCAAAATGTCCAAGAACTCTCTAAAATCGTTTATGGTTAGGGAGAATCAAAGGTTTGAATTTGGCAAAAACTCACTTTTGATCCATGGCATATTCATGTTGATACAAGTTGCAACTTCCATCCAGCATTGTTTGTACTTGATTACAGGTCCCTAAACCCTTTCATACTCAATAATTAAATGCAACTTCATTGGTTTGAGGCTTTGTTCTGATCATGGGAGGATTACACAAGAGATTAATCCAAAAATAGCAAAAAGGCAACATTGCCATTTTTGTCAAATTTGCTTTATGTCAAATTGCATCCTTGAGCCTTGAACCAAATCTTGGACAAAAAACAATATCCACAAACTTGAGGGGCCAAGATCACAAAGTGCAAGCTGAAAGATAGCCTGTACAAGCCTGTCTTGTACCACTTGTTATTTTTGCTTAAAATACAAGAAAACTTGCCAAAGAGCCAGAACTTGCATATCTGATATAACCAACTCTTGCAAGCTTTTGAGACAAGTTTTTGACATTGACTTGAGCCAGAAACACGAGCCTTCCATCTCTCAAACACTCTTGAAAATCAAAACACCAAAAACTTGCAAAACAGGGCACTCCCCGCAGTTTCACTTCCATCTCACAAGTTACTCGTGCGTTTTGCCCCAAACTTGTTCCAATACATTCCATATAACCTATCCATGCAATCCCAATCATTGGCCACTGATTGTAACTCCATTTGCAAGCTTCACCATTTCTGTTTTCAGCTTGTGCAAGTTGAGTTCTACAAGCTTGTTCAAGCAAATCCAAAACAAACTAAGCATTGGAGAAGATCAGA
This sequence comes from Vicia faba, assembly GCA_948472305.1. Taxonomy (NCBI): domain Eukaryota; kingdom Viridiplantae; phylum Streptophyta; class Magnoliopsida; order Fabales; family Fabaceae; genus Vicia; species Vicia faba. The sequence continues at coordinate 1,540,959,081 of OX451739.1, forward strand.
GGAAGTTCAGGCAAGCTCCCAAGCACCTCAGGTCTCACTGAAAAGCTCCATATTGCCATACACGAGTTCAACTGAAACAGGTTTTTGTCAACTTCCTATCTCTCTATTTAAGAATCATTAGGCTTAGGTTTGTGAATAAAAAATGTAGTACTCATAGCCCTGAAGCTGTACATATGCTTAGATTTCATTTAAGTTAATCGTGTTAAGAGAATTTGATTCATGAACTTCCTGAAAAAGTTAGGTTAGAAATTAGGGCCAGAGAAATTCTCTCGGGTCTTTGAGAGTTAGATTGAGTTCTTTATATGGTTGGAATCGTCTTGAAAAATGCTATGACTTTGGTGTTATGAGTTTTTGCATTAGAGCACGTATGCAGGTTTTCTAGATTTTGTACAGGCGCGCGTATTTTTGAACGAAGGTTGAAGATGAAGTCGGAACTGGGCTGGGCATTTGTTTCTTGTTTTTGACATCCCCCTCTTTGCTGATTGCACCCCCTGACCCATTGTTTACCTTGGGTTTTGGTAAACAACCGCTGATCCTCCAAATGGTTACTTATTTGGTTACTCGCAGGATCGATCAGATTGATCCTAGGACATAGGTTGATTTTGAAGTTTGATTAAGTTGGATAAGGCTTTAAATAAATTGGCTTTAAATGAATTGCGTAAAGGAAAGACTTGGTAAAATAAACAAGGCTTTAAAGTAAAAGGTTCGACAAGAATGTAAAGAGGAAAGCAAGTAAATTTCTGGAAAAGTAAATGACTTTAATTGATAAAATTGGTGTTTCACACATACATTTCTCAACAATTCTTTCTCACACGCTGGGTACTCGAATCTATATGAGTGACTTTGTATAGAATTGTGAACACACGCGAGAAACTACATGTCTACTCCTATTTATACTAAAACATCCCAAGTAACCGTCAGGCAGTTACACTGCTTCGAGATCAATCCACTTGGCACGTTCTCCACGTTCGACGCTCCAGATCCTTGCACGTTTTCACGTGGTAACTGCTGGAAACCGTTTTCCCTCCAAACGCTTGAATTTCAAACTGCTCCACTCTGAACCATCGAACACTTTCGTCAAGAGACATCTTCGACGAGAAACTTCTTCGACGTCGAAGGCAATCAGCCTTCTTCCTTGGAAGAAATCTTCTAAGTATTTTGCCATCTTTCGACAGGCATTTCGACAGACTTAGCCAGTCGAAGACATTCTTCAGCTTTAATGGCTGTCATCAATCAAAACAAAGGTGTCGAATTTAGGAGCCAACACCCATTTGTTTTATATTTTCATATTATTTTCATTTCTTTTTATTTCTGACTCCATTTTATTTTTTTCCAAATATAAAAAATTACTAAAAACATTTTCATAAATTTTCATATTTTATTTTATATATTTTTATTATTTTTCTAACATGAAAATAATTTTTAGATAATATACCTTTATTTTATTTAATAAAAGCTTGAGAATAATACATAAACATATTATGTCTTTATTTTTATTATTTATACTTAAAAAATATTTTTTCTAATATATTTTTATTTTTATTTTGTATATATTTTATTTTATTTTATTGTACATGAATAATATAATTAATATATATATATATATATACTTTCTTAAATAAAATTAGGTTTTTTTTACCCTTAATAAAAATAATCTTTTATTTCTTTTTTTAATACATTAAATATTATAGTTTTACATACATAAAAATAAATAAAAACATTTTTTACATATTTATAACATTTTGCATATTTATATTTAAATTGTTTATTTAAATATTGTTTATTCATTTGATACAAAGGAATTCAATTTGGATGTAATAGTAAATTTTAGGGTTTTAATTTCTTGCAAAATAATCCCCATTCGAAAATGTATCCCCCTCCCCATATCAATGTTGTAATAGCTTAGGTTTTATTTTACGCATTTTATGCTTTCAAATATGCCATGTTAGAGATTAGGGTTTGTATGCAAAAATTCAAAATCAAACAAATAGCTTGACTAATACAAAGACAAAAAAAGCATGAAAATTGACAACACAATGCACACATGCACCCCTAGGGTTTCATCCACTTGTTGCCTTTTAAATGGTCATGTTATGCATGTTGAGTATCTTGGCAAAACAAAAACAAAACAAAATATCATAGTCCCTCGATGACGCTATCTTGGTTGCCTATACAAAATGATCTAGTCCCTCAAAAATTTGCTAAAGATACTTAACACAATTGCTATCATGGTCCATACGATGACCCGCGCCTGTACCGTTTAACATCCAAATACAAGGTTGTTTACCAAATGCAATGGTAAAACAACATTTTCAAAAGGGTTAAAAATGTGTAGGAAAGATCTTTGAGTAAAATAGGGTAGACAACTCTTAGTTACTTGATCAAAACTTGCAAAAAAATCCTTGCTATTTTCAAACACACCTCACAACACAATTTCAAAACATTTCCCAAAACAAACTTTCAAACATTGAAATATCTTTTCAAAAGACAAACACCTTTGTATATATTCAAACAAGAATCATTACAAAGGTTACCACAACGATGGCCTCTTTTCAAAATATTTTCAAAACCACACACAAAGCACCATTTCAAACAATTGAAAAGCAAAAGCAAGTGATCTAAACGAGTAACTAAGAGCCCATGGATAACCATGGATGAAAAGGGTTCTTGCACATTACCTTTTCATAATCTACACCCCGAACCCAAGAAAACATCTCAAAGGTATTTCTTATGCTTTTTGACCTTTCCTTTGGATAAAATAAAAAGTCAGTGGAGACTCTTGCTAAACCGCACAATTGCGAACACAAACGCAAAACCTCAAGTCAGTTCTCCCACCGTATCACACCTCAAGAGACATCTTCGACGAGAAACTTCTTCGACGTCGAAGGCAATCAGCCTTCTTCCTTGGAAGAAATCTTCTAAGTATTTTGCCATCTTTCGACAGGCATTTCGACAGACTTAGCCAGTCGAAGACATTCTTCAGCTTTAATGGCTGTCATCAATCAAAACAAAGGTGTCGAATTTAGGAGCCAACAAATTGCCCCCCAAGAATGCCTTATTTCGACTCTGAAAGAAAAAGGCATTCTTTGAAACGCCATTCGACACCTGTCTTTCCACGCTTGGTCACAAATTAACTTGTGCACTTTTTGTTGCTTTTTACCAACTATTGGCAATCCCAAGAAAACCATCATTGATTTGATCCTAGGACGTCACTTTCAGTACGGCGTGCAGTACCAAACGTCATTTCAGAATTTGTCATTATGACAATTCTCAAAAACGAGGACGCACGCTGCGTCCCTCTATTTCTGCAGAAACGGCCAAAACAACAGGGGGCTGCCACGCGTCCCACTAACTCCTACAGCATTAAATAGTATTTAATGTCCTCGTTATTGGGGATTTTTCCCACTACTATAAATAGCAGTGAATATCCCATTGTGGGACTTTTTACGCCATCTAGCCTTCAAACTTCCCTGTTTTCATACAAGCTTGTTATCTTTGCAGAAACTCTTCCTCTTTCACTTCATCTTCAACCTCACTTCAAACTCAACACCAAACCATGGCCTCTGGTTCTACTGCTCCCAGCGCTAACGCACCAACTGAACATGCTAAACCCAAGGTTTTCGTCACTGCCCCAGTAGTAAACTCTACAGGAAAACGAAGGGTTCCTGAACCTTCTGACATCGCCGTTCGCGATGCTTACTCGCGCCACTTGATAATCCCGGTTGGATACTCCAACCAGATCTTCGCAATGTCTGGCCCCATGAATCCAAGTATCTCTGAAGCTCTGAAGATCAAGAGCTATTTCCCAATAGTCGAGAAACTCAAACCAGTAGCGTGCGCCAAGAAAGACGCAGAAGACAATGAAGACCCTACACGTGAAAAAATCGACCTCCGCTTCTTCAACAGAGGTGTTAGGGTCTTCAGGTCTTGCCCTAACCTTACCTCCGATTATGTTGCTTGGCTAACAAAGTTGGAGAAGCACCAAACTTCGATTTGGAAGGATATGGGAATCTTCGACCTAGTGATGCTGTCGAAGACGGGTTTGAACTACTCCCCGGAGATGCTGATAGCTTCACTGTTGTTCTGGGACTACTCCCATTTTACTTTTCATCTTCCATGTGGGATGCTAACCCCCACACTCTTCGATGTGGCCGCTATTACTGGCCTTCGACCCACCGGGGATTACTTCGATCCGGAGGAGATGTCGGAGGACCAAATTGGCTTCTATGAGACCAAACCAACATACACCACTTTCATCAACCATTATCATGACAGGTCGACAGATGCTGTGTCGGATGTCGAACACATAGCGTTTCTAGCCTTATGGCTAACTCGCTTTGTGTTTTGCTCGAAGTCTCTACAAGTGACCAAAAAGATGGTCACTCTTGCTACTCAACTGCATCACCGCCAAAACATTTGTTTGGCAGAACTGATTCTGGCTAGCCTCTATGATTCGATCAGCAATGGGGCAACTCTTCTGAAACATATCGAGGACAGGGCCAGTTTGCTACTCGCTGGGCCTTTTTGGCTACTTCAACTGTGGCTCAATGCCACTTTCGAATCTTTCTTGCCCAAGAAGGTTCAAATAAATGAACAGGCTCCAGCGATAGCGAATAGACGCGTCGAAGGAATCAGGCTGGCTCTGCTGACACCTATAGAAGATGGACTGGAGTTCCAACAAACCTTCACCAACTTCGTTCTGATGTTCGCTCGAAGGAAGGAATTTGTTTCAACTATGGCTCCATTTGCTCGACGACAAGTAGGCCCAGCATGGTTCACAAGGCCAATTCCAAAGGAGTCGAGTGGTCCCAATGTTGATGAACACACAATACTGTGGGAGGCGTTCCTTACACCAAGGATCATGCCTCTTCGATTCAAGAGTTCTAAGACTCATTTGAGTCTGATTGCCTACCAACCAAATCTGGTATCTCGCCAGTTTGGTATTATCCAAACCCTACCTTCTCCGATTTTTCAAAGAGAGAAGTCCATGCTGTACTTCTGCAATGATTACACAGAAGAAGCGGCCATTAAACATATCGGAAGATATGCTGGTTGAACAATCCTCTCGCTGTTTGACTACCAGCTCAATTTCCTTTGCTCACCATCCTTCGAGGAGTGGTGGAGAAGCTATTATGCTGAGTACTTCTTCGACGAGAAGGACTTCATGGATGAGTTGCAGAAGTCTTTTGTCCTTGTGTTGGACAAAGTAAAGAAATGTAAGTTCATGCTCTCACATTACTTTTTGTCTTTCTCTTCGACTGCTAGCCTGTTAACTTTTTATTTGCTTTCAGTTGTTCGAAAGCCTGTAGCCAAGAAGGCTACAGAAAGCCAACAGGGAGGAGGCCCTTCAGCAAAACCTCCACCGCCGGCGAAGACTACAGCGCCGGCGAAGACCACAGGCAACCAACAGGGGGAAGGCTCTTCGAAGAGGCCTTCTATATCGGTAACCAGACTTTCTTCATTTTTCCTCTGGCTTTCGATTTTGATTTTCGATGTAATTATCCAATCGAATTCATATTGGTTTTCTAGGCACCTTCGCCCAAGAAACGATCAGCACTGGTGGTCGAATCTGGGAGCGATGAAGAAAGTGATTCCCCTCCTGCCCCCTTAAAAAGGCGAAAGTTGACGAAGGATGCTTCTGTTCCTGCTCCTGCTCCTGAAGGTCGAACTGTCAGAATAAAGGTTGCTGTGAGAAAGCCTAGGCCACCTCCAGTGATCATCGAGGAGCCAACTGAGGAGGAACTAAACATTCTTCTTAACAAGCCTGTCGAAAGTGACAATTCCAGCCCTGGGGCTGAAGTTAATCCACAGGTAATCTCTTAGACCCTTTTATAATTTAGGCATAGATACCCATATTCGATTGTGTCTCTTTCGATCTCTGAAGATTTGTCTTCTTTCCTTTTTCAGGACACCACTGAAAGTTCTCCGCCAAGGACTTCAGAAACGCTGGAATCTGCTGAACTTAGCAGGCCTCAGGAAAAAGGCTTGGGCAATGACGAAGCCCATACTGAGAATGAGGCCAATGCTGAAACGGTAGAGAAACCAACAGAGGAACCTCTGGTGGAGGAACAACAGCCAGAAACGGTTCAGGTGGTGGATCTGTCAGAAGAGAATCATGAAGAAAGGGACCAAGGCAATGATGGCGAAGAAAATCCAAATGCTGCCGACGAAGAGAACCAAGGTGGCACTGGAGAAGGACACCAGGGTGACGCTAGCGAAGAACACCAAGATGACGCTGGCGAAGGGCCCCAGGGTGATGCTAGCGAAGAACCACAAGTCGACGCTGGTACTGCCTCAGTCCGAGTCGAAGAGCAACCAGTCGAGGCACTCAGCATTCAACAGCCTCAAACCCAAGATAATACTGTTGCAAGGGTTACCTCCTCGAAGCACAGGTCAAAAGAGGACTTGGAACTCTTGAAACAAACTGACCTTGTTAGCTACCTCAATGCAATCATCGAGAGTAAGAGTTCGTCTGACACTAGTCAGGAAATTCCTACCCTGTCGGGGAAGTCTACTGAAACTTCTCCTCTTGATGATGCTTTGGCGAAGATCAAGGCCCAGTTCTTCAAGAGGGACTTGATGAAGACTTTAGAGGGGGACCCCACTGCTCCATCATGCTTAAAGGAGGTCTTGAATGCTGTCGACTTTGAAGCTGTAGCCCCAGAAATCTCAGACTTGATCATGGAGTTACACTCCATGATTGATCAAGTTTCAGCAGATTACAGGCGCCAAAGAGGGTTTAACAGTCAACTTGAGGTGTTGTATGGCAAAAGCTCCTCTGCGTGGACTGCTGTCTCAGATTCGACTTCTCGAATTGCTGAGTTGTCGAAACAAAAAACATCTGCGCAGGAAAGAGTCGATGCCATTGATCGAGAGAATGCTTCCTTCCGGGCGCAAATCGCAGAAATAGAGGCGAAGATAAACGCCAACACTGTACTCAAGGAGGAACTTCTTTCGACCATCTCAGACACCGAGAGCCAGACTGAGATCAAACAAGGCCTAGAATTTGCTGAAAGGGCCCAAAGCCTCGACGCTCAAATTGCCAAACTAGTGCAGGAAAACTCCTGGTGCAAGAAGAGGTTGGAGCTGCAGCACGCCAAGTATCTTCGACTCAAGAACTCACTTACCTTTTGATTGATTCTCTTTTGTAACCATATTCTGTAATCGTTATTCGACAACAATTGCCATCTTGGCTGAAATTTATAAAATTTCTATTTTGGCATTTTTATGGTTAATTTAGACTTGTTCTTTTATTATTTTATTTTTATCTCTTGAAGTATAGGTTTGTATTTTTTCAAATATTTACCATTTACTCTCAAGAGCCTTTTATCCCCACTTAACTCTTCGACTTCATAGGCTCCACCAGAAAAAGTTTGGATAACTCTGAAGGGTCCTTCCCATTTAGGTGACCATTTCCCCATGCTTCGATCCCTTCGATCCATGGGAAGAATTACCTTCCAAACTAGTTCTTCAGGCAAAAATACCTTAGGTTTTACCTTTCTATTATAAGAGTCTTCTACTCTTTTCTTCTGAAGCCTGAGTAGGTCGAGAGCGTGTAATCTCTCTTCGTCTAAATCCACCAGTTCATCTAACATCATGTTCCAATAAACTTCAGAAGGAATATCATAATGCCTCTGAACCCTTGCAGATTGAAGACAAATTTCTGCTGGCAACACTGCATCATGGCCAAAAGTTAGCCTATACGGTGTTGTACCAGTGGCTTCTTTTGGGGACGTTCGACAAGCCCATAAAATCTGGTCTAACGTCTTATGCCAATTCTTTGGTTTCTTCCCAACATGTTTCTTTATCAAGCCAATCACCACTTTGTTAGCTGCTTCGACTTGACCGTTCGCCTGTGCATAATAAGGCGTGGATGTTAGGAGTTTGAAACCTGTTTCCTGAGCAAATTCCTGCATCTTTCGACCAGTGAAAACTGACCCTTGATCAGTTGTTATTGTCTCAGGGATTCCATACCTAAAGATAATGTTCTTTTGAATAAATTCAATGACATTTTCTTGGTCCACATTGACTAAAGGGACAGCTTCGATCCACTTAGTAAAATAATCAATGCCTACCAATATGTATTTCTGACTCTTTGATGATGCTGGTCGAATCTCTCCAATGAGATCCAACGCCCATCCTCTAAAAGGCCAAGGCTTCACTATCGAGTGAAGTTCGCTTGCTGGTACATGTTGGATGCCTGTATGAACTTGACATTCTTGACAACCCTTGGCGAACTCAACACAATCTTTCAGCATAGTGGGCCAATATAGTCCTTGTCGAAACAACAACCATTTCATCTTATGGCCTGCTTGGTGAGCCCCACATGCCCCAGCATGCGTCGTCGAAAGGGCTATGTATGCTTCAGTTTCACTTAAACATTTCAACAACACCCCTTCAGGCGTCTTCTTGAATAACTCATTACCCATGAGTACATAACTCAACGCCCTGTATTTTGTTTTTCGTTCTGTCGAAGCTCCTGGATTTTGAAGATAGTCCACAATAGGTTTCCTCCAATCTTGCTCTGACAAATTATCAATGAACGAAATCTCGAAGTTACTGTGATCAGCATATCCTAGTCTCGTCGATTCCAAGTCTGTTGGTGATAGACAAGTTGCTTTTATCTTCTCTCGAACTTCGATTGCTCTTTGTAACTTCGTTTTTGAAATCTTATACCCAGATGCAATCTGTGCCAAGTCGTTGGCTATTTGATTTTCGACTCTGGGTATGTGTCGAATATTGACCGCTTCAAATTTTTTCAATAAACGATTTGCTATCACAAAGTACATAATGAGATTTTCTCTTATGCATTTATATTCCTTTGTGACTTGCTTAATGACTAACTCTGAGTCTCCCATTATTTCGACTCGAGTTGCCCCCAATTCCAACAATATCTCAAGGCCAGTAATTAGAGCTTCATACTCAGCCTCATTGTTCGAACAAGAACCTGATATTTTGTACTTGAATGTTGTTGGAATTTTATCTGGAGAAATAATCAAAACTCCTACCCCTGTTCCATCTTTATGGCTGGAACCATCGAAGTAGAATTTCCAAGGCTCTATCTCCACATAATTAATATCCTCAACTTGAATTGAGTGGTCGACTATAAAGTCTGCAACCACTTGTCCTTTTACTGCCTTAAGAGGCATAAAGGTCAAGGAGTATTCAGTTAATGCTAATGCCCACTTGCCAATTCGACTATGCAAGATAGGTTTCGACAACATATATTTGAAAACATCAAAATGAGACGAAACATAAACATCAACTGGTTTTATATATTGCTTGAGTTTTGTACAAGAGAAATACAGACATAGACACAATTTTTCAACTTCGCTATATCTAGTTTCTGCATCATTCAAAACTCTACTGAGATAATAAATGGGTCTTTCGACTCCATTCTCATCCTCTTGGGCTAACATGCTTCCCAGAGTTTTGTCGGATGCAGCTATGTACAATCTCATACTCCTATTGCTACAAGGAGGCACCAAAATAGGTGGCTTAGTGAGGTACCCTTTGATTTTGTCGAAGGCTTCTTGTTGCTCCTGCCCCCATTCGAACCCCTCTTTATTCAGTCGAAGTAAGGGTGAAAAGGCCTGAGCTTTCCCACTTAGATTAGATATAAACCTCCTTAAGAAATTTATCTTGCCTAAGAGGGATTGCAATTCCTTCTTATTCGATGGCGCTTTCGCTTCCAGAATTGCCTTCGTCTTGTTCTGGTTGATTTCGATTCCTTTCTTGTGGACAACGAAGCCCAAGAAATCTCCAGCTTTCACACAGAACGCACACTTCAAAGGGTTCATCTTCAGACCATGTTCTCTCATTCTTTCGAATGATTGTCGAAGGTGGTCAATGTGATTCTTCCTGGAAACAGATTTTATAACAATATCATCAATATAAACTTGCATAAAAGTGTTAATAAAATCATGGAAGATAGTATTCATTGCTCGCTGGTACGTTGCCCCAGCGTTTTTTAGGCCAAAAGGCATCACTACCCATTCGTAAGTGCCTAAGGCCCCAGGGCATCGAAAAGTTGTTTTCGACACATCCTCTTCAGCAATGAATATTTGATTATATCCTGAATAACCATCGAGCATACTCAGGTATTCATAACCAGCGGCAGAATCGACTAGCATTTCCGCCACAGGCATAGGATATTCATCTTTGGGGGTGGCAGCATTCAAATCTCTGAAATCTATGCACACCCTTAACGTACCATTTTTCTTAATTACTGGCACAATATTTGCAATCCATTCGACATACCTTGTAACACGGATGAATTTGCATTTCAGAAGTCTTTCGACCTCCGTTTTGATCTTCGACAGTATTTCAGGAGCGAAGCGCCTTGGATTTTTCTTGATTGGCTTCTTCCCAGGTTTGATTGGCAACTGAAGTTCTACCAATCCTCTGTCGAGACCAGGCATTTCGTCATAATCCCATGCAAAACAGTCTTTAAACTCTTTCAGCAATTGGATTACTTCCAACCTAAGTTCTGGATCGATTTTGGCGCTGATGTAAGTTGGCCTTTTCTCTGATCCTTCGCCTAAGTTGATTTCTTCTAAAGGGTCTTGTGCTAACATTTTAATGTTGTTCGCCAAGGGATCCTTTTCGAAGCCCAAAGGCTCATCGTCATAGATGGCGTCGAGCCTCTGTTCCTACATTTCCTCCGGCATGATATCAGGGGGTTTTGGATCGAAATCCTTTCCTGGGCCTACAGCAGGTAATTGTTGATCATTGGCCTGTGTGGCCATGTACTTTACTTCGGCTTCGAGAGCCGTTATCATCTTGGTTTCGGCCACATAAGCCGAAATTCGCTTCAAAGACTGTGACTCAGTCATTATCACTGAATTCACTTCCCCAACCAGTTGGTTGGATATCAGTTAACCCACTGAAGTCTATGTGGGACAAGTCTTCTCTGTCCCATTGGAAACCATGCTCAGGATGCAGGTATAGGGAACAAAAGGTGTTTGGCGCTGGCGCCATGTCAAAGTCAGGTGTTGGACATGGCCCTATGTGAGCCAAGTTTTTGTCGAAATCTGCCACACCCAGGTGATTCACTTCGCCAAGGTAGTAGCTTTGATCTGCCTCTATGTTTTCGACCATCCCATCTGGACGCCATAGCAGCAGCCTTTGGTGCATTGATGAAGGCACAGCGCCAACACCATGAATCCATTCACGGCCTAACAAAAGATTGTAGTTAGGTTTGGCCGATATGACCATGAACATCGTTGGTCGAAGGATTGACCCTACTTTGATGTCTAGCTGGATCACTCCCATGGTGGTCCCTATGCCGCCCTCATAGTTCGACAGGACCATGTTGTGAGGCTTAATTTCCTCATCCCTTTTGCCAATTTTCCTTAGCATAGAGTGAGGGATAATATTGATGGTTGCCCCACAATCGACCAATATTTTATTCACAGTAGTTTCTTCGAGTTTAGCCCTTATGAATAAAGGCTTGAGGTGATTTTTCATCGCCTCTGTAGGTGGCTCGAAGAAGCCATTTTGTTCCTCAGTAGTGCCATTGTCCATGACAAAATAGCACACTGGCCTATGTTTGGCCATTTCTTGCTCTATTTCCCAGTCACTTGCTTCGACTTCTACCTGTCGATTGAATTCTCTGGGCAGCACTGAAACAATATTCACCATTATGTCCAAAGTATCGTCGGACTCAGCATCGTCTTCGTCTTCGACTTCACTTTGGTTAGGCCAAACTAGCCTGTTGGTAACTAGCTCTCTCTCTAGAGGCTTCCTTTGTTTCCTTTGAGGAACATTCGAACTCGTTTCTGCCTTAGGTTCGTTGGCAGCCTCCCTTTCTGCTTTTCGTCTCCTTTGATATCTCCTCCATTGAGATCGAGACATAGGATTTTTACCCTTGTAGTTGCTGGACACTTGTGCAACCTTAGGTGCAGCAACTTGAGGTTCTTTCTTTTGAGCCAAAGAGGAACCTCTTGGCACATCGAAGGAATGCCATTTCTCCTCACTTGGCCTTTTCCGGCCAGAGGTTTTGTACCAAGTGTCTACTGGCACATTTGTTGGAGGCCTAAAAGTTAATGGCCTCTTTTCTTGGTTAGAACCCCTTCTGGGATCATGTCGAAGGTCAGCATTCTCCCTTCTCTTGTTCGCTGCTCTTACGCCTTGAATGTGCTCAGCAGCTTTTTTATCAAAGATCGAACTGCATCTTGGACACAACATCACCTCTGATTTCTTTTTCTGGTATCTTTGTAGAAAATCTGCCAAGTTTTCGTTTTCCCGAGGGAAAGCCGTCTTATTAGCTTGCTCTTGCCTTATGGCCTCTTCTGATGCTTTTGGGTCAGAAAGTTCAACCATGTTGATATTCATTGTATCTTTGTTAGCAAGAGTTAACTGCTTCATTTGTATCTCCAGATTCTCCGTCTGGCCTTGAACAGTGGCCAAGTGGGAACTGGGTTTTGTTCCAGTTTTTTGTGCTTCAGCGGTCTCCGACTTCGGGTTTTCGACCGCTTTCTGGACAGCTTCAATTGTCTTCCTGGATAAATTTCCAGAAAAACTGCCAAAGATTGGCATGTTGATGTGGTCCTTTGAGACTTCGACCATGATAATTCCTGGCTTCTTCGACTGGATCCTGGTTGCCTCTATCATGTTCACCTCGGAGGGTTCAGCATAGTGGGCTTCAACCTTCAATGGATTGGAGTCGACAGCCATGGGGGATTTGTCTGCAAACTTTAATCTCCCTTCCTCAATAGCGTCTTGCACAAGATTCCTGAAAAGAAAACATTGAGAAGTTTTATGGCCCAAAAAATTATGATATTTGCAAAAACCTCTCTTCTTTCTTTGATCAAGAGGAGGCACTTTTACCCCTGGGGGTACTATCATTTGGCCATCTTTAACTAGCAAGTCGAATATTTCATCACATTTTGTGATGTCAAAACTATAAGTCCTTTTTGGGAACCTATCGTTGGTCCTTTCTGGACCAATGGGATTTTTCCCATTTGAGGGGACTAACAGTTTACAAGAGTATGGTGGCCCTTGTTTTAGTTCTGCTAAATCGACTTCTCCTTCTTCGACAGTTAAAGTATCGTCGAAGGATTCTAGATCTTCGTCATCCATCTCAACGTAAGCTATCCTCTCTCTCTTGTGAGTTTTCGTTGCCTTAGCTTTTTCAGCTTTGAGGCGTTCGACCTGTCGAACTCTATCGGCCAGTTGGGCCATGTCTCTTAGGTACTGGGTGTCTAGCTTCTTCCTAATGGAATAGTCTAAACCGCCTGCGGCTATTTCGACCAACTCATGTTCTGGCACTTGTGTAAAACATCTTGCCTTGAGCAACCTAAACCTATTCAGATATTCGTCTATAGGTTCAGTGAAACGTCTCTTCACACTGGCCAGTTCTTTCAGGCTTATCTTGGTTTGCCCCATGTAGAATTGTTCATGGAACAATCTTTCCAACTGGGTCCAATGATGGATCGAATTGGGGGGGAGAGTTGTAAACCAAGTAAAAGCGTTCTTGGTCAAAGAACTTGGGAAGTACTTGATCCTTAGGTTTTCGTTATTCGAAATATCTCCTGCTTCGATCAAATATCTCGCCACATGCTCGACAGTAGATTCTGTCGTGTCCCCAGAGAACTTGGTAAATTTGGGGACTTTGCATCTAGGAGGTAAGTCCGTTTGTAACACATATTCTGACAATGGAGATGTAAAGTTGGGCCTTCGAAAGCCCATGTTCATCCCATTCTGAGTCATGATCCTTTCAATCATGGTTGCCAGATTGTTTTCCAAACCCATGTTTTGGTATTGGATATGCTGAACCACTTCGTCAGCATTTTGGTTTCTGTTAAATAACCTTACCTCTGGGGTTATTACCCTAGGTTCCTCGACGGGTTGTTCCAATCGTGCCCTAAGGTTTTCTTCGATAGGCTGTTGAGCCTGGTTAATGGTGGTTTCTTCCTCTACAAATATCCCCTGATTTCCCCTTATTTGCGCCCTTTGAGGTTGTCGAACAGGTGGGGGTACTCCAAAGAAATCAGCCAAGCGCGTCATTTGTGCTGTCACTTGCTGATTCGATTGAGTGGTGTTTTGTATTAGAGGGTTTAGCACTGTACTCAAAGTTTGTGCCAACATTTGCACCATATCATGGTTGCTTTCGTCCATTTGTTGCCTCAAGACTGTTGTCGAGGCATTTGTGAGGCCATGGGCTACTTGGGACGTTCCTCCTAAGAGTTGGGTCCTATTTCTATTCCCCATGCCTACTCCAGAGCCTTGGAGTGGCGAAGAGGCACTCACAAAAGGGTCTGAAAAAGTGGACGCAGCATTCGTCAGGCTTGCCACTTCAGAAGTTGGCATACCATATAGTGGAATGAATCCTGGGGGAACGAAAGGCCTTGTGCCTAAATTTCCCCTTGGTGGGGGAGTTCCCAAAGGCATCCTGGGGCCTGTTAACGAAGTCACTGGCCCCGTGGTTGTGACCGACACTGCTGGTATCGAACCAACATTTGTCGCTTCACTTACGGTCATATTAACCATTGCTCCCACACTCGTTTGTGGGATTTCGTTAGTGTTTGGCGGATTCGCCATCTCTTCCCTTCTTCTGGCAGTACTGTTATCGTTAGCGTATATTCTACCACTTCTCAATAACATACAACTCGAAAAGATGAGATTATTTTCAACAATCAACACACAGTCCCACCAGGTGTGCCAATTTGTTTACCTTGGGTTTTGGTAAACAACCGCTGATCCTCCAAATGGTTACTTATTTGGTTACTCGCAGGATCGATCAGATTGATCCTAGGACATAGGTTGATTTTGAAGTTTGATTAAGTTGGATAAGGCTTTAAATAAATTGGCTTTAAATGAATTGCGTAAAGGAAAGACTTGGTAAAATAAACAAGGCTTTAAAGTAAAAGGTTCGACAAGAATGTAAAGAGGAAAGCAAGTAAATTTCTGGAAAAGTAAATGACTTTAATTGATAAAATTGGTGTTTCACACATACATTTCTCAACAATTCTTTCTCACACGCTGGGTACTCGAATCTATATGAGTGACTTTGTATAGAATTGTGAACACACGCGAGAAACTACATGTCTACTCCTATTTATACTAAAACATCCCAAGTAACCGTCAGGAAGTTACACTGCTTCGAGATCAATCCACTTGGCACGTTCTCCACGTTCGACGCTCCAGATCCTTGCACGTTTTCACGTGGTAACTGCTGGAAACCGTTTTCCCTCCAAACGCTTGAATTTCAAACTGCTCCACTCTGAACCATCGAACACTTTCGTCAAGAGACATCTTCGACGAGAAACTTCTTCGACGTCGAAGGCAATCAGCCTTCTTCCTTGGAAGAAATCTTTTAAGTATTTTGCCATCTTTCGACAGGCATTTCGACAGACTTAGCCAGTCGAAGACATTCTTCAGCTTTAATGGCTGTCATCAATCAAAACAAAGGTGTCGAATTTAGGAGCCAACACCCATTTGTTTTATATTTTCATATTATTTTCATTTCTTTTTATTTCTGACTCCATTTTATTTTTTTCCAAATATAAAAAATTACTAAAAACATTTTCATAAATTTTCATATTTTATTTTATATATTTTTATTATTTTTCTAACATGAAAATAATTTTTAGATAATATACCTTTATTTTATTTAATAAAAGCTTGAGAATAATACATAAACATATTATGTCTTTATTTTTATTATTTATACTTAAAAAATATTTTTTCTAATATATTTTTATTTTTATTTTGTATATATTTTATTTTATTTTATTGTACATGAATAATATAATTAATATATATATATATATATATTTTCTTAAATAAAATTAGGTTTTTTTTACCCTTAATAAAAATAATCTTTTATTTCTTTTTTTAATACATTAAATATTATAGTTTTACATACATAAAAATAAATAAAAACATTTTTTACATATTTATAACATTTTGCATATTTATATTTAAATTGTTTATTTAAATATTGTTTATTCATTTGATACAAAGGAATTCAATTTGGATGTAATAGTAAATTTTAGGGTTTTAATTTCTTGCAAAATAATCCCCATTCGAAAATGTATCCCCCTCCCCATATCAATGTTGTAATAGCTTAGGTTTTATTTTACGCATTTTATGCTTTCAAATATGCCATGTTAGAGATT
This sequence comes from Vicia faba, assembly GCA_948472305.1. NCBI lineage: Eukaryota > Viridiplantae > Streptophyta > Magnoliopsida > Fabales > Fabaceae > Vicia > Vicia faba. The sequence goes on from OX451739.1 coordinate 1,540,975,205, forward strand.
AGGGTTTGTATGCAAAAATTCAAAATCAAACAAATAGCTTGACTAATACAAAGACAAAAAAAGCATGAAAATTGACAACACAATGCACACATGCACCCCTAGGGTTTCATCCACTTGTTGCCTTTTAAATGGTCATGTTATGCATATTGAGTATCTTGGCAAAACAAAAACAAAACAAAAGATCATAGTCCCTCGATGACGCTATCTTGGTTGCCTATACAAAATGATCTAGTCCCTCAAAAATTTGCTAAAGATACTTAACACAATTGCTATCATGGTCCATACGATGACCCGCGCCTGTACCGTTTAACATCCAAATACAAGGTTGTTTACCAAATGCAATGGTAAAACAACATTTTCAAAAGGGTTAAAAATGTGTAGGAAAGATCTTTGAGTAAAATAGGGTAGACAACTCTTAGTTACTTGATCAAAACTTGCAAAAAAATCCTTGCTATTTTCAAACACACCTCACAACACAATTTCAAAACATTTCCCAAAACAAACTTTCAAACATTGAAATATCTTTTCAAAAGACAAACACCTTTGTATATATTCAAACAAGAATCATTACAAAGGTTACCACAACGATGGCCTCTTTTCAAAATATTTTCAAAACCACACACAAAGCACCATTTCAAACAATTGAAAAGCAAAAGCAAGTGATCTAAACGAGTAACTAAGAGCCCATGGATAACCATGGATGAAAAGGGTTCTTGCACCTTCCCTTTTCATAATCTACACCCCGAACCCAAGAAAACATCTCAAAGGTATTTCTTATGCTTTTTGACCTTTCCTTTGGATAAAATAAAAAGTCAGTGGAGACTCTTGCTAAACCGCACAATTGCGAACACAAACGCAAAACCTCAAGTCAGTTCTCCCACCGTATCACACCTACTATCCAGGCTTTCATCTTGAAGTAACCCTACTATCTAGGTTCCTTCCCATAAGCCCTACTATCCAGGCTTTCATCTCAAAGTAAACCTATTATCCAGGTTCCTTCCCATAAGCCCTACTATCTAGGATTTTATCTCGAAGTAACCCTACTATCTAGGTTCCTTCCCATAAGCCCTACTATCCAGGCTTTCATCTTGAAGTAACCCTACTATCCATATTCCTTCCCATAAGCCCTATTATCCAGGCTTTCATCTTGAAGTAACCCTACTATCCAGGTTCCTTCCCATAAGCCCTACTATCCAGGCTTTCATCTCGAAGTAACCCAACTATCCAGGTTCCTTCCTATAAGCCCTACTATCCAGGCTTTAATCTCGAAGTAACCCTACTATCCAAGTTCCTCCCCATAATCCCTACTATCCAGGCTTTCATTTTGAAGTAACCCTACTATCCAGGTTTCTTCCCATAAGCCCTACTGTGATACTGTGGGAGAAGTGACTTGAGGTTTGCGTTTGTGTTTGCACTTGTGTGGTTTAGCAAGAGTCGCCACCGACTTTTTATTTTATCCAAAGGAAAGGTCAAAAAGCACAGGAAAGACCTTTGAGATGTTTTATTGGGTTCGGGGGGTAGATTATGAAAAGGGAAGGTGCTAGCACCCTTTTCATCCATGGTTTTCCATGGGCTCTTAGTTACATGTTTTAGATCACTTGCTTTTGCTTTTCAATTATTTGAAATGGTGCTTTGTGTGTGGTTTTGAAAATGTTTTGAAAAGAGGCCTTGTCTAGGCAACCTTTGTAACAATTCTTGTTTGAATGTTTTACAGAGGTGTTTGTCTTTTGAAAAGATGTTTCAATGTTTGAAAGTTGTTTTTGGGAAAAGTTTTGAAATTATGGTGTGATGTGTTTTTGAAATTAGCAAGGATGTTTGCAAGAGATCAAGTAACTAGTAGTTGTCTACCCTAACTCAAAGATCTTTCCTATACGTTTTTAACCCTTTTACAGTGTTGTTTTACCATTGTATTTGGTAAACAACCTTGCATTTGGATGTTAAACGGGATAGGCGCGGGTCATCGCATACAATCATTGAAAGTAACTTGTGAGACGCTCTAGCAATTTTGTAAGGGACAAGATCGTTTTATCAAAGGCAACATCGTGGGTCATTGAGGGACTACGATCTTTGTTTATCGAAGGGTCGTTTGCTAGAGTGTCTCATATTCGAGGGACATGATTGTATTTCCGAGGCAACACGCGAGGTTACCCTAGAGGTGCACGTGTGAGAAGTGTGTTGATTTCAAGTTATTTATTCTTGGATTAGGTCATCTAGCGATTGATTTTTGAATCTTGCCATACACGCCTAATTACTACACAGTATATCGAAAGCGATAAATTGCGGGAATTAAAAGTCTAAGCTATTACAAAAGTATCTGAGAATGGGGGTACAATTATTACAAATGGGGATGAATCTCATAAGAATAGCAATGTCCAAATATTACAACCAAATCGAATTGTTGCGATTCAATATAAAGCTAAGACAATTTATGAAAATAAAATTGATAGAGTATGAAATGTATGTATTTACTTGAAAAGGGATAAATAAAAGTCTATTCTAAAAAAGGATTAGAAAATGTTATTATTATTATTATTCCGTTTTGTACTTTTATTAAATTAAAAAAAGGTTTAGAGAAAGCAAAATTAATTAAACTAATTTAAATGTTTTTTGGTATTTTTATTAAGTGTAAGAAAAAAATAATAAAAAGAAAATGATTAAAATAAAACTAATTAAAAAAATAAAATTTATTTTACAAAAAAATGGAGTTTTAATATATCATTAGTGTATTATTTAACTAAAAGAAAAGAAAATAAAACAAATTAAAAAGAATGGGCTTAAGATAGATATTGGAAGTCAGGCCCAAAGGTAAGGAACAAAGCCAGAAATGGGGGGGGGGGGGGGGGTGAGCCAGAAAACGTGTATGGGCTTAATGGCTTAGATTTGTAGATGGACCAAAGCTTAAGTTTGCAACATTTGATTAGGGTTTTTGTTGATTAGGGTTTGTGAACCTGTGCTCACAGCGGTGTCGTACCCTTCGTTCTCCCTTCATCTCTTCCTCACTCGTTCTCATTCCTCTCTGATCTTCCCTTCCCCGATTCCCATCACCGGAGCACCCCTCGTTCTCTTCCTAAACACGCTCAAATAATTGCTCTCGTGAAAAAGGAAAGGGATATTCTGATGTATTTAAATGTTGAACAATTTCTGTTTTATTTTGTTAATCTTGTTCATATCTTTTTATCAATCAAATTTATTGTCTCACGAGATGTAGGAAAGGGTTTGAAGAGAAATGTACCTTGGGAGCTTTTTCTGGAGAATGGAGAGGAAAGAAATTTGAGCTAGGTGTTCCTTGGCGACCGGAAGCGGGAAGGGGAGAAATGATGATGGTGAGGCGTGAGCTTCCGTTAATCTTTTCTTTGTTCCTTGAACTTGAATGATGATGATGTTGGTTGCTTCTGAAACTTTTGATTGTATAATGATTGATGATGATGCTGATTGCTTCTGAAACTTTTGATTATATAATGATTGATGATAATGCTGATTGCTTCTGAAACTTTTGATTTTGTAAGTTGTTGATGATGATGCTGATGCTTTTCTTCTTACTTTGTTGGATAATGATTTGTTGTTTCTGTTTTGTTGAATGTTCTGAGTTATTGAAGGTTGTGGAGAGTTGTTGTTTGAAACTGTTATGCAGTTTTTGGTGATGTTGATAAGATATTGGGATGTTGGAAAGGTTTTGGAAACTATTTGTTTTTTGTTATAGTTTAGAATCTGCAGGTTTGGAGTTTTTGTGCAGGTTTGGTTGCTTGTTTTGTGAGTTGGTTCACAGGTTTTGAGATTGTTGTTCTTGCAGTTTGGTTCTGCAGGCTTCGTTGTTGTAGCTTGAATGCTTTTGAACTGGTTGTGCAGTTTGGTTCTGAGTACTGATTTTGAACTGTTAACAGGTTTTGAGATTGTTCTTGCAGTTTGGTTCTGCAAGTTTGAAAAATGTTTTTTTGGTTGTCAAAACTGCTCTCTCCTCAATAGTTTGTAGGCCTGGGAGTTTTTATATCTTTGACAGTTTTGTTTTCTCTGTTTTGACCACAATGCTCTCTTTTTCTTCTTATAGTTTTTTCTTGGTCTTATCCTAGTTGCTTTTTGTTTTGTAACTTGTGACAGTTTGATGGTATGATGGCCAATCTGTAGCCTTTCCCATAATTTAGGTGATATCTCTCCTCTCTCTCCTCTCTCAATGATAAAAGCAACTATGCTTTTCCACTTTTTTTGAAAAGTTTGCCCCAAATTTCTGGAAAATGATGAAAGGCTATGAAACAAGCCCTTTGCTTGTTATTTGGTTTACCATACTGCTTTGTACTTTTTGCCTGCTGTTTGTACTTATTTTGCTGCTGTCTAGCTTGGCCTTGTTGCATTCTTGCTGCTATGCTGCCTGTCTTAGTTGCTTGCCATGCTGCATTGTTACTGTCTAGTTACTGCATTGTTTGGCCTTGTTCAGTTTACCTTGTAATGATTTGCTTAGACAGCTTGTCTTGTTGCATTTGGACAAGTTTGCTTTGCATTCTCTTTAGCTTGCATTTTTTTTCATTTTTCTCTTTGTGAACCAAGAAGAGTAATCTTCTTGTGATTTGCAAAGAGGAAAATAAAAACGTGATGAAAATAGCCCTCTGATTCCAAACGGCAAACCTTAATGATGAAAATTTTTCTTTCTTTTTTTTTGAAATTTTTATTTATGTTCAGTTAACTGTACTAATATTTTTCTGTCTTTCTTTCATGTGAGTGCAAATTGTATGGTGACAAAGCAGATAAAGCATGAGACTTTGTGGCGAGCATGGGAGCAATGGAAGCTTAGGCTTAGATTTGTAACTTAGAGAAATTTTCCATTAGTTGTAATAATTTATTTTTCAAGTACTATAAGTTGTAAAACCTACAACATTTGAATAATAAATTATTTTTGTAACAACATCTGAAATAAATGAAAAAGGTCTTTGTGAGATAATATGATATCCAATAAAATCTTCTACTGTCAATAACTTGCAATTTTCTTTTCGCATCTTCTCTAATTCTTTAAGATTCCTGATTAAAATAATTGAAACTGCATTCCAATAATTCCAATCCAGATACTTTAATTCCAATGATCATGCAATCTCGCCACTGCATTCCAAATAAACACGCATTGTGTATTCCATAAACGAATGTTCATTCCATAAACCAGCAAACATCTCATTCCATTAACAAGCAAATGTCTTAACAGACGCACATTATCTGGTTAACCTGGATCAGACAAAACCTGAATGTTCCAAATGACAATCTCAGCTCCCATTTCTTGTCCCAGATAAACAGGCCTTGAGAACAGCCAGTAACCTTTCAGTAAACTTGAAAAAGCGTGAAAACATGTGACAGTTAATTGAATTTCTGAGAATTCAGTTTATTCTGAGAGATGCGAGAAAAAACCCTAATTCCTGATTTACTGCCACGGGAGAAAATTTGTCTGATCGATTCCTGAGCCAATCTTGGATATTTAAGAAACCCTAGGGTTGTGCTTTTCTGTAAAAGAGGGAGGGCAAATTTTGGGGTACAACAGCTGCCCCTGTTCAATCTTCTTGAACTTGAAGAGTTAGATTGGCGAGTTTTCCGTTCGCGACTCGAAGGTAAAAGATGATTGGACACTAGAGTGCCCATAAATTTGCACTCGTCAAAGTATGGTTGAGGGAATGGGCTTAAAGATTCCATTTAGAGATGTGACAGAATCTTGTTGGAGATGGTCTTAAAGATGCCATCCAAAAATGTTTGTTGAATCGTATGTTGTAAGTCGAAAGAATGAATATCAGAAAGGTATCCGTGTATGGAACGTCTCTGAGCTATTTTCTTTGAGCTTTTGAATTTGAATAAGCAAATAGAATAGCATCCATGTCTGGAGCATCTATAAACTGTTTTCTGATATTTTGAATAAGTAATAGAATAGCATCCATGTCTGGAGTATCCCTAAACTGTTTTCTGAAGTTGAATCTGAACAAGCGATAGATTAGCATCCATGTTTGGAGCATCCGTAAACTGTTTTCATGAGGCTGAATCTGAACAAGCAATAGATTAGCATCCATGTCTTGGAGCATCCGTAAACTATTTTCATGATCCTTGAATTTGAATAAGCAATAGATTAGCATCCATGTCTGGAGCATTCATAAACTGTTTTCATGAGCTGAATCTGAACAAGCGATAGATTAGCATCCATGTCTGGAGCATCCGTAAACTGTTTTCATGATCCTATACTGGTAGCTTGTTAATCTTATCTTATGAAGGGTAAAATATTAGCTGAAACACAAAGTTATGTTGCATGAAATGTATGATGCAATATATGTGTTTTATCAATGTTTATGATATATGATTGTAATGTATGCGCATGTAAGCTAATTAGCTGTCTTGCTGAGGAAAATAAATCCTTGATAGCTGGTGATAACAAAATCTTTGGCTGGTGTCAGGGAAAATAAATCCTTGACTATTGTTGGAGATGAGAAATCCTTGATGACTGCTTGGGGATAGAGAATCCTTGGCAACTCGTGGGGATTATACGATGAGAATCCTTACTCGGCTGGGGAATAAGGGAAACTCTGGAAATCTCTATCGAGAATCACACAAAGGAAAACCTTGATCTGCTGGAGGATAAGGAAGGCTCTGATGGCTTCTGCAGAGAAATGAGAATCTTCAATCTGCTAGGGGAATTAAAAATTCTGATGAATTCATGCTGAGAGTAAAGAAAGCTCTGGCAACTTCACCGAGGAATCAAGAATAAGAATCTTCAATCCGTTGGGGAGTGAAAAAACTCTGTGGGGAATAGCTATACTGCTGGAGAGTAAGATATCCAGTTGGGGAGATCAGGAGTTTGGGTTGTATTCCAATCTACTGGGGAATTGTCCTAGGTTGGGGATAAGACAAAAGTTAACTGTTATCTGGTTGATTCTCAGACTTTAAGACAACCTGTTGGAGAATCCGGAGACGCTGAACAGTTTCCGTTGTGGATTGATAGTTTGACTCCGCTGGGGAAGACGGTTTTAAGATAGCTCTCTGGGGAATTATCTGGTTTTAAAGCGACTCTCCGAGGAGTTTTAAAGGTTGAAGACTTGACTTCGTTGGGGAAGAAAGTTTCATCTTCACAGAGGATCTGTAATTCAAAGTTTTGGCTCCGCTGGGATTGGGAGTTTGAAGACTTTACTTTGACGGGGATTGTGAATTTTAACTCCGCTGGGGATATGTATTCCATGGTTTTAGCTCCGCTGGGGATCTGGATGATGTACTGTAGGGGATTTCTCCCGGAATAGCCTAAAGACATTTTCCTATACTTTCAACCTGTCAGCAATTATTCTTTCGCATTTTGTTTATTTGTAAGCAGTGATTATATTCAAATGCATATGCTCTTTTTAATAAATCATTGGACGTTTTCAAATAAAACACAAGTATAAAAAATAAAGGAAAGGAAAATAGTTTTCTTCACTTTGAAGTATCTTTGTATGAACTCTGTGTAAGTATTTTGTACAAAGGAAACATACATCCTAGTAAGAGAATGTTGTCATAAAAAATGAGAAAAATTTATACAACGAAAGGTGGCTATGTGTAAAAATTCCATGGGGTTCCCATTCTGCTATAGCCTTCGTAACTCTGGACATCTTATTTATTTGTTGCTTTGTCCGACGATGATTGAGTTGATCAGAAGCCCGGAGCTTGTCTGTGAAGAGATTGTCCTTAAAGTGTTCCGACGAGACATAGTCATACGCTTTAATTCCCTAACTTTTGCCTGGACCGCCCTTTCTGGTTTTCGATCCACCGGGAAACCCTTTTTTTCCCAAGTCGCCCTTTCGGGTTTTCAACTTGCTGGGTGTACAGATTTTTTTATTTATCCCTAATTTTTTCCTGAACCGCCCTTTCGGGTTTTTGATTCACCGGGATGCCCATTTTTGCCCAAGTCGTCCTTTCGGATTTTCAACTTGTCGGGTCATTTATGCGTAGTATCTTTTCGCTATATCTGCGTTCGCAGGGTGCGGCAGGTCATCACCGTCCATGGTGGTCAAGATCATTGCCCCACCAGAAAAGATGTTTTTGATCACAAATGGTCCTTCGTAGGTAGGAGTCCACTTGCCCCTGGGATCACTTTGCGGCAAGATGATCCTCTTGATTACAAGATCTCCGACTTGATATACCTGGCGTCTGACTTTCTTGTTGAAAGCCTTGATCATCCATTTTTGATACGTCTGACCATGGAAAACAGTAGTAAGTCGCTTCTCGTAAATCAAGTTAAGTTGATCAAGCCGGGTCTGAATCCAATCGTCTTCACTCAAACCAGCATCCTTCATGATTCTCAAGGAGGGAATCTGAACCTCGATAGGTAAAACAACTTCCATGCCGTATACCAAAGAAAAGTGGGTTGCCCCAGTTGAAGTACGCGTCATGGTACGGTACCCGTGTAGAGCAAACGGTAACATCTCATGCCAGTCCTTGTAGGTGTCTGTCATCTGTTGAATGATCTTCTTGATATTTTTGTTTTTAGCTTCGACAACACCGTTTATCTTCGGTCGGTAGGGAGATGAATTGTGATGTTGAATCTTAAACTGCTCGCACAGAGCGATGATCATAGTATTGTTCAAATTTGTATCGTTATTAGTGATAATCCTGTCGGGGATACCATATCGGCAAATGAGGTTCTGCTTGATGAAGCGAGCAACCACATTCTTTGTAACGGAGGCGAAGGAAGCTGCTTCAACCCACTTGGTAAAGTAATCAATAGCCACCAAGATGAATCGGTGTCCATTGGATGTTGTAGGCTTGATCTCTCCGATCATGTCGATTCCCCACATCGCGAATGGCTAAGGAGCTATTAGGACATTGAGAGGAACTGGAGGTATGTGTACTTTGTCAGCATAGATTTGACATTTGTGACAAGTACGAGAATGTTGATAGCAATCGGCTTCCATGGTAGACCAGTAGTAGCCTGCCCTTAGAATCTTTTTGGCCATCGTATGACCGCTCGAGTGGGTGCCGAATGTACCATTATGTAGTTCAGCCATGATCTGCTCAGCTTCAACCTTGTCCACACAATGGAGCAGAACGCAATCATGATTACGCTTGTATAGGACACCATTGCTCAGGAAGAACTTGGCAGAGAATCTCCTGAAGAACTTTTTGTCATTGACTGAAGCTCCTTCAGGGTATTCTCGAGTATCGAGATACCTTTTGACTTCGTGAAACCAAGGTCGGTCCACTACTTCTTCGGTATTAATCTCATGACAATGTGCAGGTTCGTCCATCTGTTCAATGGTGATTTGGGGAGCCTCATTATCCCAATTAAGTTTAAACATGGAAGACATTGTAGCTAGAGCATCTGCTAGCTGATTTTATTCTCGCGGGAAGTGCTCGAAGGTAATCTTCTCGAAAAGAGGTAACACTGTCAGGACATGTTCTTTGTAAAGGACTAGGTTAGGATGTTTAGTATCCCACTCTCCTTTGATCTGACTGATGACCAAATCTGAGTCTCCAAACACCACCAAAGATTTGATTCCCAGGTCTATTGCAGCCTTGAGACCAAATATACAAGCTTCATACTCGGCCATGTTGTTGGTGCAGTTAAAGCAGAGTTTGGCGGTGAAAGGTGTATGGCAACCTTGTAGAGAAATGAGCACATCACCGATACCATTCCCAAGTGCATTGAAGGCACCATCAATGTACAGAGTCCATCGAGATCCTTGTTCATGTCCGTCATATGGTCCGTTATCTTCAATGTTGTCCAATGTCATGATGTCCTCGTATGGGAATTCAAACTTCATTGATTGATAGTCTTCAACAGCTTGATGTGCAAGATGATCAGCTAGCACACTCCCTTTTATAGCATTTTGGGTCGTGTACTGTATGTCATACTCGGTTAGAATCATTTTCCATCTAGCTATTCTTCCAGATAAAGCAGGCTTCTCAAATATGTACTTGATCAGATCCATCTTAGAAATCAGCAAAGTGGTATGAGTCAACATATACTACCTTAGCCGGCGAACAACCCATACCAAAGCGCAACAAGTTTTCTCGAGCAGTGAGTATCGGGTCTCAAATTCGGTAAACTTTTTGCTAAGGTAATAAATGGCATGCTCTTTTCGGCCAGACTCATCATGCTGCCCCAGTATGCACCCCATTGAATTTTCTAGGACGGTAAGATACATGATTAACGGTCTTCCTTCGACGGGAGGCATCAAGACAGGAGGTTCTAGCAAATACTCCTTGATTCGGTCGAAAGCAATCTCACATTCGTCGTTCCAATTAACCACCTGATCTTTCTTCAACAGTTTGAAGATTGGCTCACAGGTGGATGTTAGGTGTGAGATGAACCTAGAAATGTAGTTTAGGCGTCCCAAGAAACCTCTGACCTCCTTCTCAGTGCGAGGAGCAGGCATTTCTCGTATATATTTGACTTTGGCAGGATCAACCTCTATGCCTTTGTTGCTGACAATGAAATCCAAGAGTTTACTGGATCGGACTCTGAAAGTGCACTTGTTAGGATTCAGTCTGAGCTTGTATTCCTTTAGTCGGACAAACAGCTTTTGCAAATGGTCGAGGTGTTCTTCTTCCGTTTGTGATCGGGCTATCATGTCGTCTACGCAAACTTCAATCTCATGATGTATCATGTCATGAAACAAAGCTACCATGGCACATTGATAGGTTTCCCCGGCATTCTTCAGTCCGAATGGCATCACTTTATAGCAGAAGGTGCCCCATTATGTAACAAAGGTAGTCTTCTCCATGTCTTCAGGTGCCATTTTGATCTAGTTGTAACTTGAAAATCCATCCATGAAAGAAAATACCCTGTGCTGAGCTGTGTTGTCAACCAAGATGTCGATGTGTGGTAGTGGAAAGTCATCTTTAGGGCTAGCCCTGTTTAAGTCTCTGTAATCCACACACATCCGAACTTTGCCGTCTTTCTTAGGCACAAGCACAATGTTAGCAACCCATTGTGGGTAGGAAGTAACAGCCAGAAATCCAGCATTGAACTGCTTCATTACTTCTGCTTTGATCTTTTTAGACATGTCAGGTCTCATACGCGGACCTTTTTCTTAACAGGTGAACAGTCTTCTCTTGTGGGAAGACGGTGTACCACAATATCAGTGTCTAATCCTGGCATGTCTTTGTAAAACCAGGCAAAAATCTCAACATTGTCATATAACAGCTGAATCAGGCGTTCCTTGACGCTCGGCTCCAAGTTGGCACCTATCTTGATTTCTTTCTTATCTCCCTCAGTACCCAAGTTGATGGTGTCTAACAGCTCCTCGTGAGGTAGAATGGCCCTTTCTTCCTGTTGCAGCAGTCTAGCCAACTCTCCTGGCACTTCACAATATTCCTCACCTTCGTATTCGGCTTGGTAGACCAGATCTTCAGATTCACTGAAGGCCATAGCAGAATTGTTACCCATGGAATCCGGAATGGAAGGGTACCTACATTTTGTGAGTGTGGGTATGTGTAAGGGATAGCCACCTTTAAACAAAATAAAATGTAAAAAGAAAGAAAATGAACACAAAAGTTTATATGTGAAAACGTCCATGATTCATTAAAAATGGCATATGAAAATGAAGAATCAAAACCCTTACAAATGAACCTATATGTCTTAGGTAAGACACAAGGCTAAGAGTGTACAAATTGTTTAAAAATTATTACAGACCAACAGAAATGTTCGAAAGATAAATTACTGATTTATGAAAGTAATGGGAATAAAGTCCTTCGCCTCCCAGTTGTTCAGTCCTCCTTCAATAGTCGGGAAAATCCAGTCTTCAAAGTCACCTTCCTCTTCACCATCCTCTAGAGCACTGACTCCATGATGAGTGATCTTCAATGGCGGTCCTCCAGCCCGGGTGCAGCGTACAACCTTTTGCGCAGAAGCAGTGAAACCCAACCCGAACTTATCTGCCTTGAAAGGAAAGTCTGGTAGCTGACCCCATACTGTGCTTCCTCCTTCTTCAATTACAGCCTTCGCATCTTTGAGGGATGACATCCGGGACACAGGTTTGGTAATGATGGGTACAGAAGTCATTGTCTTGGTTACTGCAACTTTAGGGGAGACCTATTCAAAGTGTTGGAAAGGGGTTTCTATGAATTCGCCATCTAACTCCACATAGCGGAAAGAGTTAAGGTGGCTTATCATATACTCCTCCTCACCATGAACAGTTATAATTTTACCCTGGACTGGGTATTTGAGCATTTGGTGCAAATAAGAAGTGACGGCCCCAGCGTTGTGGATCCAGGGTATTCCCAATAAGCAAGAGTAGGAGGTACGAATGTCCATCACATAAAATGTGGAATTGAAAGTCTCAGTGCCCATTTTGATCGGGATGTCCACCTCTCCGTGAACCATCCTCTTAGAGCCATCAAAGGCTCTGAAAATGGTATTACTAGGCTTCAGGGTCAAACTTTCACAGTCCAATCTGTCCAATTCTTTCTTCAGCAAGACATTTAAAGATGACCCGATATCAACCAGAACATGAGCTAAAGTAGTCCATCTGCATTCCACCGAGACATGCAGCGCGTCATTATGCTTTCTCCCCTTAGATGTTAAATTGGCATCGGAGAAGCCAAGACCGTTGTCGGCTGTTAGGATGGCTACACACTCCTGGAACTGGTCCGCGGAAGTTTCCTGAGGCACGTGGGCAATCTTCAAGAATTTGATCTAAGCTTTGGCATGAGCTTCGGAATAGAGCAACAGGGCTAGCATAGAGATTTTTGAAGGGGTTTGCCCCAGTTGTTCTACGACGTCATAGTCACTTTTCTTAATTATTCTTAAAATCTCCTCCATTTCCTTTTGAGTGGTCTCGGGGATGACCAAAGGCTGAGCCCTCGTCCTGACGAGCGCTTCTTGGATCCTCTTACCTTTATCAGCAGCAACATCAGAGGGCATAACTACGGGAGTAACAATTTCTTCAATAACTGGAGTTTGCATATATATGTTGACTGGCACAGGAGTAACCTTAGGAGTATTTGAGGGTCCTAAGATTGCCCTTGGAGGAGCAATCTCCGGAGAGAAAATTCTTCTGCTGCGGGTGATTTTACTCGTCCCAGCTATATTTCCTATGTCAGGAGTCTCTTTATTGGAACTTTCTTCAACTGATTCAATCTGCTTAACACCGTGGTAGAAGATCTCTCCTCCATAATTCCACGGTATTGATTTGTTGGACTTGTATGGGATAGGCCCCGACATAGTTATCTTCAGAGGTACAACCTTTGGATCGGGTGTAATCTTAACAGGTCTTTTGGAGACCTTGGAAAGATTGGCGGAAATGGTAATTATAGCAACATCATTGATAGGAGTTGGAGTAACAGGAGTTTTCTCAAAGAGGATTTCTTGATTATCCATTAGGCGTTGGATGCCTAACTTCAACAGCGGACAGTTGGATTGTAAGGATGAACAAAGGTAGCAATCTTTTTCACAGCCTGGGAAAATCTCGGCTTTCAATAGATTCATCTTGATTGTTGGTAATGGAGTCATCAAATCATCAATAGCAGTAACATACAGATCCTCTTCAATAGAACGGGCATTGTGACCATGCTTTGGCATTGGGGCAGAAATCACATTCGGCTTTTCGGGCGCGTCAAATTCCACTTCCTTAGCATCTATTAAATCCTGGATCTTATTCTTGAGGGCCCAACAATTGTTGGTGTCGTGCCCCACGCTGTTGTACCCCAAAATTTTCCCTCCCATATTCTTCAAAGTTTTGACAAGCATCATCTCAATTTGCTCAAGTCTACTCAAGGGTTGCACAGTTCAAACACCCTCCTAAGCCATTCAAATTAGGGTTTTGGTTCCTTCAGTGAATTTGAGGTTTTCAATGGTTCAAACAAGTCTCATGTGCCTATATACATTGCCAAACATCCATATGCCAAGTTTCAAGGCTCACAAGGTCAAGTTGCACAGTCAAAAGCCTCATTTGCTTCACAATCAACTGTAGGGGTAAAATGGTCATTTGGCAGTCAAAAGTCAAAAATTTTGGTCAACATCTTATTTTGAAGCCACAATCATCATTTGATCAAGTCTTGATCATGATTCCACAAGCATGGCTCAAAAATCATCAAGATGCAAAAGTTTCCATTTTTTCATGGTTCATCAGAAAAATCCCATCCAATTATCATTTTGAAGGGGATGACATTTCCTACAACTCATCTTCACATTCCAAGTCCAAGAAATGCTCTCACAAAAAGTTATCAATTTCAACATTTAAGGTCATTTTCAAAAGTCAACAAAAATGCACTTTAAGTCAAAGACCATAACTTGAGATTGGTAAATCCAAATGACATGGGAGCAAAGGCATTGGTTAGAGGACTTCAAGGCCTTTCCAAAATGTACAAGAACATGTTCATATGATCAAAATTGAGCAAGATATGCATTGGAGAAGTTGGGAAATTTTTGTGAAATGGCAAAAGTCAACTATCCTTAAAACATCATTTTTTGACAAAAGAGCCCACTTTCTTCCACTTGATTCAGCCTTTTCATGCCACCCACGTGTCCCATGATTAATTTCAAGACCAAACATTTATTTTTTCATTTTTATTTAATTTTTATGGATTTAATTCATTTTAAATCCATAATAATTCAAATAAAAATCCAAAAATTAATGGAATGGCATCTTTATGGTTTGAATAACTTTTATGTGTCATGAGCCAGCTACCAAATTCGTGCTAGGCTATTTTGTGCACAAAATCATGGTTTTGCTTCAAGAATGGAATGTCCTTTAATGGTGGTCAAACAAAATCAAAAAACTTAATTGCACAAGGGTACAAGCCTAGCTGCTGACCTAATCTCATTCACATATACATATGCAAGCATTCCAGACCTAGGACACGACCAAGCACTGCACAAACGGCCAAACCATATTCAAAAAAAATCCAAGCAAAAAGTCAAAACTGAAATCCACCTTCCAACGTAATTCAAAGCCTTTTTTCATTTCTAACACTTTGCAGGAACTCTCAGGAGTCTTTTGGAATCAAAATCAAGGGCTGAAGCTTGAGAAATCGCACCAAACATAATCACGGTTTGTCAATATTTTTTAGAATTAAAACTAACGATTCATGAGCATTTGATGCAATTTATTGTTTGTTTTGCATTGTTTAAGTCCATAGGAAGCTAATGATGCAGGTTAATTAGATTATGATGCACGGAATCAGGAATCACCATGGGATAAATCTAGGGTTCCTAAGCTTGAGAATTGGGGTTTTCCCATACAAGAAAAATTAGGCCTTGAGACGCATATGGTTGAATTCGTCAAGGCCAGACGAATCCAACCTAACCATCGCGAACAATTTCTGATCATCAGGGGCCTAATCGTTATTTTCTGTCATCTTGTTTTGTGGGGGTTAAAAACCCCCGCTATTTGATATGTTTTCTGCAGGTTTCATGAAGAAGACGAAGGACGTGGAAGCAAGTGGTTGGACAATTCAAACAAATGCGCATTTTTTTTTAATTCCCAACATAGTTGATGTATTTCATATATTAATTTTATTGGCCATTATAATATCAAAGCAAGCAGGTGGTTGAGTTGGTGGAAAGCGCGTCCAATAACCATTGGGACCTAGGTTCGATTCCCAGGTCCCCCGAGATTTCCATATTGTTTTTCTTTATCTAATCATGTGCAGGATGATGAGTGTTGTCCACCATATGCCATACTTATCCAAGTGCCAAGTGGATGGCAAGGCAGATCTGAAGGCAAAAAGAGGGGGACTACCATGCTCCCTAGTCAACGTGCCTCTGGACGATTCAAGAAAGTCAGCGCAGGCTTGGCTTATTGGGCCTAAAATTTCCAGGATTCACCTCCACATGGGTCCAGCATACCCCCTTGGTTTCTAGTTCTTTTTTTATTATTATTTGCTTTCCTTTTTATTTTCTTTTAACTAATCATTATTATTATTTAATCACCTCATAAACTAACATTTTCCCTAATAAATCCAGAAAACCAAAATAATAATAATAATAATATTTTTATTAATTAAATTTAATTAGTGATTATTTTTGTAAATAAACATTAACTTAAATTAATTTAGTTTAATTAGGTTTAAATTTTAATTTTATTTTTACAATAAATAAAATTATTTAGACTTAGGTTTTTCTTTCGACACTTTTAATTTCCTCTTTTTATCTTATTTCATTAAAAATATAAAAATACAAAAACATTTCTTCTTTTAATAAATTAATTAATTAGTAATTAGGTTTAATTTCATTAATTGCAAAAAAGGGACAAAATTCAATTCTTTTCTCAAAAGGGTCAAAACCCTAAGACCGTCCCGATTCATTCTTTCGCGCGCATTTTTATTTTAATTCATTATTTCGATTATGTATCTGCTCAGAAATGTAATAGTTAAATAGGACCTCCTTTATCGCTTTATTTAATTTCTCGCATTTATTTTCCAAACGGGTTTTTGTTTTTGGCGATGTATAGACCCGCGCCTTGTAATAGCTAGATTTACCTTTCTGCAATTTATTTTCCGCATTCCTAACTGTTAATTATGCCTGCAAGACTGTATGACAAATAAAATCAATCTGTAGCTCACAAATAACATGTACAAGATAAACATAACATGAAAAACAACTCACATGCACATGCCACTCCTAGGGTACGCCTCACTGGTTGCCTCGAACGTGGTTATCAAGTATAGGGTGCTTTAGAGGTCGCCCTCCTGTCTAAGATCCAGTTGCCTCGAAACGGTTGCCTCGGATAAAAAAGGATCTAGGATATTAGGGTTACCGCTAAGGCGTCCTACTATTGCTTTGGTGACCACACCTGTCCCTATAATCGAATTGACCCGAATAACTCCAACGATGGTGCTACCTACCTCTCAATGGTGGGATAGCACTATCTAAAGGACTCTTACACAGCCTAATTCCTTAGAGTAGGTAGATTCTCGTGGGTACTTGCTCTTTCAAACAAAAAAAAACATCTTTTCACACTTACACTTTCAAAAAGTTTTCAAACAAATTTTTCATACACTCTTGAGGACAGATACAAGAGTTACTTAGAAATTTTTCAAACGAAACTTTTTCAAAACCAACGCACACTTGAAAAGCAAACAAATTTTGAAAACATAAGAGCAAGTACCTAAGAGCCCATGGATAACCATGGATAGAAAGGGTGCTAACACCTTCCCTTTCTATAAATCTACCTCCCGAACCGAGAGACATCTCGAATAAGGAATTTTGCTGTGCTTTTGTCCTTTCCATGTTGGAGAACATAAAAGATGGTGGCGACTCTTGCTTACCGCGACATTTCGCGAAACCAGCTAAAAAACAGTCAGTTCTATTTCCACCGATCACAGAACTGGCGACTCTGCTGGGGACAAATAAAAGTGAGGTGTACCTTAGGATTAGACCACTCTTATGTTTTCAATTGCTTGCTTTGACTGCTTTAAATATTGTGGGCCTGTCTTGAGTTTCATAGATCCTAACCCGGATCTGGGGGATACCTTTTAGAAAGTAGCAACAAACTGTGAGGGAACTGTGCGGGGTATACCGACACGGTTGAAGCAGTTTGCTACGTTGATGTGGCACTTTGGTGAGTACCGGTAACCCTTGAGTCAAGTCAAGGAGAGTACGGGGCCGCCGCGTGGTGTCGTGAAGCATCAACTGACCTTAGGAACCTTACTTGACCATCCTGGCCTCTTTAGGGGTAGTGAGATGACCGACTTTGGTGCAGTCCGAAGTTGGTAGATACTCGATACTACACTCATTGAGGGTTGTTTTCTTGGAATATTTTGATCTCCAGTTCAGTGGCTAAATCAAAACAATGAACACAGAAAACAACCCAATGATATTGAGCTCCTTAGAACCCGGTTATTTTTGATAGGACAGGTTTTGAGCCCACCAACTTCAAGAGGGTAGTACCCCAAACTTCATGCTGGCCTAAACTCTAAGGGCTGTCTGGTATGACTTGTGTGCCTTATCATGTTTGCCTTTTATGAATACTTGTGGTGTGATTTTTATCATAACATCATAAAGCATCATATGCATTTACGAACCACTTCAAGGGTTCGAATCTTCATCTTTGTTCTTGTTTTGTAGGACATGGAAACTATCCGCAGAAAGACAATTCAGATCAACCTTGTAAGGGTTCCTCCTCAGCTTAAGGAGCTTACATCCAGGATTCCCGAGAACTCTTCCTTCAGTGAAAGGCATGGTAGACTCATCAGCTTGGTCAACACCAACATTGAAGAAGATATGATAAAAGTTCTCTTCCAGTTCTTTGACCCTTTGCACCACTGTTTTACTTTCCCAGATTATCAATTGGTGCCTACTTTGGAGGAGTTTTCTCAGCTTCTGAAGGTTCCCATTCTCAATCAGCTACCCTACAACGGTACAGAAAAGGAGCCAAAACTTGAAGAGGTTGCTAAAGCATTACACCTACAACCATCTGACATCAAGGGGCATTGGGAAACCAGAAGTGGTATCAAAGGATTCTTAGCAAAGTTCCTGTTTGAGAAGGCCCAAGAATGTTGGAATTCCCTTGACCTACAAGCCTTTGAAGAAGTTGTGGCACTCCTTGTCTATGGGTTGGTGTTGTTCCCAAATCCAGATCAGCTTATAGATATCAATGCTGTCAAGATCTTCATGTCCAGGAATCCTATACCTACGTTGCTCGGGGACATCCTCCACTCATGTTACACTCGAACCATGAGAAAAAGAGGTGTTCTCATGTGCTGCACTCCTCTCCTAGCAAGGTGGTTTATTTCGCACCTTCTACAATCAGTTTTGAAGAACGAGCGGTGTCTAAGATGGTCACAACGATTAATGACTCTTACACATGCTGATATACATTGGTGTTCTCGGTCCAGAGAAAACGTCACTATCATTGATCGTTGCGGAGAGTTTCCTAATGTTCCTTTACTTGGAATTAGAGGGGGCATTACTTACAACCCATGTCTGGATTTGAGACAATTTGGATATGCTCGGAGGGATGGTCCTCATGACATGTTGATTCCTGACATAGTTTTTGACTTCGACAACGATGCACAAGGACTTCGCCAGAGATTCATCAGAGCTTGGAGGATGCCCAACAGGGTAGATAGTAAGACACTGGGGCACAAGAACTCCATCCCCCTTGAGCCTTATCTCAAGTGGGTACGAGCCCACTCCCAGAAGCTGGTGATGCCATATCCTCATGTTCTCCCTGTGATCAAAGAGCCAGTTATGGAAGGAGAGGTTCCCTACACCATTCAACATCCCGACATGCCAACTTCTTGGGAAGAAATGCAAAAGAGCTGGATCCAACTCAAGGAAGAACGGAATTCTCTTGAAACCAGTCTACATGCCAGTGAGAAGAAGGTCTTGGAGCTCACCCGTCTACTCCACGAGGAAAAGACTCTCAATACCTACATCGCACCAAAGAGGATGCGCAGTGTCTTTTGGGATTAAGTTTTGTAATGTTTTGCCCATGAGGCCCTGATGTACTGAACATATTATTTCTTAATATGACGTGTGTTCTTTTTGTCTACAACGAATTTGAACTTTCGAACCCTTGAATGCATTGCATAAACAACATATCATGCATCATATGCATAACAGGTACCCCTTTTTTACAGGTTGCTTAATCTTCTTCGCTGTTTATTTCAGCACTCAATCATCATGAACCCTGAACCGACTACTGAACAAGCTATCAAGGCCCTCTAGGCCCAGAACACCCAGTTTCAAGAGCTGGTCATGAGCTTAGCCCAGGGTCAACAGGAGTTGAAGACTCTGCTCTTGAAAGAGAAGAAGAAGAAGAAGAGGAGGACTGTGCTGTTTAACACTGGACAGAGGTTTGGGAATACACTGTAGAATGAGGCTAATCAGGCTACTTCCTCTGCAGAGAAGGATAGCCCATAAGGGAGAGAGGTTCCTAGTCCTGCGGTCTCTGACAACGAGACAGATTTCAATGATGAACAGTACCCTCCTGCCGAGGACAGTTATAAACAGCTGGAGGACCGGTTAAATGCTATGGAGATCCAACGCGTGCCTGGATTGGATTTTGGAGATCTAGGTTTATCTTCTGGGGTGGTGATCCCTCACAAGTTCAAGGCGCCTGCCTTTGTGAAGTACGACGGGGCTTCCTGTCCTAAGCTGCATCTCAGATCATATGTAAGGAAGATCCAACCTTACACTGCAGACAAGAACTTATGGATCCATTTCTTCCAGGAGAGTCTTTCAGGGACTCAACTCGAATGGTTCTATCAGCTGGATGGAACCAATATTCGTAACTGGGAAGACTTGGCTACTGCTTTTTATAAGCAGTATCAGTATAATTCCGACCTCGCTCCTACGCGTACCCAACTCCAGGGTATGTCACTAGGAACGAGTGAAGGTTTTAAGGAGTACGCGCAAAAGTGGAGAGACCCGGCGGGCAGGGTGCAGCCACCGTTGACTGACTGTGAACTTGTGGACATGTTCTTGGGGACCTTGTCTGGTCCATTCTTCAACCATGTGATTGGTAATTCCTCTGCTGGGTTTACAGACCTGATCCTGACTGGTGAGAGGATCGAAGCTGGTATCAAATCGGGGAAGATACAGAAAGGTGCCTCCTCGAGTACTGAAAAGAAGCCCTTCAAGAAGGAAGCTAGTGTTGTTTATGGTCCCAGAAGACAGAGTAAACCAGAACGCCGCCAAGCTGCCAACGCGGTGGTAATTTCCAAGCCTGCTGCTGCTCCTCAGCAATACAACCAACCAAGGGGTGATAGACCCAAAAGGCAGTACACTCGGCTCAGCATGACCCTGTCTCAGATTTTGATGCAACTGCTGTCAACCAATCTGGTAACTGTCAAGGAAGCTCTGAAGGTTGTAAACACAACCTCTCCAAAGTACAACCCCAACGCCCGTTGCGCTTATCACTCTGATAGCCCGGGGCATTCTACCAATGATTGTTGGGCTCTGAGGAATAAAGTTCAAGACCTTATTGATGCTAAAGAGGTTCAGTTTGAGGCGCCCGAGAGGCCTAATGTGGTGACAGCTCCCATGCCCAATCATGGAGTAAATGTTATTAGGGATGATGACGACGTGGAGGAATCTGAATTTGACAGCTGGATCTACCCAACGACCGACGATGGACCAAGCAACTGGACTGCAAAAGACTTTACACCTATTACTTTTGTCACTCAGTAATGAACTCCTTTGTTTTAAATTTGTAACGAACAATAATTTAAAACTTTATGGCCCGGTGTCTTACCCGGGGCACCGTGGCTTCGTTTGTGAGGGCTTTTGTGTGTCACTTTCATATATCATTAATAAAAGCATTGGACGTTTTTTGCATTTCAAATCTTGCGCTCCTTTTCTTTCTTTATTATATTGCAAAACAGCTATATTTACACACACTCACCTATATAGGTTCCAATCCACTCTGGATCTCACTGGTAACGACTCTGCCACTACCAGTTATGACTTTGAAAATCCGATCAACTTAGCCAAAGACGAAGGTGAAGATGATTGCGAAGTGCCTGGTGAGCTTGCAAGACTGCTACTCCAGGAAGAGAGGGCCATTCAGCCACATGAAGAGCCATTGGAAACGGTAAATCTGGGTACTGAGACAGACAGAAAGGAAGTCAAGATTAGTGCCAATCTGGAGGATAGTGTGAAACAACGGTTGATTCAGATGCTGCATGATTATGTGGAAATCTTTGCCTGGTCTTACGAAGACATGCCTGGGTTGGACACTGACATTGTGGTTCATCACCTGCCTACCAAGGAAGATTGCCCTCCGGTTAAACAGAAGGTCCGCCGTATGCGTCCAGAGATGTCCGAGAAAATCAAAGATGAGGTTATGAAACAATTTGACGCCGGTTTTCTTGCAGTAACTTCTTACCCTCAGTGGGTTGCCAACGTGGTTCCAGTGCCGAAGAAGGATGGTAAGGTCCGGATGTGTGTTGATTACAGGGATTTGAACAGGGCGAGCCCTAAGGATGATTTCCCTCTGCCTCATATCGACGTTCTGGTTGACAACACTGCTCAGCATAAGGTATTCTCCTTCATGGATGGGTTCTTCGGTTATAATCAAATCAAGATGGCTCCCGAAGACATGGAGAAGACCACTTTTGTTACTCAGTGGGGCACATTTTGCTACAAGGTCATGCCTTTTGGGTTGAAAAATGTTGGGGCAACCTACCAACGTGCCATGGTTGCTTTGTTTCATGACATGATCCATCATGAGATTGAAGTATATGTCGACGATATGATTGCAAGGTCCCAAACTGAGGAAGAACACCTTGACCATCTACAGAAGCTGTTTGACCATCTGAAATTGTACAAGCTGAGGTTGAACCCGAACAAGTGCACCTTTGGGGTGAGATCTGGAAAACTACTAGGCTTCGTCGTGAGTGACAAAGGTATTCAAGTGGACCCTGCCAAAGTGAAAGCCATACAAGAGATGCCAACTCCTAAGACAGAGAAAGAAGTTAGAGGTTTTCTAGGACGACTGAACTATATTGCCCGATTCATCTCACATCTAACTGCTACCTGTGAACCAATCTTCAAGCTGCTGAAGAAAGATCAAGTAGTACGTTGGAACGATGAATGTCAGGCCGCTTTCGACAGAATCAAAGAGTATCTCCAAGAACCACCCATTCTTATGCCACCGGTTGAAGGGAGACCTCTAATCTTATACTTGACAGTACTGGACAACTCAATGGGGTGTGTGCTGGGGCAGCATGACGAGTCTGGCCGAAAAGAACACGCTATTTATTACCTTAGCAAAAAGTTTACCGACTGTGAGACCCGATACTCATTGCTCGAGAAAACTTGTTGCGCTTTGGTATGGGCTGCTTGCCGGCTGAGATAGTATATGTTGACTCACACTACTCTGTTGATTTCTAAAATGGATCCAATAAAGTACATCTTCGAAAAGCCTGCCTTGTCCTGAAGAATAGCAAGATGGCAGATGATCTTGACCGAATACGAAATCCAGTACACGACTCAGAAATAAATCAAGGGAAGTGTATTGGCAGACCATTTGGCACACCAAGCAGTGGATGACTACCAATCTATGAACTTTGAATTTCCAGACGAGAATATCATGGTGGTGATTGATTGTGAAGTACCTGGACCGGATGAAGGACCTGAGGAAGGATCCCGATGGTCCATGCACTTTGACGGAGCCTCAAACGCTTTGGGTAATGACATCGGCGTTGTGATCATATCCCTCAAAGGCACTCATACTCCAGTCACTTCCCGACTATGTTTCAACTGCACCAACAACATGGTGGAGTATGAAGCATGTATCATGGGTCTTCAAGCTGCAATTGACTTAAGGATCAAGTTTCTGAGTGTCTTCGGAGATTCCGCTCTCGTGATCAATCAGATCAAAGGCAAGTGGGATATGAAACACCCAAATCTTATTCCTTACAAAGAGTATGTGTTGACATTGATTCCCCACTTCGAGGAGATAACTTTTGAACACTTCCCAAGAGAGGAGAATCAGTTGGCGGACGCGCTAGCTACGATGTCTTCTATGTTCAAAGTCAAATGGGACAACGAGGCTCCCCTGATCATTATTTGGAAATTGGATGAACCTGCACATTGCTGCGATCTTGAGGCTGAAGAGGTAACTGAAAAACATTGGTATCATGAAGTGAAGAGGTACTTGGAAGTTCAAGAATACCCCGAGGGTGCATCTGTTAATGACAAAAAGTTTCTGAGAAGGTTCGCGGAAAAGTTCTTCCTCAGCAATGGCATTCTATACAAGAGAAACCATGATTCAACCTTACTGCGTTGTGTGGATAGGACTGAAGCAGAAAAGATCATGGCAGAACTGCATGAGGGTACCTTCGGAACGCATTCCAGTGGCCATACCATGGCAAAGAAAATCCTTCGGGCAGGATATTTCTGGTCCACAATGGAAGCCGACTGTTACCAACATTCTCGGACGTGTCACAAATGCCAGATCTATGCTGATAAAGTGCACGTTCCTCCAGTTCCTCTGAACGTCTTGACAGCACCTTGGCCTTTTGCAATGTGGGGCATTGATATGATCGGCGAGATCAGACCTACGGCATCCAACGGGCATCGCTTCATCCTGGTAGCAATTGATTACTTCACAAAGTGGGTCGAAGCGGCTTCCTACGCTACGGTAACCAAGAACGTCATGGCACGATTCATTCGGTATAACCTGATCTGTCGATACGGCGTCCCGGAAAGGATCATTACGGACAATGGTACCAATCTTAACAACAAGATGATCACTGAGCTCTGCGAGCAGTTCAAGATACAGCACCACAACTCTTCTCCCTATCGGCCGAAGATGAATGGGGCTGTCGAAGCAGCTAATAAGAATATCAAGAAGATTGTGCAGAAGATGACAGTGACCTATAAAGATTGGCACGAGATGTTACCGTTTGCTCTCCATGGGTACCGTACCTCAGCACTGACATCAACAAGGGCAACTCCCTTTTCCTTGGTCTATGGCATAGAGGCAGTCTTGCCTATTGAAGTCCAGATACCCTCTCTCCGGATAATGAAGGAGGCAGGTTTGAGCGAAGATGACTGGATCCATACTCGACTTGATCAATTAAACCTAATTGACGAAAAGAGACTCACCGCTATTTGTCATGGTCAAACGTACTAAAAACGGATGATCAGGGCATTTAACAAGAAAGTCAGACGACAAGAGTATCAAGTCGGAGACCTGGTAATCAAACGCATCATTCTTCCTCAAAGTGATCCCAGGGGCAAATGGACCCCTACGTACGAAGGGCCATTTGTGGTTAAACATATCTTCTCAGGAGGAGCTATGATTCTAACGACCATGGATGGTGACGACCTTCCTCACCCCGCCAATGCAGACATAGTAAAAAGATACTACGCATGACTAAAGACCCGCTAGGTTGACACACCTAGGCAAAAATAAGGGCTTCCCGGCGAACCAAAAGGGTTCGGGAAAAAATAAGGGATGAAATGAAAAAATCTGTACACCCGGCAAGTCGAAAACCTGAAAAGGCGGCTTGGGCAAAAATGGGTATCCCGGTGGACTGGAAACCCGAAAGGGCGGTCCAGGAAAAAGTTAGGGATTAAAGCGTAATACTATGTCTCATTGGATCACCTTGCATCCAGAATTCGGTATCAACTATCAGGTTCAGACGACACTAATCAATCAGCTTCATCTTCAACTAAGCAGCGAAGTGATGAGACGCTTGAAGACATAAATGCGATAGCAGAATTGGAACCCAGTGGGATTATTTTTTCACATAGCTGTTTTGTTTTCTTTTCACAAAATGTATAAACTCTATGTTGTTCGACGGCGTTCTCTTACTAGGACGTCAGCCTCTTGTACACAAATGCCTATTTACAGGCAAATTCCAAAAATCAATACAAATACACTTTTCCAGACAAATTACCAATTGTTTTTCTTTTTCTGTTTTGTTTTTCAAAGAACGTCCAATGTTCATTTTTGATATATGCATTTGACACTAATTGCTAACTCATAAATGTTTGCATGCGAAACAAAGGACTAATTACAGGTGACATCTGAAACAGGGGCAATAATGAGTTGTCTAAGCGATCTAGTTGATCTAACCACCAAGGTACCAAGGTAGGTTCGGCTGAAGAATGTAGCCAAGATACCTCCACTCCCCGCAGGGTAAGACCAGAATCAGCAATACTCTCCCCCGAGCAGAGTTGGTCTCCCATCAGCCCTGAAAGGGCACAATATCTCCAGTAAGTCAACAACACTCTCCCCAAGCAGAGTTAGGCTACTGACAGCCCTAAGGAAGTTGAGTACCCCCAGAAAATCTCAACATTCCCCAGCGGAGTATAGATGTTCCCAAGCAAGCATCCCCGACAGTCTTAATATAAGATTGTTCCCCAGCGGAGCCACTTCCCCAGTACAGCCCAAAAGTCTCCCCAGGAGAGTTGAATCCATATCCCCAGTAGATTCGGGAAGCTTATCCCCAGTAGATTCTGGAAGCTTATCACCTGCAGAGTACACACGTCTCTCCCCGGCTTTATTCAAAGGTTATTCCCCACCAGAGCTTATAACTGGGTTTTCCTCAGCTAATTACCACGGAAAGATCGTCCTCGGTGAAGTTCTTCCTACCCCCAGTGGAGTTCATCAAAATTCCCCAACATAACTTATCAACGGTATCCCCAGCGGAGTTCTCATCAAAACCTCAGCGAAGTATCTCTTCCCACAGAGGAATTCCCCGCAGAGTATCTCTCCAACAAGTTTATCCCCCAACGAAGTCATCTTCTCCTACCGGTTTATTCTTGCAATCATCATCCCCAGCAGAAACAAAGAACTCTACTCTTCAAACGTCAGCCCAGGAGTTAGCTCCCGGCATTCGTCAAGGATTTATTTTCCTAGACGAAAATACATTCATAAACATCACATCTTCATACATTATAGCATGCATACGCATCATACGACACAATCTCATCAATTTTTGGGAACATCATGACATCATGCATCTCATACATCATGACATCGCATACAACTGATGTTTTGCCTTTTCAGGAAAAAGGTCAATCCAAAGATGATTACCATCAACCTTTTATTCCAGATTCGACACCTGTATCTAGCCAGGGCATATCTGTGAATAATTGATTGTAGATTCGATACCTGTATCCAGCCAGGGCATATCTGCATGAAGAGTTTAGAGATTCGATTCCTGTATCCAGCCAGGGCATATCTGTAGACGACCAGTTCCAGATTCGATTCCTGTATCTAGCCAGGGCATATCTGTGAGTAACTGATTGTAGATTCGATACCTGTATCCAGCCAGGGCATGTCTGCATGAAGAGTTTAGAGATTCGATTCTTGTATCCAGCCAGGGCATATCTGTAGACGACTAATTCCATATTCGATTCCTGTATCTAGCCAGGGCATATCTGTGAGTGACTGATTGTAGATTCGATACACGTATCCAGCCAGGGCATCTCTGCATGAAGAGTTTAGAGATTCGATTCCTGTATTCATCCAGGGCATATCTATAGACGACCAGTTCCAGATTCGATTCCTGTATCTAGCCATGGCATATCTGTGAGTAACTGATTGTAGATTCGACACCTGTATCTAGCCAGGGCATGTCTTCATGAAGAGTTTAGAGATTCGATTCCTGTATCCAGCCAGGGCATATCTGTAGACGACCAATTCCAGATTCGATACCTGTATCTAGCTAGGGCATATCTGTGAGTAACTGATTGTAGATTCGATTCCTGTATCCATCCAGGGCATGTCTGCATGAAGAGTTTAGAGATTTGATACCTGTATCCAGCCAGGGCATATCTGTAGACGACTAATTCCAGATTCGATTCCTGCATCTAGCCAGGGCATATCTGTGAATGATCTAATTGTAGATTCGATACCTGTATCCAGCCAGGGCATGTCTGCATGAAGAGTTTAGAGATTCGAAACCTGTATCCAGCCAGGGCACGTCTGTAAGAAACCTTTTGAAGTTCCGGATTCGATTCCAATATCTAGCCAGGGCATAAGTGTGAGCAACCAATTCCAGATTCGATACCTGTATCTAGCCAGGGCATATCTGCATGAGGAGTTTGAAGATCAACCCCTGTAACAGGCCAGGTAATTATCTTTCTTTCTCAAGTACGCAAATTCTCGCTAAGGAATCTCTTATGCGATCGACAACCTCCCGATGGCATCTATAAGCCCATCTCCACAACTATCCATCACCTTTCCAAATGGCATCTATAAGCCCATTCCCGACAAGGTTCTGTCACATCTCCAGATGGCATCTATAAGCCCATCCTCCTATCCACCATCTCTCCAAATGGCATCTGTAAGCCCATTCCCGCTATCACACTGCTGATA
Source organism: Vicia faba (assembly GCA_948472305.1). NCBI lineage: Eukaryota > Viridiplantae > Streptophyta > Magnoliopsida > Fabales > Fabaceae > Vicia > Vicia faba. The sequence goes on from OX451739.1 coordinate 1,541,002,915, forward strand.
CTCCACTATGCGAGTGCAAATTTCTGGGCACTCTAGTGTTCAATCATCTTCCACCTTTGGATCACGAAAGGCACGCAAGCCAATCTACATTCTCAGGTCTAAGAAGATTGAACAGGGGCAACTGTTGTACCCCAAAATTTTCCCTCCCATATTCTTCAAAGTTTTGACAAGCATCATCTCAATTTGCTCAAGTCTACTCAAGGGTTGCACAGTTCAAACACCCTCCTAAGCCAGTCAAATTAGGGTTTTGGTTCCTTCAGTGAATTTGAGTTTTTGAATGGCTCAAACAAGTCTCATGTGCCTATATACATTGCCAAACATCCATATGCCAAGTTTCAAGGCTCACAAGGTCAAGTTGCACAGTCAAAAGCCTCATTTGCTTCACAATCAACTGTAGGGGTAAAATGGTCATTTGGCAGTCAAAAGTCAAAAAAATTGGTCAACATCTTATTTTGAAGCCACAATCATCATTTGATCAAGTCTTGATCATGATTCCACAAGCATGGCTCAAAAATCATCAAGATGCAAAAGTTTCCATTTTTGGACAGCTGAAAAGTCAACTGTAACTTGACCAAGGCATAACTTTTTCATGGTTCATCATAAAAATACCATCCAATGCTCATTTTGAAGGGGATGACATTCCTACAACTCATCTTCACATTCCAATTCCAATAAATGCTCTCACAAAAAGTTATCAATTTCAACATTATAGGTCATTTTCAAAAGTCAACAAAAATGCACTTTAAGTCAAAGACCATAACTTGAGATTGGTAAATACAAATGACATGGGACCAAAGGCATTGGTTAGAGGACTTCAAGACCTTTCCAAAATGTCCAAGAACATGTTCATATGATCAAAATTGAGCAAGATATGCATTGGAGAAGTTGGGAAATTTTGGTGAAATGGCAAAAGTCAACTATCCTTAAAACTTCAATTTTTGACAAAAGGGACCACTTTCTTCCACTTGATTCAGCCTTGTCATGCCACCCACGTGTCCCATGATTAATTTCAAGACCAAACATTTATTTTTTCATTTTTATTTAATTTTTATGGATTTAATTCATTTTAAATCCATAATAATTCAAATAAAAATCCAAAAATTAATGGAATGGCATCTTTATGGTTTGAATAACTTGTATGTGTCATGAGCCAGCTACCAAATTCGTGCTAGGCTATTTTGTGCACAAAATTATGGTTTTGCTTCAAGAATGGAATGTCCTTTAATGGTGGTCAAACAAAATCCAAAAACTTAATTGCACAAGGGTACAAGCCTAGCTGCTGACCTAATCTCATTCACATATACATATGCAAGCATTCCAGACCTAGGACACGACCAAGCACTGCACAAACGGCCAAACCATATTCAAAAAAAATCCAAGCAAAAAGTCAAAACTGAAATCCACCTTCCAACGTGATTCAACGCCTTTTTTCATTTCTAACACTTTGCAGGAACTCTCAGGAGTCTTTTGGAATCAAAATCAAGGGCTGAAGCTTGAGAAATCGCACCAAACAGAATCACGGTTTGTCAATATTTTTTAGAATTGAAACTAACGATTCATGAGCATTTGATGCAATTTATTGTTTGTTTTGCATTTTTTAAGTCCATATGAAGCTAATGATGCAGGTTAATTAGATTATGATGCACGGAATCAGGAATCACCATGGGAGAAATCTAGGGTTCCTAAGCTTGAGAATTGGGGTTTTCCCATACAAGAAAAATCAGGCCTTGAGACGCATATGGTTGAATTCGTCAAGGCCAGACGAATCCAACCCAACCCTCGCGAACAATTTCTGATCATCAGGGGCCTAATCATTATTTTCTGTCATCTTGTTTTGTGGGGGTTAAAAACCCCTGCTATTTGATATGTTTTCTGCAGGTTTCATGAAGAAGACGAAGGACGTGGAAGCAAGTGGTTGGACAATTCAAACAAATGCGCGTTTTTTTTTTAATTCCCAGCATAGTTTATGTATTTCATATATTAATTTTATTGGCCATTATAATATCAAAGCAAGCAGGTGGTTGAGTTGGTGGAAAGCGCGTCCAATAACCATTGGGACCTGGGTTCGATTCCCAGGTCCCCCAAGATTTCCATATTGTTTTTCTTTATCTAATCATGTGCAGGATGATGAGTGTTGTCCACCATATGCCCTACTTATCCAAGTGCCAAGTGGCTGGCAAGGCAGATCCGAAGGCAAAGAGAGGGGGACTACCATGCTCCCTAGTCAACGTACCTCTGGACGATTCAAGAAAGTCAGTGCAGGCTTGGCTTATTGGGCCTAAAATTTCCAGGATTCACCTCCACATGGGTCCAGCATACCCCCTTGGTTTCTAGTTCTTTTTTTTTATTATTTGCTTTCCTTTTTATTTTCTTTTAACTAATCATTATTATTATTTAATCACCTCATAAACTAACATTTTCCCTAATAAATCCAGAAAACCAAAATAATAATAATAATAATATTTTTATTAATTAAATTTAATTAGTGATTATTTTTGTAAATAAACATTAACTTAAATTAATTTAGTTTAATTAGGTTTAAATTTTAATTTTCTTTTTACAATAAATAAAATTATTTAGACTTAGGTTTTTCTTTCGACACTTTTAATTTCCTCTTTTTATCTTATTTCATTAAAAATATAAAAATATAAAAACATTTCTTCTTTTAATAAATTAATTAATTAGTAATTAGGTTTAATTTCATTAATTGCAAAAAAGGGACAAAATTCAATTCTTTTCTCAAAAGGGTCAAAACCCTAAGACCGTCCCGATTCATTCTTTCGCGCGCATTTTTATTTTAATTCATTATTTCGATTATGTATCTGCTCAGAAATGTAATAGTTAAATAGGACCTCCTTTATCGCTTTATTTAATTTCTCGCATTTATTTTCCAAACGGGTTTTTGTTTTTGGCGATGTATAGACCCGCGCCTTGTAATAGCTAGATTTACCTTTCTGCAATTTATTTTCCGCATTCCTAACTGTTAATTATGCCTGCAAGACTGTATGACAAATAAAATCAATCTATAGCTCACAAATAACATGTACAAGATAAACATAACATGAAAAACAACTCACATGCACATGCCACTCCTAGGGTACGCCTCACTGGTTGCCTCGAACGTGGTTATCAAGTATAGGGTGCTTTAGAGGTCGCCCTCCTGTCTAAGATCCAGTTGCCTCGAAACGGTTGCCTCGGATAAAAAAGGATCTAGGATATTAGGGTTACCGCTAAGGCGTCCTACTATTGCTTTGGTGACCACACCTGTCCCTATAATCGAATTGACCCGAATAACTCCAACGATGGTGCTACCTACCTCTCAATGGTGGGATAGCACTATCTAAAGGACTCTTACACAGCCTAATTCCTTAGAGTAGGTAGATTCTCGTGGGTACTTGCTCTTTCAAACAAAAAAAAACATCTTTTCACACTTACACTTTCAAAAAGTTTTCAAACAAATTTTTCATACACTCTTGAGGACAGATACAAGAGTTACTTAGAAATTTTTCAAACGAAACTTTTTCAAAACCAACGCACACTTGAAAAGCAAACAAATTTTGAAAACATAAGAGCAAGTACCTAAGATCCCATGGATAACCATGGATAGAAAGGGTGCTAACACCTTCCCTTTCTATAAATCTACCTCCCGAACCGAGAGACATCTCGAATAAGGAATTTTGCTGTGCTTTTGTCCTTTCCATGTTGGAGAACATAAAATATGGTGGCGACTCTTGCTTACCGCGACATTTCGCAAAACCAGCTAAAAAACAGTCAGTTCTATTTCCACCGATCACACACGCTATCTGAATGATAAGCACACTTGGCATTGGGATGGTAATATGGAGAAGTGGTATTTGTATTCTTCGGTACCTCTCTCAAGGTTGTAAGGTTTAACTTCAGGAGATGGGGGAGAACCTGAGCAGGTGTCATGTTTATCCGGGTATATTGCCGTTGTGGCCTTTCCACCCTTTGCTGGTTGGTTCTAGGTTGACTGTTTTGAGGTTGATCAACTGCAGAATTCTGAATCATTACGGCCCCCACTGTTGGCTGTTGCTCAACTCTTCCTTGACCTCTTTGGGAGTAAACAGCTGATACATTTTTCTTTGCTGGAAAAGGCTTTTTAACAGCAGCGGAAGCAGATGTATCTTTTTGAATTTTACCACTCTTGATTCCAACTTCAACTCTTTCACCAGTCAGAATTAACTCGGTGAACCCTACAGACGAACTTCCTATTAAGTGATTAAAGAATGGACCTGACAGGGTCCCCAAAAACATATCCACAAGCTCTCTCTCAGACAATGGTGGTTGCACCCTTCCATCCAAGTCCCTCCATTTCTGGGCATACTCCTTAAAGCCTTCATTAGAGACCATACCCATACTCTGCAATTGAGTACGAGTAGGTGCTAAGTCTGCATTATATTGATATTGTCTATAGAAGACAATAGCCAAATCCTCCCAATTGTGCACATCAGATCTCTCAAGCTGGTAGAACCAATCTAATTGCGTACCCGACAAACTATCTTGAAAAAAGTGGACCCACAGATCCTTATCAGAAGAATGAGGTTGGATCTTTCTGACGTAAGACCGTAGGTGCATCTTCGGACAAGACAAACCATCATATTTAGAAAATGTAGGCACCTTGAATTTAGGGGGAATCACAATCCCAACAACCAACCCTAGCTCTTCGAAGTCCAGCCCAGGCACTCTTTGTACCTCCATGGCAGCCCGACGCTCTTCCAGATTCTTGTACTTGTCGTCTACAGGAGGGTACTGCTTCTCAGAGTAGTCTTCATCCTCTTCTTCTTCTTCTTCTTCCTCAGACTCGGAGGGCACTGCAGCTCCCTTTCCCTTTCCTACCCCTTCATCAGATGTTGAGGGGAAATCCAGGACCCTTCTAGCTTGGTTCTCAAATCTTCTTCCCAAAGTAGCCACACCAACTCTTTTATTTTTATTTTTCTCCTTTTCCTTTTCCTTTTCCTTTTCCAACAGTGCTTTAAGATCCTCCTGACCCTTTGCCAAGGTCATGAGTAGTTGTTTGAACTGTGAATTCTACGCTTGTAGGTCTTTGACCGTCTGCTCTATATCCATCTTGCTGAAATAAACAGTAGAGAGATAAGGAAACTTGGTGTGAAGACCTGTTTATGCATATGATGAATGATATGTATTCATGTAATGTATTCAAGGATTCAGAAATTCAAATTTGTTGTGAACAAAAAGAACACACGTCATATTAATAAAAATAGAATTTGTTAGTACATAAATGCCCCATGGGAAAAATAATACAAAATTCTAAGGTAAAAAGACGTTGCGCATCCTCTTTGGCGCAATGTAGGTGTTGAGAGTCTGCTCTTCATGGAGTTGACGCGTAAGTTCCAAAACCTTCTTCTCACTGGCGTAGAAGCTGGCTTCAAAAGTGTTTCGTTCTTCCTTGAGCTGTATCCAACTCTTTTGCAGATCTTCCAATGATGGCGGTATGTCAGGATGTAGGAGGGTGTATGGAACCTCTCCTTCCATAACAGGCTCTATAATCATCGGGAGAATGTAAGGGTAAGGCATCATAAGAATCTGGGCGCGGCTTCGTACCCACTTGAGGTAAGGCTCAAGAGGGATGGAATTCTTGTGTCCCAGTGTCTTATTGTCTACCATGTTAGGCATCCTCCAAGCTCGGATAAACCTTTGTCGAAGTCCTTGAGCGTCGTTCTCGAAGTCAAAAACTAAGTCTGGAATCAGCATGTCATTTGGGCCATCCCTTCGGGCATACCCAAATTGTCTCAGAGCCAAGCAGGGGTTGTAGGTAATGCCTCCCCTAATGCCAAGTAATGGGACATTAGGGAATTCCCCACAATGATCAATGATGATGATATTTTCTCTGGACCGAGAACACCAATGAACATCAGAATATGTAAGAGTCATCAACCGTTGTGACCACCTCAAGCCTTGCTCATTCTTCAAGACTGATTAGGGAAGGTGAGAAATAAACCACCTTGCTAGAAGAGGAGTGCAGCACATGAGAACACCTCTTTTCCTCATTGTTCGTGTGTGAAGTGAGTGGAGGATATCTCCAAGTAATGTAGGCACATGATTCAGAGATATGAAAATCTTGACAGCATTCACATCTATAAGCTGGTCAGTGTTTGGGAACAAGACAAACCCATAGATGAGAAGTGCTACAATCTCCTCAAAAGCTTGCAGATCTAGAGAATTCCAACAACCTTGTGCCTTCTCAAACATAAACTTTTCCAAGAAACCCTTGACACCACTTCTGGTTTCCCAATGACCTTTGACATCAAATAGTTGCAAGTGTAAGGCTTGAGCAACATCTTCAGGCTTTGGCTCTCTTTCCGTACCGTTGTAGGGTAGTTGATGGAGAATAGGAATCCTCAGGAGTTGAGAAAATTCCTCCAAAGTAGGCACTAGTTGGTAATCAAGAAATGTGAAGCAGTGGTGTAAGGGGTCAAAGAACTGGAAAAGAACTTTCACCATATCTTCCTCTATGTTGGAGTTGACCAAGTTGAGAAGTCTACCATGTCTTTCAGTGAAGGGAGAATTCTCTGGAATCTTGGAAGCAAGCTCCTTGAGTAGAGGAGGGATTCTCATAAGGTTGACTTAGATTGTTTTCCTGCGAAGTGACTCCATAACCTACAAAACAGGAACAAAGATGAAGATCCAAACCCTTGAAATGGTTAGTGGATGCATACGATGCTTCATGATGTTTATGATGTATGCACAAGTATATGTACAAGAAAATCACACAAGATCCTAGTTTCAGGCTTGCATGGGTTTTCATGGGTAAGTACCCTCTTGAAGTTAGTTGGCTCAACCTGTCCTATAAATAGTAACCGGGTTCTAAGGAGCTCAATATCACTGGATTATTTTCTGTGTTCATTATTTCAGTTTAGCCACTTTATTGGCGACCGAAATATTCCAAGAAAACAACCCTCAATGAGTGTAGTATCGAGTATCTACCAACTTCGGACTGCACCAAAGCCGGTCATCTCACTACCCCTAAAAAGGCCAAGATGGTCAAGTAAAGGTTCAAAAAGTCCGTTAGTGCTTCATGACATCACTCAGCGGCCCCGTATTCTCTTTGATTGACTCAGAGGCTACCGGTACCCACAAATATGTCGCACTAATATAGCTATTGCTTCAACCATGTCGGTATACCCCGCACAATTTCCACAACGTATTGCTATTTACCTATGAATGTTTCCCAAATCCGGGTAGAGGATTTCAAACCCAAACAATAGAACCAAATGTAAAGCAAACAAAGTAAACAAATTAAGCATGTAAAGGTGATCTAAACCCTAAGGTAACCCCACTTTTAGACTAAATCCACAACAGAGTCGCCAGTTCTGTGATACGGTGGGAGAACTGACTTGAGATTTGTGTTTGTGCTCGCACTTGTGCGGTTTAGCAAGAGTCGCCACCGACTTTTTATTTTATCCAAAGGAAAGGTCAAAAAGCACAGGAAAGACCTTTGAGATGTTTTCTTGGGTTCGGGGGGTAGATTATGAAAAGGGAAGGTGCTAGCACCCTTTTCATCCATGGTTTTCCATGGGCTCTTAGTTACTTGTTTTAGATCACTTGCTTTTGCTTTTCAATTATTTGAAATAGTGCTTTGTGTGTGGTTTTGAAAATGTTTTGAAAAGAGGCCTTGTCTAGGCAACCTTTGTAACAATTCTTGTTTGAATGTTTTACAGAGGTGTTTGTCTTTTGAAAAGATGTTTCAATGTTTGAATGTTGTTTTTGGGAAAAGTTTTGAAATTGTGGTGTGATGTGTTTTTAAAATTAGCAAGGATGTTTCAAGAGATCAAGTAACTAGTAGTTGTCTACCCTAACTCAAAGATCTTTCCTATACGTTTTTAACCCTTTTACAGTGTTGTTTTACCATTGTATTTGGTAAACAAACTTGCATTTGGATGTTAAACGGGACATGCGCGGGTCATTGCATACAATCATTGAAAGCAACTTGTAAGACGCTCTAGCAATTTTGTAAGGGACGAGATTGTTTTATCGATGGCAACATCGTGGGTCATCGAGGGACTACGATCTTTGTTTATCGAAGGGTCATTTGCTAGAGTGTCTCATATTCGAGGGACATGATTGTATTTCTGAGGCAACAAGCGAGGTTACCCTAGAGGTCCACGTGTGAGAAGTGTGTTGATTTCAAGTTATTTATTCTTGGATTAGGTCATCTAGCGATTGATTTTTGAATCTTGACATACACACCTAATTACTACACAGTATATCGAAAGCGATAAATTGCGGGAATTAAAAGTCTAAGCTATTACAAAAGTATCCGGGAATGGGGGTACAATTATTACAAATGGGGATGAATCTCATAAGAATAGCAATGTCTAAATATTACAACCAAATCGAATTGTTGCGATTCAATATAAAGCTAAGGCAATTTATGAAAATAAAATTTATAGAGTATGAAATGTATGTATTTACTTGAAAAGGGATAAATAAAAGTCTATTCTAAAAAAGGATTAGAAAATGTTATTATTATTATTATTCCGTTTTGTACTTTTATTAAATTAAAAAAAGGTTTAGAGAAAGAAAAATTAATTAAACTAATTTAAATGTTTTTTGGTATTTTTATTAAGTGTAAGAAAAAAATAATAAAAAGAAAATGATTAAAATAAAACTAATTAAAAAAATAAAATTTATTTTACAAAAAAATGGAGTTTTAATATATCATTAGTGTATTATTTAACTAAAAGAAAAGAAAATAAAATAAATTAAAAAGAATGGGCTTAAGATTGATATTGGAAGTCAGGCCCAAAGGTAAGGAACAAAGCCAGAAATGGGGGGGGGGGGGGTGAGCCAGAAAACGTGTATGGGCTTAATGGCTTAGATTTATAGATGGCCCAAAGCTTAAGTTTGCAACATTTGATTAGGGTTTTTGTTAATTAGTGTTTGTGAACCTGTACTCACAGCGGCGTCGTACCCTTCGTTCTCCCTCCATCTCTTTCTCACTCGTTCTCATTCCTCTCTGATCTTCCCTTCCCTGATTCCCATCACCCGAGCACCCCTCGTTCTCTTCCTAAACACGCTCAAATAATCGCTCTCGTGAAAAAGGAAGGGGATGTTCTGATGTATTTAAATGTTGAACAATTTCTGTTTTATTTTGTTAATCTTGTTCATATCTTTTTATCGATCAAATTTATTGTCTCACGAGATTGTAAAACCTACAGCATTTGAATAATAAATTATTTTTGTAACAACATCTGAAATAAATGAAGAATTGTGAGATAATATGATATCCAATAAAATCTTCTACTGTCAATAACTTGCAATTTTCTTTTTGCATCTTCACTAATTCTTTAAGATTCCTGATTAAAATAATTGAAACTGCATTCCAATAATTCCAATCTAGATAACTTAAATTCCAATGATCATGCAATCTCGCCACTGCATTCCAAATAAACACGCATTGTGTATTCCATAAACGAATGTTCATTCCATAAACCAGCAAACGTCTCATTCCATTAACAAGCAAATGTCTTAACAGATGCACATTATCTGGTTAACCTGGATCAGACAAAACCTGAATGTTCTAAATGACAGTCTCAGCTCCCATTTCTTGTCCCAGATAAACAGACCTTGAGAATAACCAGTAACATTTCAGTAAACTTGAAAAAGCGTGAAAACATGTGACAGTTAATTGAATTTCTGAGAATTCAGTTTCTTCTGAGAGATACGAGAAAAAACCCTAATTCCTGATTTACTGCCACAGGAGAAAATCTGTCCGATCGATTCCTGAGCCAATCTTGGATATTTAAGAAACCCTAGGGTTGTGCTTTTCTGTAAAAGAGGGAGGGAAAATTTTGGGGTACAACACCTACTATCCATGCTTTCATCTCGAAGTAACCCTACTATCCAGGTTCCTTCCCATAAGCCCTACTATCCAGGATTTCATCTCGAAGTAACCCTACTATCTAGGTTCCTTCCCATAAGCCCTACTATCCAGGCTTTCATCTCGAAGTAACCCTATTATCCAGGTTCCTTCCCAACAGCCCTACTACCCAGGATTTCATTTCAAAACAACCCTACTATCCAGGTTCCTTCTCCCTTATCTCCAAATAACAGTTTACAACACTGTAAGGCCCAGACCCGACCAGATGCGGTCGATTTCACATTCCCCAGTAAGTCGCTGTACAGCCTGGACCCTGACCAGATATGCATTCTACTTTCACCTCATCAATAAAGAGTTAATTCCCCAGTCGAGTAATGGATAATCGAAGCTCCTAGACTCTACTTCCCAGGACATAAATCAACATTCCCCGGTAAAGTCCTCCTCAACAGCAGGTACAAGAATTCTCGCCAAGGAATCTCATATGCAACCGATCTTTTCTGGATGGCATCTTTAAACCCATCTCTGACGATTCTTTGTCGCCTTCCAAATGGCATCTGTAAGCCCATTCCTGATATCACCAATCAGTATTACTTCATGCGAGTCTAAATTTCTGTGCACTCTAGTGTTCAATCATCTTCCACCTTCAAATCACGAAAGGCAGACTAGCCAATCTACATCCTCAGGCTTAAAAATATTGAACACGGGCAGCTATTGTACCCCAAAATTTACCCTCTCATTTCTCAAGATATTTCCTACAAAGATCTTCAATTCCTCGAGTTTATGCAAGTACCGACTAGGTCAAACAACCTCCTAAATGCTAATACCTAAAATTAGGTTTTGAATCTGCACAGAGGGGGGAAATGAGCAAAATTATAGTTTCAGTTGGAAAAAGTCAATCGGACGCTAAAAAAGTCAAACTTTGACTTTTTGACCAAATTTGAGTCCCAAAAATCACATTGCGTCAAGACATCCAAAAGGTGAAATTTGATCATAAAAAATCAAGAGAATCAAAAATCCAACTTTTGCAAGACTTTGGAGTTTTTCTAAGTATTTTCTATACTTGTTAATTTCATTTGCTTCATGACATTTTTTACTACAATTCCAAATACTTTAAAATGAGGCAAATAATTCAAATTATTACCAAGTGACATTTTTTGCAAATTTACAAATTTTAAAACTATGTCTTGTTTGGGCTTTTTTCTATTTTTATTCAAAACCTTGCCACAATGTTTTGTCCTTGATACAATGTGCATAAAATACTCCACAAGACCAAATTTTTTTCGTGCTACAAATTTTGCTGTCCAAGTTGAACAAAGTATGATATGCTGCATTACCACAACACCCCAAAAAAACCTGCTCCATTGTTGTCCTACAAAAAATCTTGTGTTATGCTGCACCACAAATCTGCATATGCTGTCCTATACAGTCCAAAACTGCTCTATGCAGTCTGCCCCAACCTGCATCATAACAACCCCAAAATTGCACCAAAATGGCAAAAGAAAATTGTGTGAATAAAGTATCAAAACAGTAGGCAAAAACAATTCAAAATGACTTCCCCCCCCCCCCCCCCCCCCCCCCTAAACCTCAGTTAAGGGTCTACAAAAATGACTGTTTCATCATACATAAGGGTTGGAATTTTGGGAGAGAATAGAGAGTCTTTGAACAGAAAAACAGTATTCTTTATAACTTTGGCTCATTCAAGAAAAAACCATCTCTAATCTCATTCAAAACAGAACTTCAATCCATTATTCCATCTTACAAACTCTCCCATAAACCAAACACCTTAGCACATAGAGATAGTAGAAACACTAAAACAGTTTCTGTTAGTGCCATTATCCTCACCATCCAAACATAAAAACAATACTTTACAACTTGACTGGGTCTCAATAGTTTGGAACAAGCTGCCTGGAGATTCATTGGAGCCCTCACAGCATCTTGGAAAGTATTCAGATTTCAAACACCAAGTGTAGTTTCAAGGTAAGTCTTCTTGACTTGGTACTTTTCATACATTATTAATGATTTGTTTTTGAAGATAATATGTAGTAATCATTGCCCCTTTTAGCTAACCATTTGCTTGTTGTTTATGTTTATCAATCATATGCTGTAAACTGACATGTATGGACAATAAAACGATGTTTAAGGCAGAAAAATACAGTATGTATCGACACATATGCACACGTGTCGACTCATCCTAGTAAAAAACAGGGTATGAGTCGATACATAAACCCCCATGCTTTGATTCATACTGATTCCAGGTCCCAAAATAGAAGGTTAAAAAGTCTATGAGTCGACACAAAATGTGTATGTGTCGATACAAAGAAGGTGTATGAGTCGACACATCCCATTATGTGTCGGCTCATACTGAGCTGATTTTTCTTTACAGGAGCAAGATAAAGTTATGTGTCGATACATAACAGCATATGTCGACACATAATGGTTCAAAAGGTAGTTTCTCCCAATTTTCTACACTATTTATGCATATATTTTCATTGCTGCCCAGTTGTTCGATATGGTTGTAATAATTAGACACTTATTTCATCCCTATTTGCAAATTGTACTCCCATCCCCCTAATGATGTAATAGCTTAGGATTTTATTTTCCGTATTTTATTTTGTTTTCATATATTACTAGTAATTAGGATGTATGGCAAGATAAAATCAACAAATAGATAACCTTTAAACGCAAGACAAAATGCATGCAAACAAACACACTTGCACACTAACACCTCTAGGGTAATCTCACTTTGTTTGCCTTTCGGAAAACAGTCATGTCCCTCGATGTTGCCTTTGATAAAACGATCTAGTCCCTTATGAAAAATTGCTAAAGCATCTCATAAGTTGCCTTCTATGGCTATACGATAACCCTTGCCCGTCCCTTTTACATCCAAAGATAGGGTTACTTACCAAAATAATGGTAAGATAACAATGTCAAAGGAAAGAGGAAATAAACATGAAAAACTTTTTGAGTAGGTAGAATACTCCTAGTTGTTTGCTCAATTTCAAAACAAAAACATCCTTGCTATTTTCAAAACAAACACCAAACACTTTCGAAACATCTTTCAAACTTGAAAACATTTTCAAAAGATCAACACTTTATATACATTCTTACGAACGAGAATCATTACAAAGTTTGCCTAAACGATGGCATCTTTACAAAATACTTTCAAAAAAAACACACAAAGCACATTTTCAAACAAAAGCAAGTGATCTATAAAGTAACTAAGAGCTCATGGAAAACCATGGATGAAAAGGGTGCTAACACCTTCCCTTTTCATAATCTACCCCCAGAACTCAAGAAAACATCTCTAAAGGTCTTTCCTGTTCTTTTCAGCCTTTTCTTTTGGATAAAAGAAAAGTCGGTGGCGACTCTTGCTAACCGCAACATTTGCGAATACAAACTCAAAACAAACAAGTCAGTTCTCCCACCGTATCACATTAACCATAATAATCCAACAAGATGAAATGCTACCGAGTTATAAACGCATAGGTTCATTCACTCTTTGTCCAATCATCCTAGGATCTCGTTCACTCTTGAACATGAGCTACTCTAACTTAAACCCCCGACAACGAGGCAACAACATAGTTTAAGAACGTAGAGTTTCACAACAAGAACATAATTACCATTATTTCATCATATAGAAACATCGTCATAAGAACATCAACATAACCATAACACTAACAAGATTGACACACAATATTAGTACAACAATGCTACAATTTATCAATTGAACATGTAACTTGATACATCTATTGACATGGTGGTGACTCGAATAATATATTAACCTCTCACTTAACACTTCCATTCTGGATTGCCCAATGGTTTGCATCATTCCCGTAGGATTTAGATGTTTAACCCTTAACTCATAACAAGTCACACTCGCATAACAAACTACACCACATCATGCTTCATCTGCACCACTCTAATTATCTACCTTAAAGTCATTGTCCTTATTTCGATTTCCATCAACCATCAAATCCATAAGTTTCACCTATAATCTCTGACTCTCTTTAATACCCACTAGAAAATCATTGTTCACTTTTGATAACCTCAATTTTCCACTTTGCAATGTTAGCTTGCATACAACCTCAGGTATCCGAACTGTTCAATAAGTCGCAACTCTTTCACAGTCCCTTATTCATTAGGTTCACCCGAAATGATGAGTGAATATCCTCTTGATATAATTTCAAACACTTTACCCACCATTAAGCTAATAAGATAATTCTATCCCATCCACCATGATCCCGTCTACTATCAACAAGAGATTAAAGGTAATAAGTTCCTCAATTTGTCAATAGGTAGTTGACAACCATGATGGGGCATAAACCATAGTAACTAAACCATAATAGTGTTCTTTAGAACTTATGCTCAAAGTTACCTAAAGCACCATGTTCCAATTAATCTTAGTCAATGTAGTCATTCTTACTCGGCATAAGTTGTATCTCTATGCGCTCATCTAATATCTCCACATTCTTCTTAATACAAAACATCTCATTCCTTTAATTACTTCATTTACAACATATCGTACTTGACCTCATCTCAAGAAAGTTGCGACAATAACTAGTTAAGCCCAAAAAGCTTATAGTCTGTGTAATCGACTTTGGAGTCTCTCAATGTAGAACTGCATCTTATTGGGATGGATACATAAATATCATCACTCGAAATAGCACGCTCAAGAAAACTCACCTCCTCAAACCATGACTACACCTTGACAACTTAGCATAAAGTTTATTCCCTTTCAACATTATAATTCACAACATTTAACATTCCCTTATTCTGACTTAGATTAACTCAAAATGTCCTCAACAAACACTGCAACAAACTAATCCAAATATTCGTAATGCCTACACAAGTTCTAAAATATGTCCTCTAACTATCTCAGAGAAGCAAAAGCTTCTCCCCAACTTGTTTCAAACCAAATCCTACAGACAAACAGTTAGAAAAATAAGCAAATACTAACAGTGTTGCACACACATGTTGCGTACTAAGGAACAAACAACATTAGACAACCTGGTCGGGCAGACCGGCCTGCTCTGATACCAATTCTAACACCCCTCTAAACCCAATGAGTAATTTATTAAATAAATAGGAGTAAAACACCAACGAGGGTGTCACGTGCTTCATAAAACTTCTAAAACAAAAACATATTACTACGTAACATGGACTTTCAACAATTATCTCATTTATCCTTTTCGTAAAATCAACATATATTCTTCAGAACACTTACGCAGCAGAAATCATAATCACAACATAACTTTATTTATAATATCTTTGAAACCATCATCAAATTTACACCGTCCATAGTCATAATATTCCAATAACTTAATACAACTAGAACTACTTATTTTATTCTGTCAACAAAAGGAACACAATATATAAGTCAAACATTTCCCAACCCGGTGTTACATACCAGAGCAAGACACCTTCTATTCAATGGAACTAAATAAATACTCCATAATTGTCCTCAGCTTCTACGAGTTATTCTCGGTCACATGCGCGTTACCCACGTGGTGGCAACATTCAAGCAGAAAGGGTGAGTAATCAAAATCATTATAAAAGATATAAGGAAAAGATATAGTAGTTATAAAAAATCATCAATCATGAAATATTTACATCTTCATTTACCAAGTACTATACTCACACATTTACATCATACTAACATATGCACATCTACATCACAAATCATCGAAACACGGTCTTAACTCATTCAGCATGACATCAAATTAAGGCAGTGCAATATAATGATACCGAAGGGGTAACATTCAATCAGAAGGGGTGAGATATCAAATAATATAATTGAACGTATGATAACATTATATTATAATCAGTTCATGCAAAATCACCGCTTCACAACTTATAAACAACAACAATCACAACAAAATATAACAATTAATTCATCCACACAACAACTCCTATATGCAACGTGGAATGTGACTTATTACTATGCACATGCATGTGGTACCAATGGAGCATAACTCCCAACTTAATAACTTACCAATTAATTGAGGCAGCAACAAGGCATAAGATTTCAACTTAATATTTTCCAATCCATGCCAACTTACCAATCACAATCTCCCAACTTGATATGCTATGTATGCGACCACTTTATGAAACACAACAACAACAACAATAATGTATAACAACATTGGCATAAGCCTACAACTTAAAAATTGCCAAACAACGGGGAATGAGCCCTCACCAATAATATGAATGCAATATTAACATCCAATAACATAAATTAAATAACCATAAGGCATAAGCCTTCAACAATGTGGCAATTCAGACCATCAACATCATTACCATCATAGTAATCAACAACACGTCATAACTTCATCACAGGTAAAACAACATCATGATAAACACTTCATCAACATCATCATAACATCATTATTAGCATATCATCAACTAATCATCATAGTATTTAAGCATCATCATAACACATAACTCATCATCATGTCCTCATACTATATAAGGTATCATCATTATATCATCTTAAATAAATAAACATCATAGTAACATCATCATAACATCATAACCAACAAGCATTAGTGTAATTCAACACGGGGAACCTGACTCCATCCTAACTTAGTTATTTGGGGAATGCTTATTTTATCTCATTTTTGTCCAACTAACTAAAGTTAGTTGTATTAGCTACCCTAGGCTTTGAACGGTATCTCAATCTGAGATATAAACCTCAAGTTATGGATCTTTTAAGAACATCTGACACAACCAATCAAATCTGGACATCATCGCCCGTCGAAGCCTCTTTCTTGCCCGATGAAACTTTATCGCTTCCGCATCGCCCGATGAAAGTACGAGCGAAGCACTCCAGTAGCAACCCTTTTTTCTAGCCTTCATCGTCTCCAAACTCGTCTAGAGGCAGCATAGAAAAGCTTCATCGCCCGACGACGCCATCTCAGTCGCCCTGCGATGCACACCAGATGGCAATTTTCTGTTGTGATCCCTACATTGTTCAATCCTCAATCTTCTTGTGATTTCACATCAAAGAAAACCCCAAAACTCATCCAAATATCATGGTTTCACAATATCACAATAGTACAATATAGCAAACATCACGTACATCATTCCTTAGCATTATAACATCAATTTAGCACTAATTTCATCATAATCATCATGTTTATCATCAAAACAGCACATACGTAGTATAATAACCTAGAACAAATATATTTTATAAACACGTAGATATTGTAATCATGCATAAAAGCACTCATATAATTTAGTCATAGTATAGTTCATCGCACCAGCTTTCCAAAACTTCGGACGGTGCGTCAAACAGACTCCTGGAACTCAAATTACGGTGTTTTGAAGATTTCTGTTGTATCGCTTCTTCCATCCGTCGCCCAGAAAAAACCCTTGCGCTGCCCGGCGAAACTTACGTTGACAACACTTCTCCTTCTACGATTTTCCATGGTTGGAGGCCTTCCGGACCTCTGAACTCGATTCCGTAAAAAGTCCCAGTTTCAGAATTTGAAATCCTATGGTTATATAACATTCTTAACAATCTATAACAATTATTTTAAGGTCATAACATCATACATCGATCTAGGATTCATTCATTCAACACATGGTTTTCTCCCAATTTCATCAATCCTTATCAAATTCAACACATATAACACAGATATATCACACCTTAATCTGATATCAATCATAATAAAAGCGATTAAACCCCTTATCTCAGTTATTGGAAATCAATCTCTTTCAAGATCCATCGGATGAATCCCTATACTCTTTCTGCCTCTTTGTGCCCTAGACTTCCTTTCTTCTCAGCGTCAGTTTTGACGATCGTACAGAATGACCGTATGAACTCTCAAACCTCTTTCTTATACCAAACTTAACCTTTGGACCCCTAATATTGGTCTTCCCATCATGTCCTCACTTAGTCCATATTACTTTATCATTTAGCCCTTCTTGTTTCTACACCATAATTTCCTTTATAATAATAATTCTAAATATTATTATTAAATCCAATAAATACCAAATAATTATTTAAATTATAAATAATTATAAACTAATCAAATACTCCTCATATTTATTATTTCAGCACTACCCTAGAACATACCATCACCAAACACCGTGATGCATCATATAAATCATAATAATTCCCAAATAATCACAAATAACTAATTAAATAATTGATTATGATTTTTGGGGTGTTACAACTCTCTCCCACTTAAATAATTTTCGTCCTCGAAAATTTACTTGATGTACACAGCTCTTGATACGAATCTCACATCTTCCTTTCTGTTGTACCCCAAAATTTTCCCTCTCATATTCCTCAAGACATTGCAAGAAAAATCTCCAAGTGGCTCAAGGTTGCTCAAGAATTGGTCAGACAAGTCATCTCCTAAGGCAGTCAACCCCAAATTAGGGTTTTGTGTTGCACCAAGATATTTGAATCCAAATGACCTCAAGTGCTCCCCAATGTCCTAATATGTTCTCAAGGTCGTCCATGTCAAATTTCAAGCCTTGCAGAGAAAGTTTGCTCAATCAATTGCTCAAAGGTCCAAAAATCGACTATGCTAGGGCAAAAGTCAACTGTGACCTATATACAATCAAACTTCAAGATTTTTTGTCAACATTATCATTTTAAAGGATATTTCATCATTTTATCAAGGGTTGATCATGATTCATTAAGGCTTGCTCAAAATTCATCAAGATTCAAAAGTTGCTAAATTAGGGTTTTGCAGGAAAAGTCAACTCAACTTTGACCAAGCATAACTTTCTAATTCTTTATGATAAATGACCCATCCAAATCTCATTTTGAATAGGATGCAATTTCCTACAATCCATCTTCATATCCCAAGATCAAAAAATGCATTCACAAGAAGTTATAAATTTGGACATTATAGGTCATTTTTGAAAGTCAACAAAAACACCTTTTTTGCCGAAGCTTATAACTTGAGCATGGAACATAAAAATGAGATGAGACTAAAAGGGTTGGTTATAGTACATCTAAAGATTTCTAAAAAATAAAAGAACACTTCCAAAAGTTCAAAATTGAAGAAGTTAAGCATTGTTGAAGTTGGGAATGTTTGCAAAATTGCCAAAAGTCAACTATCCCCAAAACTTCAAATTTTGTCAAATGGGCCCATTCTTTTCCACTTGATTTGAGCTTGCATCATTGCACTTGATTTGAGCTTGCTATTTCAGGATTTGATCATCATCAATATCACCATCAAACTCGAATCATACAATATCATGTGAAAAAGATTGAGATTTGGGCAAATTTGGCAAGTTGTAAAGAGGAGATCAAATCAAATCCCAAGGCATTGATATGGGAAGATTCAAGCCATAATTCTTACCCTAATACATTCCATAGTACATAAGCAAGCAAAACAGATCGAAATAAGGGTTGGAAAGTGCAAGCAAAGGAAGAGCAAAGTTTGAAAAAAGTGGTAAAAAGCTTGAGATCGAAATCGTGCCTAGAGGTGTTTTCAGAAGCCAAGAACTATCCCAATCGCTTCCTGGACGTTCACTGAAGCTAAACCAATCCAAAGCAAGCTTCCTCACACACCACAACACACTGTAAGTATCACGAAATACACCCCTGTTCTTGAAATCATAATTCATCATTCTTGCATCATTTGAACAAATTGCTTGCATATTTGTAGTCCTCACAACATTTCTAAGCTTTTTGCATTATACAATTTTGTTTATCTAACCTGTAACATAAAGCGCCATAGTTAGGGTTTGGAGGCATTTTTGGGGCTTTTATTTTCAGGTACAATTGGCCATAATAATGGCTATGGTTGTGACTAGCTGGCCAAGACGAACCCAACCATGCTCTGGGAATTGATTTATGTGACCTAGGGAAGATTTTAGAACAGGCTTGCGCATTTAGCTTCGGATTCAAATCCGCAGGTAAATGTTTTATAGGTTTCAGGACAGGGACGGTGAAGTGTCCCCTGCCCATTGGTCCATTCAAATGGCGTGCGCTTTTTTATATTTTTTCTGGACATTAACTTGTTTTGTTTTATTATTATTATTTTATATATTACTAACAAACGAAGCAAAACAGCGTAGTGGCAAGGCATGCGTTCCAATCACGTTCAGGACCTGGGTTCGAATCCCAGGTCCTCCAATTTCTATTTGATTTTGTTCTTCAGGTGATCATGTGCATATCCAGGCTTGCAGCTCACCGTGCACCATCAAGCATTCAGTAGCCAGATGGCCATTAGCCAGATCTGGTGGCCAGGATCTAAAGGTCCACCATGGAGTCAAGTCCACGCATGCACACCAAGTCCAAAAAAGTCAACAGGGCCAGCGTTTTTTGGGCCACATAATTGCTGTTCAAACACCCTATTTCAGGCCCAACCCCTCTTCTCTTATTTTATTTATTTTGTTTTAGTTAATTGTTTTATTATTTTTTTTTTAATTACTAACCAATTAAAATTATTTTCTTTAAAACAAAATCACAAAAATATTTTTATATTTAATCAAATTTTAACTTTTATTTTTATTAATAAATACTAATAAATTAATTTAAATTTTAATTCTATAATAATTTTAACTCTTTTTTGAAATAATTAAAATTAACTAGACTTAATTAGGTTTTTTTACTAATTCAATTAATTTTATTTTCTTTCTTAAAATAACAAAAAAAAAACAAAAATAACTTTTTCATTTAACTAATTAATTTATTTTATTTAATTTAGTAATTAATATAGATTAATTTCTTTCTTAAAATAAAAAAAAACAAAAAAAAAATATTTTCTTTAATCAAAAGGGTCAAAACCCTAATCATGCGTCCGATTAAACTTTGCGCCGCGATTTATTTTCTTTATCATATTAATGTATTTGCCTCCAGTTCGTAATAGTTAATAGGACCTTTACTTATTTGTTATCGCTTTATTTATTTTTAAAGGGTTTGTCTTTGGCGATGTAAATACTCGACGCCTTGTAATTTAAATTCCGCATTTTTATTTCCGCAAATTATAACTGTTAGATGTTTGATAATAGGACTTGCATGACAAGACTGAATGTTAATCTTAAAATCAAATTAGATCACCCTTCACACGTACAAAGATAAAAATAAACTGAAAAAGACACACTCGCACATGCGCACTCTTAGGGTACACCCCACTTGGTTGCCTTCGTACACGGTCATTAAGTATAGGTCGTTTTAGAGGTCGTCCTCTTGTCCAAAGATCATAGTCGCCTCGAAATAGTTGCCTCGAAACGGTTGCCTCGGATATTGTTGCCTCAAACAAATGATCTAAGACATTAGGGTTACCGCTAAGGCGTCCTAACATTGCTTTGGTGACCGTAAGTCTCTCATTCGAATTGACCCTTAAACTCCAACGATGGTGCTACCTACTCACTAGTAGTGGGATAGCATTGTCTAAAGGAAATTAGCATAGAACGATTCCTTTTTCGAGTAGGTAGATAGTTCTTAGATACTTGCTCATCCAAAACAAAACAAAATTTTCACACTTACAATCCTTTTCGAACAAAGTTTTCAAAAACACTTCATACGCTCTTGAGGACAGAAGCAAGAGTTAAATCGAAGTTTCAAATAAATTTTTTTTTCAAACCCACAAGCACAAATAAAACAATTTTGAAAATAATTGAGCAAGTACCTAAGAGCCCATGGATAACCATGGATAGAAAGGGTGCTAATACCTTCCCTTTCTATAATCTACCCCCCGAACCCGAGAAGTATCTCGAAAAAAGGAATTTTTCTGTGCTTTTTTCCTTTCCTTGTTGGATAAAATAAAAGTCGGTGGCGACTCTTGCTTACCGCGACATTTTGCGAAAACAAACGCAATACGCAAACCAGCATTCCAAAAAACAGTCAGTTCTTCCCACCGTATCACACTTTCCAACTCCCACATCACGTTTTGGCAACATTTCGATCATCACTAATCAACATTCCACGTTGTTAACCATAATAATCCAACAAGATGAAACGCTACCAAGTTATGAATGCATAGGTTCATTCACTCTTTGTCCAATCATCCTAGGATCTCGTTCACTCTTAAACACGAGCTAATCTAACTTAAACCCCCGACAACGAGGCAACAACATAGATTAAGAACATAGAGTTTCACAACAAGAACATCATCCCCATTATTTCATCATACAACGACACTGTCATAAGAACATCAACATAACCATAACACTGACAATATTGGCACACAATATTAGTACAACAATGCTACAATTTATCAATTGAACATGCAACTCGATACATCTATTGACATGGTGGTGACTCAAATAATATATTAACCTCTCACTTAACACTTCCATTTTGGATTGCCCAATGGTTTGCATCATTCCCGTAGGCTTTCGATGTTTAACCCTTAACTCATAACAAGTCACACTCGTATAACGAACTACACCACATCATACTTCATTTGCGCTACTCTGATTATCTAACTTAAAGTTATTATCCTTATTTTGATTTCCATCAACCATCAAATCCACAAGTTTCACCTTAAACCTCTGACTCTCTTTAATACCCACTAGAAAATCATTATTCACTTTTGATAACCACAAGTTACCACTCTACGACATTAGCTTGCATACAACCTCAGGTCTTCAAACTGTTCAAAAAGTCGCAACTCTTTCACAGTCACTTATTCATAAGGTTCACCCGAAATGATGAGCGAATATCTTCTTGATATAATTTTAAACACTTTACACACTATTAAGCTAATAAGATAAGTTTATCCCATCCAACATGATCCCGTCTACTATCAACAAGAGATTAAAGGTGATCAGTTCCTCAATTTGTTAATAGGTAGGTAACAACCATGATGGCGCATAAATCATCATTACTAAACTATAATAGTGTTTCTTTAGAACTTATGCTCAAAGTTACCTAAAGCGCCATGTTCCAATTATTCTTAGTCACTGTAATCATTCTTACTCAGCATAAGTTGTATCTCCACGCGCTCATCTAATATCTCCATGTTATTCCTAATACCAAACATCTCATTCCTTCAATTACTTCATTTACAACATATCGTACTTGACCTCGTCTCAAACAAGTTAGGACAATAACTAGTTAAGCCCAAAAAGCTTCTAGTCTATGTAATCAACTTTGGAGTCTCTCGATGTAGTATTGCATCTAATTGGGATGGATCAACAAATATCATCACCCGAAATAGCATGCTCAAGAAAACTCACCTCCTCAAACCATGACTACACCTTGATAACTTAGCATAAAGTTTATTCCCTTTCAACATTATAACTCACAACATTCAACATTCCCTTATTCTAACTTAGATTAACTTATAATGTCCTCAACAAACACCGCAACAAACTAATCCAAATATTCGTAATGCCTACAAATGTTCTAAAATATGTCCTCTAACTATCTCAGAGAAGCAAAAGCTTCTCCCCCACTTGTTTCAAACCAACTCCTGCGGACAAACAGTTAGAAAAATAAGCAAGTACCGACAGTGTTGCACACACATGTCGCGTACTAAGGAACAACCAACATTAGACAACCTGGTCAGGCGGACCGACCTACTCTAATACCAATTGTAACACCCCTCTAAACCCAATGAATAATTTAATAAATAAATCAGAGTAAAGCACCAACGAGGGTGTCACATGCTTCATAAAACTTCTTAAACAAAAACATCTTACTCTATAACACATGCTTTTAACGATTATCTCATTTATCCTTTTCGGAAAATCAGCATATATTCTTCAAAACACTTACACAACGGAAATCATAATCACAACATAACTTTATTTATAATATCTTTTAAACCATCATCAAATTTACACCATCCATAGTCATAATATTCCAATAACTTTAAACAACTAGAACTACTTATTTTATTCTGTCAACAAAAGGAACACAATATATAAGTCAAATATTTCCCAACCCGATGTTACATATCAGAGCAAGACACCTTCTATTCAATGGAACTAAATAAATACTCCATAATTGTCCTCAGCTTCTACAAATTATTCTCGGTCACATGCGTGTTACCCACGTGGAGGTAACATTCGAGCAGAAAAGGTGAGTAATCACAGTCATTATAAAATATATAAGGAAAAGATATAGTAGTTATAAACAATCATCAATCATGAAATATGTACATCATCATTTACCAAGTATTATACTCACACATTTACATCATACTAACATATGCACATCTTCATCACAAATCATTGAAACACAGTCTTAACTCATTCAGTACGACATCAAATCAAGGCAGTGCAATATAATGCAACCGAAGGGGTAACATTAAAGTAGAAGGGGTGAGATATCAAACAATATAATTGAATGTATGATAATATTATATTAGAATCAGTTCATGCAAAATCACGCTTCACAACTTATAAACAAGAACAATCACAACAAAATATCAAAAAAATATAACGATTAATTCATCAACACAACAACTCATATATGCAACGTGGAACGCAACTTATTAATATGCACATGTATGTGGTAACAATGGAGCATAACTCACAACTTAATAACTTACTAATTAATATAGGCAGCAACAAGACATAAGCCTTCAACTTAATATTTGCCAATCCAGGCCAACTTACCGATCAAAAGCTCCCAACTTGATATGCTATGTATGCGACCACTTTATGAAACACAACAACAACAACGTATAACAACATTGGCATAAGCTTACAACTTAAAAATTGCCAAACAACAGGGCATGGGCCCTCACCAATGATATGAATGCAATTTTAACATGGAACAACATAAATTAAATAATCACAAGGCATTATCCTTCAACAATGTGCCAATTCAGGCACCAACATCATTACTATGATAGTAATCAACAACACCTCATAACTTCATCGCAAGTAAAACAACATCATGATAAACAGTTCATCATCATCATCATAACATCATTATCAGCATATCATCAACTAATCATCATAGTACCTAAGCATCTTCATAACACACAGCTCATCATCATGTCCTCATACTATATAAGGTATCTGTTAGAACATAGTTTGATTCTACAACCCTGAATTAGAGTTTTGATGATAACAAACACAAAGAACAAATATGCACTCTAAAATTGTGTTACTGTGTATGCAGAAGTTCTGACCAAAGTAGCATCAAAAGTTAAAATATAGAAGCTTTCACGCTGAGGTAATCAAAATTTGCGCTGAAGAATGATGATCAGAACATGCACTGAAGTGAAGAATACTCTGATTATGAACAGAAGGTTCATATACAATCAGATCCTTACAACTCTAAGTCATCAATGTTCTGAAGCAATTGCAGCATACAAGATTGTAAGATTCTGAAGCGTTACTATTCAATAAAGACAGTATTACATGCAACGGCTTCATTCAGACAAGAATCTTCTAGATATGGAAAAAGCTTAAATGTCCATTATCACGCTTTATGTTGGACAGGATACCATTGCCTATATAAACAAGCTAAGAGGACAAATCGTTCACGATTTTTCCACACTACTGCAGTACATCTCAAAACGCTGCAAGCTTACATACTCTTTTCACCCTCAAAATTTTGTAAAATATCATAGTTGTGATAACTGTTTTTGTTAAGAAAAACAATGATACACAGAATTCTTTTATCTTGATTAAGCCAGTTTTCCTTGAGATTGACCGGGTTGTGGTTGTACTAAAGAGGACTTTGACAGTTGTCAAAGTAGTGATTGTTATCTGTTTTTTATTAGTGAACTAAGTCCTCGTTGGAGAGAGGAGAAATCACCTTGACGGGTGGACTGGAGTAGTTTGAGATCAAACGAACCAGGATAAAAATATTGTGTCTTTTCGCATTTGATTTTATGTTTTCAATTCAACCCCCTTCTTGTGTTTTTCACTTCTTCAATTGGCATTAGAGCTCCTGGTTCTGAGTTCATACACTTAACTGTGTCAGTACAAGATCCAAGCTTCATAAAAACACTATGGTGGGACCAAGCCAAAACATCAGCAATGACTATCATGAGGACAAGGACAAAATCAGTGGCAAACCTCCAGTCTTTGATGGAGAAAATTTTGACTACTGGAAAGACAGAATTGAGAGCTTCTTTCTGGCCCATGATGTTGATCCATGGGACATGGTAATTGATGGATACACACATCCAGTGGATGAAAGTGGTCAGAGGATAGACAGAAAAAGGATGTCTGGCCAGCAAAAACGTGATTTCAGAAATCATCAAAAAGCCAGAACAATACTTCTCAGTGTTATCTCATACTCAGAATATGAGAAAATTTCAAACAGAGAGACAACCAAAAATATGTTTGACTCTCTGAGAATGACGCATGAAGGCAACATACAAGTCAAAGAAACTAAGGCCCTTGCGCTCATTCAGAAGTATGAAGCATTCAAGATGGAAGATAGTGAATCTATAGAAGCAATGTTCTCAAGATTCCAGATCCTTGTTGCTGGGCTGAAGGCTCTTGACAAAGGATATTCTATTGTTGATCACGTAAAGAAGATCATCAGAAGTCTACCAAGCAATGGAGGCCAATGGTCACAACACTTTAGCTAGCCAAAGATCTCAACAAGATATCTCTGGAGGAACTTGTCAGCTCCCTCAGAAGTCATGAGATAGAGCTAGAAGAAGATGAGCCTCAAAAGCAAGGTAAGCCACTAGCATTGAAATCTAACAAAAAATTTGATTCTAAGGTTTTTCTATGGAAGAAACCTCTGATGGATCCTCATTAGAAGAAGATGAATTGTCTCTCCTCTCCAGAAGGGTGAATCAACTGTGGAAGCAGAGACAAAGGAAATTCAGAAATCCTAGAAGATCAGAGAATCAAAATGAATCCTCCTCCAGATACAGAAAGTCTGAGTCTTCCTCTGGACATAAAAGATCTGAAGGTTCTTCAGGACATAAAAAGTCAAATAACAAGGACATCATCTGCTATGAGTGCAATGAGCAAGGGCACTACAAAAGTGACTGTCCAAGGCTTCAGAAGGAGAAGCCCAAAAAGAAGTTCTTCAAGAAGAAGAAGAAAAGCCTCATGGAAACATGGGATGATTCACACACTTCTGATGCTGACTCAGAGTCAGATGATGAAAGAGAAAACATAGCTCTCATGGCAAACGTATCAGAAGATAGTGAAGCTTATGGTTCAGACTCAGAATCAGACACTGAAGAGGTATTCGCTGACTTCACTATTAATTTTACCAAAGCTGAACTTGCAGAAAGTCTAAATGAAATTTTGGAAAGGTATCAGCAAATCAGAGTCAAATTTAAGAACCTAAAAGGGATTTTGTCTCTGACTCTGAAAATACTGAGAGTCTCAGATTAGAGAATTCTGAGTTAAAAGAAAAGGTGTCAAAATTAGAAAACGATTTGCAAAACTCTCAGAAGGAAATAATCTCAGAGACTCCCAGTAATGCTGATGAGATCATCAAAGAGTATGATCACAGCTTTCAGAAGTTTCTGGCTAAAAACATAGATAGAAGCAAGATGGCTTCAATGATCTATGGAGTTAGCAGGAATGGCAGAAAAGGGATAGGATATCAAGGTAAGGTATCTACACCTAAGAAAGTCATGGACTTAGTCATAAAACACACTCCACTTAAATCACACTTCATATATGGGCACACAAACGACCTAAAATACACTAGTAATGATTACTCTGTCAAACTAAAATTCAACCAGAATTTTGGTAAAACTAACAAACCAGGACCTAAGAAGATATGGGTACCTAAGGACAAAATTATATATGTAGCAGATATCTTTAGCAGCAAGGCTAAAACACCAGTCACGGTACCTAGACTCTGGATGCTCACGACTCATGATAGGAAGAAAGCATATGTTCCAAATCCTGGAACTTAAACTTGGAGGCTACGTGGGCTTTGGAGGTAACCAAAGAGGAAATATCATTGGCTCTGGAACAGTAGGTAATGGAAATCTTCCCTCTATAAATAATGTGTTATTAGTTGATGGATTAATGCATAACCTATTATCCATAAGCCAATTAAGTGATAACGGTTATGATATAATCTTTAATCAAAATTCATGCAAAGTTGTTAGTCAGAAAGATGGAACTATCCTTTTTAATGGAAAGAGGAAAAACAACATTTATAAGATAAAACTTTCTGAACTAAAAAGTCAGAATTTAAAATGTCTTCTCTCTGTTAACAACGAGCAATGGGTCTGGCACAGAAGATTGAGGCATGTTAGTATGAGAAGAATATCTCAGATTAACAAACTCAATCTGGTCAAAGGACTTCCTAATTTGAAGTTCAGCTCAGATGCTCTGTGTGAAGCATGTCAGAAAGGAAAATTTGCAAAACCTGCTTTTAAATCTAAAAATGTTGTTTCCACCTCTAAGACATTAGAACTTCTGCACATGGACTTATTTGGACCAGTAAAAACTGCGTCTGTTAGTGGCAAGAAGTATGGGTTAGTGATAGTAGATGACTATAGCAGATGGAAATGGGTAAAGTTCTTAAGACACAAGGACGAGTCACACTCTGTGTTCATTGCATTCTGTAACCAAGTTCATAATGAAAAGGATCTTAGAATTGTCAAAGTCAGAAGTGATCATGGTGGAGAATTAGAAAATAAAAATTTTGAATCATTTTTTAATGAAAAAGGCATCTTGCATGACTTCTCTTGTCCTAGAACTCCCCAAAAAATGGAGTTGTAGAACGAAAGAACAGAACACTGCAAGAAATGGCCAGAACCATGATCAATGAGACTAACATTGCTAAGATCTTATGGGCAGAAGCAATTAACACAGTGTGTTACATTCAGAATAGAATCTCTATAAGACTTATTCTGGAAAAGACTCCATATGAACTGTGGAAGAACAGAAAGCCCAACATTTCTTATTTCCATTCGTTTGGATGCAGTTGTTTCATTCTGAATACTAAAAATTATCTGAACAAGTTTGACTCTAAAGCACAAAAGTGTATTATGTTAGGATACTCTGAACGCTCAAGAGGGTACATAGTATACAATACAGAAACACAAATTGTTGAAGAGTCAATCAGTGTTAGATTTGATGATAAGCTTGACCCTTAAAAGTCAAAGCAAAATGAATTCGTTGCAGATATAGAAGTTGAATTCACAGGTACTGAAGATAACTCATCAGAAGTTCTCAACAGAGACGCTCCAACAACTTCAGAAAGAAATGTACAAGCAATCCAGCACCTTCTGTTGATCAACTTCAGAAAAAGTTTTCCAGAAGCAGCATAGCTCACCCAGAAGATAAGATCCTGGGAAAGAAGGATGATCCAATCAGAACAAGATCAACATTCAGAAACTCTAAAGAAACCCTCATGGGACCGGTCTCTCTGATTGAACCAACAACAATTGATGAAGCTCTTCTGGAAAATGACTAGATTCTAGCAATGCATGAGGAATTAAATCAGTTCACCAGAAATGACGTATGGGATCTGGTTCCTAAACCAAAAGGATTCAACGTCATTGGAACAAAGTGGGTGTTTAGAAACAAACTGAACGAGCAAGGAGAAGTCATCAGAAACAAAGCACGACTGGTGGCACAAGGTTATAGTCATCAAGAGGGGATAGACTATACAGAAACCTTTGCTCCAGTCGCCAGGTTAGAATCTGTCAGACTCTTAATCTCATTTGTTATAAACAATGGCATCACTCTGTATCAGATGGATGTCAAAAGTGCATTCCTAAATGGATACATAGATGAAGAGGTATATGTGCACCAACCCCCTGGGTTTGAGAATTCCAAACACCCAGAATATGTTTTCAAACTAAAGAAGTCACTCTATGGTCTGAAACAAGCTCCCAGGGCTTGGTATGAAAGACTAAGTAACTTCCTGTTAGAAAAGGAATTCACTAGAGGGAAAGTGGACACGACCTTGTTCTATAAGACATTTAAGAATGACATTTTAGTGTGTCGGATTTATGTAGATGACACCATCTTTGGATCCACTAAACCTTCTCTGGGAAGAGAGATTGCTAAGTGCATGCAGGCAGAGTTTGAGATGAGCTTAATGGGGGAACTCAAATTCTTTCTGGGTATTCAGATAAACCAAACCTCAGAAGGAACTTACATTCATCAGAGCAAATATGTCAGATAACTTCTGAAGAAATTTGAGCTCTCAGAATGTAAGCCCTCAAATACTCCAATGCACCCCACATGCATTCTGGAAAAGGAAGAGGTAAGTAAAAAGGTAGAACAGAAAATATACAGAGGTATGATTGGCTCTCTCCTTTATCTGACGGCTTCAAGGCCTGATATTTTATTCAGTGTTTGCTTATGTGTTAGATTCCAATCAGATCCTAGAGAATCTCACTTAACAGCAGTTAAGCGAATTTTCAAGTATTTGAAAGGTACTACTAATCTGGGTTTGTTTTATAGAAAATCCAATGAATACAGCTTAGTAGGATACTGTGACACTGATTTTGTTGGAGATAAAGTAAAGCGTAAAAGCACTTCTAGAAGCTTCCAGTTTCTGGGAGACAATCTGATCTCATAGACCAGCAAGAGACAGTCCATAATAGCATTGTCAACAGCAGAAGCTGAATACATAGCAGCTGCTGGATGTAGCACTCAAATGCTCTGGATGAAAAGTCAACTTGAAGACTTCAACATATTTGAGAGTGACATTCCTATCTTCTGTGATAACACTTCATCTATATGTCTCAGTAAGAATCATATTTTGCATTCTAGGACTAAGCATATAGAAATAAAACATCACTTTATTAGGGACTATATTCAGAAAGGAATTCTTACCTTAAAATTTATTGACACAGTCCATCAATGGGCTGATGTATTTACAAAACCCCTTTCTGAAGATAGATTCAACTTCATTCTGAAACATCTCAGCATGAAGTTATGCCCAGAATAAAATGTTTTATTTGCATATTTTAACCCTCAGAACTTTATTATTTTGTGAATATCTGATCAACTTGTCTTCAGAAGTTAGAAGTATAGTTACCTCAGAATCTATCTATGAAGATCTGAACGTTTCATTTCAAGGATAGAGGCGTGCAGCTCACATCATCAAACATCTGTCATCCTCTCACAAGCTACCCTCTGAGGCTGAACACGCGTTCAAATTTTGAAGGGTCCAAGGCTCTGATTGGATGCATTGAGACACTTGTTAGTGGTAACTGTTCAATATCTTTCTAAATCCCCTAATCTCAGGTCTCATTAATGCATATAATCATCACTTATTTTCTTACTTACTACTTACGTTTTCTAAAAACCAATATAAACTAAATTCACTATTTCATTCATTCACATTTTACTCTCTTCTATATACTCTCTTGTTCCAAGTTTCATTTTCAAAAACCCTTTTCCTTTTCTTCAAAGAAACCGTGTGAATAATGGCATCATCATCAAGTCTCAAGAATCTCAGTGCTCCTGAATCTTCATCAACAGAATAATATGAAGAACCCATTAGAACGTTTCTCACTCCTGTTGACAACCTGGAAGTTCTCTCTGAGTTGATCATTGATTTTGAGAGTTTACAAGAAATGGGTTTAATCTCTATGAAGACGTAACTGCACAGGGTTGGAACAGATATTTTGACCGTCGGTTGAGTCCAACGTTTCCCATTCTCGTCAAAGAGTTCTGGATTCATGCTACCTCATCCAACTACCAAGTTACATCATATGTTATGGGAAAGAAGATGGTGATAACAGAAGATTTAATTGGGAAACTCATTGGATACAATGGTGGCGGAGTCAGATGCATTGATATGGCTGATAGATGCTCTGACCTAAAATCTATTGCCAAGGAAATCTTCACTTTTGGACAACCATCCAGCAAGATCAGAGACTTAAAGGATCATCACAGAATCTGGGCTAGAATAATTATGGGGTATATCAATCACAGGAAGCCTACAAGCTCTCCTAATTACATCAATATTGATCAGCAGTTTCTGATTTACTTTATTGCAAAGAAGACCAAGATAAACCTTCCACACTTGCTCTTCAACCATCTCAGAACAAGTGTGAAAGAGACAAGAGAAGAAGAAAGAGCTAAGAGGGATTGGATTCCTCTAGGAAGATTGATTTCAGATATTCTAACAGAAAACAGGCTGATAGAACATCTGACAGAGGCTCAAGAAATAAGTACTCTGGAAGCAACCGTTGGGAAACCCTTGAATGCCAAGAATCTGAAGAAAATAAAGATTATTGAGAACATCAAGAGAGAATCAACTATTGCTTCTCATAAGGCCATCACTTCTAGGAGAATCCCTCTGAAGGATTTTCCACTATTTTCTGAAATAGATGCCTCTCTAGAAATCATAGTCAGATACCTTGAAGCTTGCAAGGCTGGTGGGACTGTTCCAGAAATTAACATCCAAGATCTGCACAGGCCAGCTCCAGAGGTTGTGCTAAAGAAATCCAAAAAGAGGAAACCAGCAGGAGAAGGATCCTCTCATAAGACACCTAAAGCTGCAAAAAAGAAAGGTAACCCATTTTCTATTTCTGTTATAGAATCAATAGTTGTCTCTGTTCCAACGTCTGAAACTATTCCCCCTCAACCAACATAAAATCCTTCACCCCAAACATTTGAGGATTTTGACATAGAGTTTGACCCATCTGTAACTCTTGGAAACTTTTTGAATGAACCTCACTCCCCCAATCAAAATCCAAATCCAGAACATCATCAACCAGAACTTGCCAAAGTTCTATCTGACATTGAATTGTTTGACCAAGACTTTTCCTCACCACTCCCAGAAAATCCAAACACTCAACAATAACCAGAAAATCCAAACTCTCAACAACAACCAGAAAATCCACAACCACACTCTCCTCAACAGAACATCTGAACCTCAACTCACCACAACCAGAAAATAGACACTCTCTCTCTCTCTCCACCTTTTGAAAACCCATCCTCTGAAATTCCTGAACCAGAAACTCAACACGCTACCGCAAACCAATCTGAAGACTCTCCTTTAGATTCTGAAATTACTATCCCAATCCCTGGAATAACAGAACCCCTTACGGTTCGCTTACCTCTCACTGTTCATGATATTCCAGAAATCCCTTCACCATATGAATCTACACCACCAAACACCCCTAACAC
Source organism: Vicia faba (assembly GCA_948472305.1). NCBI lineage: Eukaryota > Viridiplantae > Streptophyta > Magnoliopsida > Fabales > Fabaceae > Vicia > Vicia faba. The sequence goes on from OX451739.1 coordinate 1,541,035,742, forward strand.
ACCAATTCTAATTTCTGACTCTTCCACTCCTTCACCCATCAACCATCCAGCTGACAACCTCAGAATTGTCATTGATCCACTAGTGCTGGACCGACTAGCTTCCACCTCAAACAAAATTGCCATTCCCAAACCTAAACCAACCACGCCCAAATCAGATGTTGGTAAGAGTCTGTTGATTTTTGAAACAAAAATGCAGGAATGGATCAATTCTTTGAAGCAAGCAAGCCAAGAGATTTCTAATCCTGTTGCTTCTGATTCTCTGTGGGAAAGATTCAGAAAATGGCTCAACTCTGAAACTCTGAAGCTGAAAGAATTGGGCTATGAAAGGGCTCAGTAGAACTTCAGTGATCAGCTGAAAGCCTTCCAAGATCAAGTTCTGAGCCAATGGTGCAAGAAAGAAATTCTTCCGCTGGATAATGCTCCCTGGAAAGAGCACCATCATTCAAAAGTTGTTGAACCAGATTCTGATAGTCTCTCTGACTACTGCTCCAGAAAACATGATTGCAGCCGAAGATGTGGTTCAATCAGAAGAGGTTGCGGAATGTTCTGAACAACATGCAACCCCTGAAGATACACTAGCTTCGTCTCTAGTCATGCAGCTCTGGAAGAGTTAAAGAAAGAGAGTGCATTAATCCACGCCAGACTGGATAAGCAAGAGGATACAAACGAAGAGATCAAGGGTATTCTGGATAAACAAGAAGATACTACAAAAGAAATTAAAGACATTCTGGGAAAGCAGGAAGAATCAAGGACTCAGATCAAGAGCTTGTTGGAAGCGTTGTTCACACGTCTTCCCCCTCCTTCTTAGATTTTCTTTAAAACTGTTTATCTGTAAATTTTTATCTTTACCTCCTTATTTCTGAAACTTGTCATTGCATTATGTTTTCAATATAATTCATATTTTTTACTCTGATTATATTGCTTTTTGATACCTGACAAAAAGGGGGAGAAAGTAAGATATTTTCAATAACAGTATACCGGGACAAAGTCTCAAACATTATGAATATTTTAACCTTTACTTTCTGAAAAGCTTGAACAGGAACACATTTTGATAAGAACAGAAGGAGATGCATCAAAATCTCTTACAAGAAGAAACTTCAGGGAAGTAATCAACTCAGGGGGAGTCTCTCTTAAGTTTTTTTTTGTTCTCTATTTTTCATTGAAAATTCTAGTTTTTGTCATCATAAAAAAGGGGGAGATTGTTAGAACATAGTTTGATTCTACAACCCTCAATTAGAGTTTTGATGATAACAAAAAAAAAGAACAAATATGCACTCTAAAATTGTGTTACTGTGTATGCATAAGTCCTGACCAAAGTAGCATCAGAAGTTAAGCTATAGAAGCTTTCACGCTGAGGTAATCAGAATCTGCGCTGAAGAATGATGATCAAAACATGCGCTGAAGTGAAAAATACTCTGATTCTGAACAGAAAGTTCATATACAATCAGATCCTCACAACTCTAAGTCATCAATGTTCTGAAGCAATTGCAGCATACAAGATTGTAAGATTCAGAAGCATTACTATTCAATAAAGACAGCATTACATGCAACAACTTCATTCAGAAAAGAATCTTCTCAATATGGAAACAACTTAAATATCCATTATCACGCTTTATGTTGGACAGGATTCCATTTCCTATATAAACACGCTAAGAGGACAAATCGTTCACAATTTTTCTACACTATTATAATACATCTCAAAATGATGCAAGCTTACATACTCTTCTCACGCTCAAAATTATGTAAAATATCATAGTTGTGATAACTGTTTTTGTTAAGAAAAACAACGATACACAGAATTCTTTTATCTTGATTAAGCCAGTTTTCCTTGAGATTGACAGGGTTGTGCTTGTACTCAAGAGGACTTTGATTATTGTCAAAGTAATGATTGTAATCAGTTTTTTATTAGTGAATTAAGTCCTCGTTGGAGAGAGGCGAAATCACCTTGATGGGTGGACTGGAGTAGTTTGAGATCAAACGAACCAGGATAAAAATATTGTGTCTTTGTGCATTTGATTTTAAGTTTTAAATTTAACTCCCCCTTCTTGTGTTTTTCACTTCTTCAGTATCATCATTATATCGTCTTAAATAAACAAACATCATAGTAACATCATCATAACATCATAACCAACAAGCATTAGTGTAATTCAACACAGGGAACCTAACTCCATCCTAACTTAGTTATTTGGGGAATGCTTATTTTATCTCATTTTAGTCCATCTAACTAAAGTTCGTTGTATTAGCTACCCTAGGCTTCGAATGGTATCTCAATCCGAGATATAAACCTTAAGTTATGGCTCTTTTAAGAACATCTGACACAACCAATCAAATCTAGACATTATGGCCCCGTGACGCCTCTTTCTCGCCCGACAAAACTTCATCACTTCCGCATCGCCCGAAAAAAGTGGGAGCGAAGCACTCCAGTAACAATCCTCTTTTCTACCCTCCATCACCTCTAAACTCGTCTGGTGACAACATAGAAAAGCTTCATCGCCCCGCAACACCACCTCCGTCGTCCGGTGGTGCACACCAGATGACAATTTTCGGTTGTGATCCCTACATTGTTCAATCCTCAGTCTTCTTGTGATGTCACATCAAAGAAAACCCCAAAACTCATCCAAACATCATGGTTTCACAATATCATAATAGTACAATATAGCAAATATCACGTACATCATTCCTCAGCATTATAACATTAATTTAGGACCAATTTCATCATAATCATCATGCTTATCATCAAAATAACACATATGTAGTATAATAACATAGAAAAAATATATTTTATAAACACATAGGTATTGTAATCATGCATCAAAGCACTCATATATTTTAACCATAGTATAGTTCATCACGCCAGCTTTCTAACGATTCAAACGGTGCGTCATACGGACTCCTGGAACTCAAGTTATAGTGTTTTGAAGATTTTTGTTGTATCGCTTCTGCCACCCGTCGCCTGGCGAAGCCCTTGCGTCGCCCGGAGAAACTTGTGTTGATAGCACTTCTCCTTCTATGATTTTCCATGGTTAGAGGCCTTCCGGACCTCCGAATTCGATTCCGTAAAAAGTTTTGGTTTCAGAATTCGAAATCCTATAATTATATAACATTATTAACAGTGTATAACAATTATTTTAAGATCCTAACATCATACATCGATCAAGGATTCATTCATTCATTCATTCAACTCATGGTTTTCTCCCAATTTCATCAATCCTTATCAAATTCAACACATATAACACAGACCTATCACACCTTAATCTGATATCAATCATAATAAAAGCGATTAAACCCCTTACCTTGGTTATTGGGAATCAATCTCTTTCAAGCTCCATTAGATGAATCCCTATGCTCTTTCTGCCTGTTTGGGCCCTAGACATCCTTTCTCCTCAGCATCAGTTTTCACGATTGTACAGAATGATTGTATAAACTCTCAAACCTCTTCTTTATACCAAACTTAAACTTTGGACCCCTAATATCGGTCTTCCCATCATGTCCTCACTTAATCCATATTACTTTACCATTTAGCCCTTCTTGTTTCTACACCATAATTTCCTTTATAATAATAATTCTAAATATTATTATTAAATCCAATAAATCCAAAATAATTATTTAAATTGTAAACAATTATAAACTAATCAAATACTCCTCATATTTATTATTTCAACACTACCCCACAACATATCATCACCAAACACCGTGATCCATCATATAAATCATAATAATTCCCAAATAATCACAAATAACTAATTACATAATTGATTATGATTTTTGGGGTGTTACAACTCTCTCCCACTTAAATAATTTTTGTCCTTCAAAATTTACTTAATGTACACAACTCTTGATACAACTCTCACATCTTCCTCTCCAACTCCTGCATCACGTTTTGGCAACATTTCGATCATCAGTAATCAACACTCCACGTTGTTAACAATAATAATCCAACAAGATGAAATGCTACTAAGTTATGAACGCATAGGTTCATTCACTCTTTGTCCAATCATCCTAGGATCTCGTTCACTCTTGAACATGAGCTACTCTAACTTAAACCCCCGACAACGAGGCAACAACATAGATTAAGAACGTAGGGTTTCACAACAAGAACATCATCCCCATTATTTCATCATACAGCAACACCGTCATAAGAACATCAACATAACCATAACACTGACAACATTGACACACAATATTAGTATAACAATGCTACAATTTACCAATTGAACATGTAACTCGATAAATCTATTAACATGGCGGTGACTCGAATAATATATTAACCTCTCACTTAACACTTCCATTCTGGATTGCCCAATGGTTTACATCATTCTTGTAGGCTTTCGATGTTTAACCCTTAACTCATAACAAGTCACACTCGCATTTCGAACTACACCACATCACACTTCATTTGCGCTACTCTAATTATCTATATTAAAGTCACTGTCCTTATTTTGATTTCCGTCAACTATCAAATCCATAAGTTTCACCTATAACCTATGACTCTCTTTAATACCCACTAGAAAATCATTGTTCACTTTTGATAATGTTATTTTTCCACTTTGCGACGTTAGCTTGCATACAACCTCAGGTCTTCGAACTATTCAATAAGTCGCAACTCTTTCACAGTCACTTATTCATTAGGTTCACCCAAAATGATGAGTGAATAATCTCTTGATAGAATTCAAACACTTTACACTCTATTAAGCTAATAAGATAAGTCTATCCCAGCCAACACAATCCCGTCTACTATCAACAAGAGATTAAAGGTGACCAGTTCCTCAATTTGTCAATAGGTAGTTGACAATCATGATGACGCATAAACCATTGTTACTAAACTATAATAGTGTTTCTTTAGAACTTATACTCAAAGTTACCTAAAGCACCATGTTCCAATTAATCTTAGTCACTGTAATCATTCTTACTCGACATAAGTTGTATCTCCATTCACTCCTCTAATATCTCCATATTCTTCCTAATAGCAAACATCTTATTCCTCAAATTACTTCATTTAAAATATATCATTCTTGACCTCATCTCAAACAAGTTGCGATAATTACTAGTTAAGCCCAAAAGGCTTCTAGTCTCTGTAATCAACTTTGGAGTCTCTCAATGTATAACTGCATCTAATTGGGATGGATCCACAAATACCATCACCCGAAATAGCATGCTCAAGAAAACTCACCTCCTCAAACCATGACTACACCTTAATAACTTAGCATGAAGTTTCTTCCCTTTCGACATTAGAATTCACAACATTCAACATTACCTTATTCTGACATAGATTAACTCATAATGTCCTCAACAAACACCACAACAAACTAATCCAAATATTCGTAATGCCTACACAAGTTCTAAAATATGTCCTCTAACTATCTAAGAGAAGCAAAAGCTTCTCCCCCACTTGTTTCAAACCAACTTCTATGGACAAACAGTTAAAAAATAAGCATGTATCAACAGTGTTGCACAAACATGTTGCATTCTAAGGAACAAACAACATTAGACAACCTGGTCGGGCAGACCGACCTGCTCTGATACTAATTGTAACACCCCTCTAAACCCAACAAATAATTTAACAAATAAATAGGAGTAAAGCACCAACGAGGGTGTCACATGCTTCATAAAACTTCTTAAACAATAATATCTTACTCTGTAACACGGGCTTTCAACAATTATCTCATTTATCCTTTTCGGAAAATCAGCATATATTCTTTAAAACACTTACACAACGGAAATCATAGTCACAACATAACTTTATTTATAATATCTTTCAAACCATCATCAAATTTACACCATCCATAGTCATAATATTCCAATAACTTTAAACAACTAGAACTACTTATTTTATTCTGCCAACAAAAGGAACACAATATATAAGACAAACATTTCCCAACCCAATGTTACATATCAGAGCAAGACACTTTCTATTCAATAGAACTAAATAAATACTCCATAATTGTCCTCAGCTTCTACGAATTATTCTTGGTCACATGCGCGTTACCCACGTGGAGGCAACATTCAAGCAGAAAAGGTGAGTAATCACAGTGATTATAAAAGATATAAGGAAAAGATATAGTAGTTATAAACAATCATCAATCATGAAATATGTACATCGTCATTTACCAAGTATTATACTCACACATTTACATCATACTAACATATGCACATCTTCATCATAAATCATCGAAACACAGTCTTAACTCATTCAGTACGACATCAAATCAAGGCAGTGCAATATAATGCAACCGAAAGGGTAACATTAAAGTAGAAGGGGAGAGATATCAAACAATATAATTGAATGTATGATAATATTATATTAGAATCTGTTCATGCAAAATCACGCTTCACAACTTATAAACAACAACAATCACAATAAAATATCAACAAAATATAACACTTAATTCATCAACACAACAACTCATATATGCAACGTGGAATGCAACTTATTACTATGCACATGCATGTGGTAACAATGGAGCATAACTTCCAACTTAATAACTTGCTAATTAATAGAGGAAACATCAAGGCATAAGCCTTCAACTTAATATTTGCCAATCCAGGCCAACTTACCGATCACAAGCTCCCAACTTGATATGTTATGTATGCGACCACTATATGAAACACAACAACATTAACAACAACGTATAATAACATTGGCATAAGCTTACAACTTAAAAATTGCCAAACAACAGGGCATGAGCCCTCACCAATGATATGAATGCAATATTAACATGCAACAACATAAATTAAATAAACACAAGGCATGATACTTCAACAATGTGCCAATTTAGGCCTCCAACACCATTACCATCATAGTAATCAACAACAACTCATAACTTCATCACAAGTAAAAAAACATCATGATAAATAGTTCATCATCATCACCATAACATCATTATCAGCATATCATCAACTAATCATCATAGTACCTAAGAATATTCATAACACACACCTCATCATCATGTTTTAATACTATGCAAGGTATCATCATTATATCGTCTTAAATAAACAAACATCATAGTAACATCTTTATAACATCATAACCAACAAGCATTAGTGTAATTCAACACGGGGAACCTAACTCCATCTTAACTTAGTTATTTGGGGAATGCTTATTTCATCTCATTTTAGTCCATCTAACTAAAGTTCGTTGTATTAGCTACCCTAGGCTTCGAACGGTATCTCAATCCGAGATATAAACCTTAAGTTATGGCTCTTTTAAGAACATCTGACACAACCAATCAAATCTAGACATTATGGCCCAGTGAAGCCTCTTTCTTGCCCGACAAAACTTCATCGCTTCCGCATCGCCCGGCAAAAGTGCGAGCGAAGCACTCTAGTAACAATCCTTTTTTCTACCCTTCATCTCCTCTAAACTCGTCTGGTGACAACATAGAAAAGCTTCATCGCCCGGCGACACCACCACCGTCGTCCTGTGATGCACACCAGATGACAATTTTCTGTTGTGATCCCTACATTGTTCAATCCTCGCTCTTCTTGTGATGTCACATCAAAGAAAACCCTAAAACTCATCCAAACATCATGGTTTCACAATATCATAATAGTACAATATAGAAAATATCACGTATATCATTCCTCAGCATTATAACATTAATTTAGGACCAATTTCATCATAACCATCATGTTTATCATCAAAACAGCACATACGTAGGATAATAACATAGAAAAATTATATTTTATAAACACATAGGTATTGTAGTCATGCATCAAAGCACTCATATAATTTAATCATAGTATAGTTTATCTCGCCATCTTTCCAACGCTTCAAACGGTGCGTCTAACGGACTCCTGGAACTCAAGTTACGGTGTTTTGAATATTTTTGCTGTATCGCTTCTGCCATCCATCGCCTGGCAAAGCCCTTGCGTCGTCCGGCGAAACTTGCGTTGATAAAACTTCAACTTCTATGATTTTCCACGATTAAAGGCCTTCTGGACCTCCAAATTTTATTCCGTAAAAAGTCCTGGTTTCAGAATTAGAAATCCTATGATTATATAACATTCTTAATAGTGTATAATAATTATTTTAAGGTCCTAACACCATACATCGATCAAGGATTCATTCATTCATTCAACACGTGGTTTTCTCCCAATTTCATCAATCCTTATCAAATTCAACACATATAACACAGACCTATCACACCTTAATCTGATATCAATCATAACAAAAGCGATTAAACCCCTTACCTTGGTTATTGGCAATCAATCTCTTTCAAGCTCAATCGGATGAATCCCTATGCTCTTTCTGCCTCTTTGTGCCCTAGACTTCCTTTCTCCTCAGCGTCAGTTTTGACGATTATACATAATGATCGTATAAACTCCAAAACCTCTTCCTTACATCAAACTTAACCTTTGGACCCCTAATATTGGTCTTCCCATCATGTCCTCACTTAGTCCACATTACTTTACCATTTAGCCCTTCTTGTTTCTACACCATAATTTCCTTTATAATAATAATTCTAAATATTATTATTAAATCCAATAAATCCAAAATAATTATTTAAATTCTAAATAATTATAAACTAATCAAATACTCCTCATATTTATTATTTCAACACCACCCCACAACATATCATCACCAAACACCGTGGTGCATCATATAAATCATAATAATTCCCAAATAATCATAAATAACTAATTAAATAATTGATTATGATTTTCGGGGTGTTACAACTCTCTCCCAGTTAAATAATTTTTATCCTCAAAAATTTACTTGATGCACACAACTCTTGATACGACTCTCACATCTTCCTCTCCAACTTCTGCATCACGTTTTGGCAACATTTCGATCATCAGTAATCAACACTCCACGTTGTTAACAATAATAATCCAACAAGATGAAACGCTACAGAGTTATGAATGCATAGGTTCATTCACTCTTTGTCCAATCATCCTAGGATCTCGTTCACTCTTGAACATGAGCTATTCTAACTTAAACCCCCGACAACGAGGCAAAAACATAGATTAAGAACGTAGGGTTTCACAACAAGAACATCATCCCCGTTATTTCATCATACATCAACACCGTCATAAGAATATCAACATAACCATAACACTGACAACATTGACACACAATATTAGTACAACAATGCTACAATTTATCAATTGAACATGTAACTCGATAAATCTATTAACATGGCAGTGACTCGAATAATATATTTACCTCTCACTTAACACTTCCATTTTGGATTTCCCAATGGTTTACATCATTCCCGTAGGCTTTCGATGTTTAACCCTTAACTCATAACAAGTCACACTCGCATAACGAACTACACCATATCACACTTCATCTGCGCTACTCTGATTATCTATCTTAAAGTCATTTTCCTTATTTCGATTTCCGTCAATCATCAAATCCACAAGTTTCACCTGTAACCTATGACTCTCTTTAATACCTGTTGTACCCCAAAATTTGCCCTCCCATTTTTCATACAAGATACAACCCTAGGGTTTCTTGGATATTCAAGTTGGCTCAGAAATCGACCAGACAGATTCTCTTCAGGGGCAGTAAATCAGCAATTAGGGTTTTTTGCAATTCTCAAAAGAAAATGAGTTTTCAAAGATCCAATTGGCCTTCATAGGTCTTCATGCTTCCTCAAGGTTGTAGTTATGATTTCTTCAAGTTACAAGACTTTGAGACGATTATGTCTGTTCATGGTCACATGTGATGTCGCTCACGGGTTTATCTTCAAAGAATCAGAAGAAAATTGAGTTTGGAAGACTTTAAAATTATCAAATCATCGCAAGGCATTGATTGATTTTGAATTTTTCTTAAACACAGTTTACTGAAAGGATATTGTTTATTCTCAGAGCATGATTTGTTTGGGACAAGAGATGGAGATTAAGACTGTCATTTAGGACAATCATGATTTTGGGATCCAGGTTGACCAGATTATTTGCATCCTTAAAACATTTATTTTGTTTAGGAAATGGAGTACAAAGTGCGTGTTTGTTTGAAATGCAGTTACAAAGTTATTTAGATTATTTGGAACTTAAGTTACCAGACTGGAGCATTTTATTTCAAATATCCTGATTGGGAATTTAAAAAAAAAATCAATTAGGATGCGAAGAGAAATTACAAATTGTTGTTTATAAAGGATTTCAAGTTATAAAATAACACAAGAATACTTTATGCTACAATTCAAGTTCTTCTCCAATTTCAAACACACCGTCCAAGATTGTTACAAAACTTCGAATTCTTTTAATACTTTATGTTTTACAACTTATTGTATTTAAAGATAAGTTAGTACAACTATTGGATACAATACATCAAAATACAAGAAGAATTTTTCTAAGTTACAAAGAAAATCAAGTGAATGTTTGGCCTAAGAGAACTAATCCATGATTAAGTTGTTTGAAGATTGAAGTTATATCAAATTCCTTTGGTTTTCTCCAAGACTTTCATGTTTGCCACGGATTTCTTGTGTTCTTTGCTTTGTCATCTCCACTTTTGCTCACATGAAAACAAGAGAAAGAAAGCATGATTAATATAAAAATATATGAACATGAACAAAGAATTTTCCAAAAAAAAAGCTATTTCATAAGTTCATCATTAAGGTTTGCAACGTGGAATCAGAATGTTGTTTATTTCATCACAACCTATTTCCCCCAGTTGCAAATCACAAGAAGGTTGCCCTTCTTGGTTCACAGAAAAGAAGGAAAAAGAGAAATTCGCGAACATGATAGCCCAAGGCTGCACACAATAACAAAATGCTACAACAGTCCAAACAAACAGCATCATCACAAACTGAAAAAAACAGCATCATCACAAACTGAAGCAAAACAGCATCATCACAAACTGAAGCAAAACAGCATCATCATAAGCTAAAACAAGGCAGCAATGTGGCAAATATAACAAAATATCTAGATGCTAAATCAAACAAAATAGCAAGTCAACTTGCTCAAGAGACAAAGCATCATCATTTTCCAAGTGCTGTAAATCCTTCAGAATGGTAAAATAAGCAAAAGAGAAAATTGCTTTTTATTGTCATTGAGAGAGAAGAGAGGAAAGAGGTCACCTAGGCTACAGAATTTCCCAAAGTACATCCTGCAAAAGCTCTGCTACAAAAAGAAGAGTTGCTGTCAAATAAAAATCACCAAAACCTGTTGTAAACCCAAAAATCACCAAAACCCGCTAAAATAAAAAATCAAAAAAAAAACCTACTATAATCACATGACCACCAAAAACCTGTTGTAGAGACCCAAGACAAAAGGGAACGGCATAAGAAAAAGGTCAATAAAAACAGAGAGGGGCGATTGATTCAAAAGACATAACAAACACAGTAACAGAGCGAGCAAGAACAAGTCTGATGTTCATCAAGATCAAAACCAAATAACCATCATCAAAAATTCCAAAACCTGATAATCATCATCAAAAACTCAGAACAAAATAACCATCATCAAAAACTCCAAAACCTGATAATCATCATCAAAAACTCAGAACAAAATAACCATCATCAAAAACTCCAAAACCTGATAATCATCATCAAAAACTCAGAACAAAGTAACCATCACCCAAAACACAAAAACAACACGATCATCATTCAAAAATTTGATAACCAAGAAAGAGATAACATACCATCTGAGCCAAAGGCCAAAAAGAAGACAGAAAAGTTACTAACAATCCAGAAGAGCCTCACCCCCATCCTCATCTCTTTCCCTCATAAATCTTCTGCCACCACTGAATACCATCCTCAATCTCGCCTCTCCATTCCTAATTTGCAGAAAATCACAAGAATAGCAAGGCAAGGGAGAAGTTATAAAGCTCCAACAGGTATGAGTTCTCCCCCTTTCTCATACTTCCATAGCATAATTTATGCATCTAAAGAACTAAGGGGTAGTTAAAGGATAACTCAACAAAAATTTGTAAGCTATAAAAATAAAGAAAAAGATCTTACCTTTTCAAAATCGCTAGGGTTAGATTAGGGAGACGAGAGAGGTATATTCCAGTGACAAAGAGGTTGAGGAAGGTCAAGGATGAGAAAATTTTGGGTCTCTCTGATCTAAATCCGAATTCAAAAAAAAGGGTTTCAAAAGATGTTAGCCGCTGTGAGACAAAGAGGCGTAGGTTGTTACTGTAGAGAGCGAATCATTTGCGAGGTAAGTCAGGAACGGGGTAGTAAGGAAGTTTAGAAGTATTTAGCTTGTGGAAAGGATGAACAGAGATAAGAACAGCGTCGCGTGAAAGGGAAGACAAACCAAAACCCTAAATTTCTTGATTACTCCTTAATCCGTGATTGGCATTTGGTTTAGGAACTTGGGTTTTGGTTTGTTGATTTGTGTTGGGCGACCCATTGCCTTTACTCCATAAGCCCATTTCTGTTCACTGCATACACCCCCCCCTTATTTGTTTAATTTATAATTCTTGCTTACATTATTTGTTTTGAATAATTTGTTTTTGTTCCTAATTTGTTTCTTGTTAAACTTTTTGCTATTAATTTCCTTTTGATTCTTTTTCATGATACAAATGTCAAAAAAAATAGAACATATTTTTATTTTCTTTTTTTAATTTTCTCATATTCAAAAAAATATAAAATATAAATCTTTCATATGATTAATTAATTCTTTTCATCATGAAAAATATTAAAAGATAGAAAAAATATATACACTTTGATTTAATTTCTTTAGTTAAACATTTTCTTTAAATAATATCTTATTTTTTTTTCTTTCTTCCTTACAAGTAAATATATAAAATTTATTTCCATATTTCATTGGTTAATTTTATTTCATAGATTATTATAGCTTTTAATTAATCGTTCAAAATTTGATTTGGTTGTATTGTTTGCTATTGGGACCCTTAAATCGCATTTGACTCATCCCCATTTGTAAAAAATTTGTACCCCCATTCCCGAACACTTTGTTATAGCGTAGAATTTCAATTCCCGCAATTTACTGTTTTCCTTATACTGTATAGTAATTAGGTGTGTATGGTAAGACTCAAAAATCAATCGCTAGATAACCTAATCAAAGAATAAAATAACTTGAAACAAACACACTTTTTCACACGCGCACCTCTAGGGTAACCTCGCTCATCGCCTCGGAAATACCGTCATGTCCCTCGAATATGGGACGCCTTGGCAACGACCCTTAGATAAAAAAAAGATCATAGTCCCTCGATGTTTCCTTCGATAAAATGATCTCGTCCCTTACGAAAATTGCTAAAGCGTCTCATAAGTTGCCTTCGATGACTGTAAAAAGTGACCCGCGCCTGTCCCTTCACATCCAACGATGGGGCTTCCTACCAAATTAATGGTAAGATAGCCACATTAAGAGGAGGAAGAAAAGAACAATTTAATACCTTTCGAGTAGATAGATTCTCCCCTAGTTACTCGCTTGTTCACGACAAAAAACACTTTTACACCTACACTTTCATTTCAAAACATTTTCAAAAGACAAAACGTTTTGTATACGTTCTTATAGAGATGAGAACCATTGCAAAGAATCCTTTCAAAACACTTTCTGAAACACAATTCACAAACACATCTTTGAACCACTTTTCGAAACAAATCTTTGTACGCGTTCTTATAGAAACGAGAACCATTACAAAGAGATTTTTCAAAATACTTTCAAAGCCCACACCACAAGCACACTGTCAAATGAAAGCAAGTGATCTAAACAAGTGACTAAGAGCCCATGGAAAACCATGGATGAAAAGGGTGTTAATACCTTCCCTTTTCATAATCTACCCCCTGAACCCGAGAAATTATCTCGAAAGGTCTTTCCTGTGCTTTTTTACCTTTCCTTTTGGATAAAAGAAAAGTCGGTGGCGACTCTTGCTATCCACACAAATGCGATCGAAACGCAAAATATCATGTCAGTTCTCCCACCGTATCACAATACCCACTAGAAAATCATTGGTCACTTTCGATAACCTTAATTTTCCACTCTGCAACGTTAGCTTGCATACAACTCAGGTCTCCGAACTGTTCAATAAGTCTCAACTCTTTCACAGTCACTTATTCATTAGGTTCACCCGAAATGATGAGTGAATATCCTCTTGATAGACTTTCAAACACTTTACACTCCATTAAGCTAATAAGATAAGTCTATCCCAACCAACACGATCTCGTCAACTATCAACAAGAGATTAAAGGTGATCAGTTCCTCAATTTGTCAATAGGTAGCTGACAACCATGATGGCGCATAAACCATTGTTACTAAACTATAATAGTGTTTCTTTAGAACTTGTGCTTAAAGTTACTTAAAGCACCATGTTCCAATTAATCTTAGTCACTGTAATCATTCTTACTCAGCATAAGTTGTATCTCCATGCGCTCATCTAATATCTCCATATTCTTCCTAATACCAAACATCTCATTCCTTCAATTACTTCATTTATAACATATCGTACTTGACCTCATCTCAAACAAGTTGTGACAATAACTAGTTAAGCCCAAAAAGCTTCTAGTGTATGTAATCGACTTTGGAGTCTCTTGATCTAGTACTGCATCTAATTGGGATATATCAACAAATATCATCACCTGAAATAGCATGCTCAAGAAAACTCACCTCCTCAAACCATGACTACACCTTGATAACTTAGCATAAAGTTTCTTCCCTTTCAACATTATAATTCACAACATTCAACATTCCCTTATTCTAACTTAGATTAACTCATAATGTCCCCAACAAACTAATCCAAATATTCGTAATGCCTACACAATTTCTAAAATATGTCCTCTAACTATCTCAGAGAAGCAAAAGCTTCTCCCACACTTTTTTCAAACCAACTCTTACAGACAGACAGTTAGAAAAATAAGCAAGTACCGACAGTGTTGCACATACATGTCGCGTACTAAGGAACAAACAACATGAGACAACGTGGTCAGGAGGACCGACCTGCTCTGATACCAATTGTAACACCCCTCTAAACCCAACGAATAATTTAATAAATAAATCAGAGTAAAGCACCAACGAGGGTGTAACGTGCTTCATAAAACTTCTTAAACCAAAACATCTTACTCTGTAACAAGGGCTTTCAACAATTATCTCATTTATCCTTTTCGGAAAATCAGCATATATTCTTCAAAACACTTACACAACGGAAATAATAATCACAACATAACTTTATTTATAATATCTTTCAAACCATCATCAAATTTACAACATCCATAGTCATAATATTCAAATAAATTTAAACAACTAGAACTACTTATTTTATTCTATCAACAAAAGGAACACAATATATAAGTCAAAAATTTCCCAACCCAATGTTACATATCAGAGCAAGACACCTTCTATTCAATGGAACTAAATAAATACTCCATAATTGTACTCAGCTTCTACGAATTATTCTCAGTCACATGAGTGTTACCCACGTGGAGGAAACATTCAAGCAGAAAAGGTGAGTACTCACAGTGATTATAAAAGATATAAGGAAAAGATATAGTAGTTATAAACAATCATCAATCATGAAATAGGTACATCGTCATTTACCAAGTATTATACTCACACATTTACATCATACTAACATATGCACATCTTCATCACAAATCCTCGAAACGCATTCTTAACTCATTCAGTATGAAATCAAATCAAGGCAGTGCAATATAATGCAACCGAAGGGGTAACATTAAAGTAGAAGGGGTGAGATATCAAACAATATAATTGAACGTATGATAATATTATATTAGAATTAGATCATGCAAAATCACGCTTCACAACTTATAAACAATAGCAATCACAATAAAATATCAACAAAATATAACGATTAATTCATCAACACAACAACTCATATATGCAACGTGGAAAGCAACTTATTACTATGCACATGCATGTGGTAACAATGGAGCATAACTCCCAACTTAATAACTTGGTAATTAATAGAGGCAACAACAAGGCATAAGCCTTCAACTTAATATTTGCCAATCCAGGTCAACTTACCGATCACAAGCTCCCAACTTGATATGTTATGTATGCAACCACTTTATGAAACACAACAACAACAACATCAACGTATAACAACATTGGCATAAGCTTACAACTTAAAAATTGCCAAACAACAGGGAATGAGCCCTCACCAATGATATGAATGCAATATTAACATGCAACAACATAAATTAAATAACCACAAGGCATGATCCTTCAACAATTTGCCAATTCAGGCCACCAACATCATTACCATCATAGTAATCAACAACACCTCATAACTTCATCGCAAGTAAAACAACATCATGATAAACAGTTCATTATCATCACCATAACATCATTATCAGCATATCATAAACTAATTATCATAGTACCTAAGCATCTTCATAACACACACCTTATTATCATGTCCTCATACTATATAAGGTATCATCATTATATCGTCTTAAATAAACAAACATCATAGTAACATCATCATAACATCATAACCAACAAGCATTAGTGTAATTCAACACGGGGAACCTAACTCCATCCTAACTTAGTTATTTGGGAAATGCTTATTTTATCTCATTTTAGTCCATCTAACTAAAGTTTGTTGTATTAGCTACCCTAGGCTTCGAACGGTATCTCAATCCGAGATAAAAACCTCAAGTTATGGCTCTTTTAAGAACATCTGACACAACCAATCAAATTTGTACATTATCGCTCGGCAAAGCCTCTTTCTCACCCGATAAAACTTCATCGCTTCCGCATCGCCCGACGAAAGTGCGAGCGAAGCACTCCAGTAGCAATCCTCTTTTCTACCCTTCATCGGTTCTAAACTCGTCTGGCGACAACATAGAAAAGCTTCATCGACCGGCGACACCACCTCCGTCATCCAGCGATGCACACCAGATGATAATTTTCTGTTGTGAACCCTACATTGTTCAATCCTCAGCCTTCTTGTGATGTCACATAAAAGAAAACCCCAAAACTCATCCAAACATCATGCTTTCACAATATCATAATAGTACAATATATAAAATATCACGTACATCATTCCTCAACATTATAACATTAATTTAGGACCAATTTCATCATAATCATCATGTTTATCATCAAAACAGCACATACGTAGTATAATAACATAGAAAAATATATTTTTTATAAAGACATAGGTATTGTAATCATGCATCAAAGCACTCATATAGTTTAATCATAGTATAGTTCATCGCTCCAGCTTTCCAACGCTTCGAATGGTGCGTCAAACGGACTCCTGGAACTCAAGTTACGGTGTTTTGAAGATTTTTGATGTATCGCTTCTGCCATGCGTCGCCTAGTGAAGCCCTTGCATCGCCCGGCGAAACTTGCGTTGACAACACTTCTCCTTCTATGATTTTCCATGGTTAGAGGCCTTTCGGACCTCTGAATTCGATTCCGTAAAAAGTCCTGATTTCAGAATTCGAAATCCTATTATTATATAACATTCTTAACAGTGTATAACAATTATTTTAACGTATTAACATCATACATCAATCAAGGATTCATTCAATCGTTCAACACATGGTTTTCTCCCAATTTCATCAATCCTTATCAAATTCAACACTATAACACAGACCTATCACACCTTAATCTGATATCAATCATAATAAAAGAGATTAAACCCCTTACCTTGGTTATTGGCAATCAATCTCTTTCAAGCTCCATCGGATGAATCCCTATGTTCTTTCTGCCTCTTTGTGCCATAGACTTCCTTTCTCCTCAGCGTCAGCTTTCACGATCGTACAAAATGATTGTATAAACTCTCAAACCTCTTCCTTATACCAAACTTAACCTTTGGACCCCTAATATTGGTCTTCCCATCATGTCCTCACTTAATCCACATTACTTTACCATTTAGCCCTTCTTGTTTCTACACCATAATTTTCTTTATATTAATAATTCTAAATATTATTATTAAATCCAATAAATCCAAAATAATTATTTAAATTCTAAATAATTATAAACTAATCAAATACTCCTCATATTTATTATTTCAACACTACCCCATAACATATCATCAACAAACAGTGTGATGCATCATATAAATCATAATAATTCTCAAATAATCACAAATAACTAATTAGATAATTGATTATGATTTTTAGGGTGTTACAACTCTCTCCCACTTAAATAATTTTTGTCCTCCAAAATTTACTTGATGTACACAACTCTTGATACGACTCTCAAATCTTCCTCATCAACTCCCGCATCACGTTTTGGCAACATTTCGATCATCAGTAATCAACACTCCATGTTGTTAACAATAATAATCCAACAAGATGAAATGCTAATGAGTTATGAACGCATAAGTTCACTCACTCTTTGTCCAATTATCCTAGGATCTCATTCACTCTTAAACATGAGTTACTCTAACTTAAACCCCCGATAACGAGGCAACAACATAGATTAAGAACGTAGGGTTTCACAACAAGAACATCATCCCCATTATTTCATCATACAACAACACCTTCATAAGAACGTCAACATAACCATAACACTTACAACATTGACACACAATATTAGTACAACAATGCTACAATTTATCAATTGAACATGTAACTCGATAAATCTATTAACATGGCGGTGACTCGAATAATATATTAACCTCTCACTTAACACTTCCATTCTAGATTGCCCAATGGTTTACATCATTCCCGTAGGCTTTTGATGTTTAACCCTTAACTCATAACAGGTCACACTCGCATAACGAACTACACCACATCACACTTCATCTGCACTACTCTGATTATCTATCTTAAAGTCATTATCCTTATTTCGATTTCCGTCAACCATCAAATCCACAAGTTTCACCTGTAACCTATGACTCTCTTTAATACCCACTAGAAAATCATTGTTCACTTTTGATATCCTTAATTTTCCACTCTGCAACGTTAGCTTGCATACAACCTCAGGTCTCCGAACTGTTCAATAAGTCACAACTCTTTCAGTCACTTATTCATTAGGTTCACCCGAAATGATGAGCGAATATCCTCTTGATAGAATTTCAAACACTTTACACTCCATTAAGCTAATAAGATATGTCTATCCCAGCCAACACTATCCCATCTACTATCAACAAGAGATTAAAGGTGATCAATTCCTCAATTTGTCAATAGGTAGCTGACAATCATGATGGCGCATAAACCATTGTTACTAAACTATAATAGTGTTTTTTAGAACTTATGCTCAAAGTTACCTAAAGCACCATGTTCCAATTAATCTTAGTCACTGTAATCATTCTTACTCGATATAAGTTGTATCTCCATTCACTCCTCTAATATCTCCACATTCTTCCTAATACCAAACATCTTATTCCTCCAATTACTTCATTTACAACATATCGTACTTGACCTCATCTCAAACAAGATGCGACAATTACTAGTTAAGCCCAAAAAGCTTCTAGTCTCTGTAATCGACTTTGGAGTCTCTCAATGTAGAACTACATCTAATTGGGATGGATCCACCAATACCATCACCTGAAATAGAATGCTCAAGAAAACTCACCTCCTCAAACCATGACTACACCTTAATAACTTAGCATAAATGTTCTTCCCTTTCGACATTATAATTCACAACATTCAACATTCCCTTATTCTGACTTAGATTAACTCATAAAGTCCTCAACAAACACCACAACAAACTAATCCCAATATTCGTAATGCCTACGCAAGTTCTAAAATATGTCTTCTAACTATCTAAGAGAAGAAAATGCTTCTCCCCCACTTGTTTCAAACCAACTTCTATGGACAAACAGTTAAAAAAATAAGCAAATATCGACAGTGTTGCACAAACATGTCGCATACTAAGGAACAAACAACATTAGACAACCTGGTCGGGAAGACCGACCTGCTCTGATACTAATTGTAACACCCCTCTAACCCCAACGAATAATTTAATAAATAAATAGGAGTAAAGCACCAACGAGGGTGTCACATGCTTCATAAAACTTCTTAAACAAAAATATCTTACTCTGTAACACAGACTTTCAACAGTTATCTCATTTATCATTTTCGGAAAATCAGCATATATTCTTTAAAACACTTACACAGCGGAAATCATAATCACAACATAACTTTATTTATAATATCTTTCAAACCATCATCAAATTTACACCATCCATAGTCATAATATTCCAATAACTTTAAACAACTGGAACTACTTGTTTTATTATGTCAACAAAAGGAACACAATATATAAATCAAACATTTCCCAACTCGATGTTACATATCAGAGCAAGACACTTTCTATTTAATAGAACTAAATAAATACTGCATAATTGTCCTCAGCTTCTACGAATTATTCTCGGTCACATGCGCGTTACCCACATGGAGGCAACATTCAAGCAGAAAAGGTGAGTAATCACAGTCATTATAAAAGATATAAGGAAAATATATAGTAGTGATAAACAATCATCAATCATGAAATATGTACATCTTCATTTACCAAGTATTATACTCACACATTTACATCATACTAACATATGCCCATCTTCATCATAAATCATCGAAACACAGTCTTAACTCATTCAGTACGACATCAAATCAAGGCAGTGTAATATAATGCAACCGAAGGGGTAACATTAAAGTAGAAGGGGTGAGATATCAAACAATATAATTGAATGTATGATAATATTATATTAGAATCTGTTCAAGCAAAATCATGCTGCACAACTTATAAACAACAGCAATCACAATAAAATATCAATAAAATATAACAATTAATTCATCAACACAACAACTCATATATGCAACGTGGAATGCAACTTATTACTATGCACATGCATGTCATAACAATGGAGCATAACTCCCAACTTAATAACTTTCTAATTAATAGAGGCAACAACAAGGCATAAGCCTTCAACTTAATATTTGTCAATCCAGGCCAACTTACCAATCACAAGCTCCAAACTTGATATGTTATGTATGCGACCACTATATGAAATACAACAACATTAACAGCAACGTATAACAACATTGGCATAAGCTTACAACTTAAAAATTGCCAAACAACAGGGTATGAGCCCTCACCAATGATATGAATGCAATATTAACATGCAACAACATAAATTAAATAACCACAAGGCATGATCCTTCAACAATGTGCCAATTTAGGCCTCCAACATCATTACCATCATAGTAATCAACAACACCTCATAACTTCATCGCAAGTAAAACAACATCATGATAAATAGTTCATCATCATCATCATCACCATAACATCATTATCAGCATATCAACAACTAATCATCATAGTACCTAAGCGTATTCATAACACACACCTCATCATCATGTTTTAATACTATATAAGGTATCATCATTATATCGTCTTAAATAAACAAACATCATAGTAACATCATCATAACATCATAACCAACAAGCATTAGTGTAATTCAACATGGGGAACCTAACTCCATCCTAACTTAGTTATTTGGGAAATGCTTATTTTATCTCATGTTAGTCCATCTAACTAAAGTTTGTTGTATTAGCTACCCTAGGCTTCGAACGATATCTCAATCCGAGATATAAACCTCAAGTTATGGCTCTTTTAAGAACATCTGACACAACCAATCAAATATGTACATTATCGCTCGACGAAGCCTCTTTCTCGCCCGATAAAACTTCATCGCTTCCGCATCGCCCGACGAAAGTGCGAGCGAAGCACTCCAGTAGCAATCCTCTTTTCTACCCTTCATCGCCTCTAAACTCGTTTGGAGACAACATAGAAAAGCTTCATCGACCGGAGACACCACCTCCATAATCCGGCGATGCACACCAGATGACAATTTTCTGTTGTGATCCCTACATTATTCAATCCTCAGTCTTCTTGTGATGTCACATAAAAGAAAACCCCAAAACTCATCCAAACATCATGGTTTCACAATATCATAATAGTACAATATAGAAAATATCACGTACATCATTCCTCGGTATTAAAACATTAATTTAGGACCAATTTCATCATAATCATCATGTTTATCACCAAAACAGCACATACGTAGTATAATAACATAGAAAAATATATAATTTATAAAGACATAGGTATTGTAATCATGCATCAAAGCACTCATATAATTTAATCATAGTATAGTTCATTGCTCCAGCTTTCCAACGCTTCGAACGGTGCGTCAAACGGACTCCTGGAACTCAAGTTACGGTGTTTTGAGGATTTTTGATGTATCGCTTTTGCCATCCGTCGCCTAGTGAAGCCCTTGCGTCGCCCAAAGAAACTTGCATTGACAACACTTCTCCTTCTATGATTTTCCATGGTTAGAGGCCTTTCGGACCTCCGAATTCGATTCCGTAAAAATTCCCGATTTTAAAATTCGAAATCCTATTATTATATAACATTCTTAACAATGTATAACAATTATTTTAACGTACTAACATCATACATCGATCAATGATTCATTCATTCATTCAACACATGTTTTTCTCCCAATTTCATCAATCCTTATCAAATTCAACACTATAACACAGACCTATCACACCTTAATCTGATATCAATCATAATAAAAGTGATTAAACCCCTTACCTTAGTTATTGGCAATCAATCTCTTTCAAGCTCCATCGGATGAATCCCTATGTTCTTTCTGCCTATTTGTGCCATAGACTTCCTTTCTCCTCAGCGTCAGTTGTCACAATCGTACTGAATGATCGTATAAACTCTCAAATCTCTTCCTTATACCAAACTTAACCTTTGGACCCCTAATATTGGTCTTCCCATCATGTCCTCAATTAATCTACATTACTTTACCATTTAGCCCTTCTTGTTTCTACACCATAATTTCCTTTATATTAATAATTCTAAATATTATTATTAAATCCAATAAATCCAAAATAATTATTTAAATTCCAAATAATTATAAACTAATCAAATACTCCTCATATTTATTATTTCAACACTACCCCATAACATATCATCCCCAAACATTATGATGCATCATATAAATCATAATAATTCCCAAATAATCATAAATAACTAATTAAATAATTGATTATGATTTTTAGAGTGTTACAACTCTCTCCCACTTAAATAATTTTTGTCCTCCAAAATTTACTTGATGTACACTACTCTTGATACGACTCTCACATCTTCCTCTCCAACTCCCACATCACGTTTTGGCAACATTTCGATCATCAGTAATCAACACTCCATGTTGTTAAGAATAATAATCCAACAAGATGAAACACTAATGAGTTATGATCGTATAAGTTCACTCACTCTTTGTCCAATCATCCTAGGATCTCGTTCACTCTTGAACATGAGCTACTCTAACTTAAACCCCCAACAACGAGGCAACAACATAGATTAAGAACGTAGGCTTTCACAACAAGAACATCATCCCCATTATTTTATCATACAACAACACCTTCATAACAATGTCAACATAACCATAACACTTACAACATTGACACACAATATTAGTACAACAATGCTACAATTTATCAATTAAACATGTAACTCGATAAATCTATTAACATGGCGGTGACTCGAATAATATATTAATCTCTCACTTAACACTTCCATTCTGGATTGCCCAATGGTTTACATCATTCCCGTAGGCTTTCGATGTTTAACCTTTAACTCATACAAGTCACACTCGCATAACAAACTACACCACATCACACTTCATCTGCGCTACTCTGATTATCTATCTTAAAGTCATTATCCTTATTTCGATTTCCGTCAACCATCAAATCCACAAGTTTCACCTGTAACATATGAATCTCTTTAATACCCACTAGAAAATCATTGTTCACTTTTGATAACCTTAATATTCCACTCTGCGACATTAGCTTGCATACAACCTCAAGTCTCCGAACTGTTCAATAAGTCACAACTCTTTCACAGTCACTTATTCATTAGGTTCACCAGAAATGATGAGCGAATATCCTCTTGATAGAATTTCGAACACTTTACACTCCATTAGGCTAATAAGATAAGTCTATCCCAGCCAACACTATCCCGTCTACTATCAACAAGAGATTAAAGGTGATCAATTCATCAATTTGTCAATAGGTAGCTGACAATCATGATGGCGCATAAACCATTGTTACTAAACTATAATAGTGTTTCTTTAGAACTTATGCTCAAAGTTACCTAAAGCACCATGTTCCAATTAATCTTAGTCACTGTAATCATTCTTACTCGACATAAGTTGTATCTCCATTCACTCCTCTAATATCTCCACATTCTTCCTAATACTAAACATCTTATTCATCCAATTACTTCATTTACAACATATCATACTTGACCTCATCTCAAACAAGATGCGATAATTACTCATTAAGCCCAAAAAGTTTCTCGTCTCTGTAATCGACTTTGGAGTCTCTCAATGTAGAACTTCATCTAATTGGGATGGATCCACAAATACCATCACCCGAAATAGAATGCTCAAGAAAACTCACCTCCTCAAACCATGACTACACCTTAATAACTTAGCATAAAGTTTCTTCCCATTCGACATTATAATTCACAACATTCAACATTCCCTTATTCTGACTTAGATTAACTCATAATGTCCTCAACAAACACCACAAAAAACTAATCCCAATATTCGTAATGCCTACACAAGTTCTAAAATATGTCCTCTAACTATCTAAGAGAAGCAAAAGCTTCTCCCCCACTTATTTCAAACCAACTCCTATGGACAAACAGTTAAAAAAATAAGCAAGTATCGACAGTGTTGCACATACATGTCGCATACTAAGGAACAAACAACATTAGACAACCTGGTTGGGCAGACCGACCTGCTTTGATACTAATTATAACACCCCTCTAAACCAGAAGAATAATTTAATAAATAAATCAGAGTAAAGCACCAACGAGGGTGTCACATGCTTCACAAAACTTCTTAAACAAAAACATCTTACTCCATAACACGGGCTTTTAACAATTATCTCATTTATCCTTTTCGAAAAATCAGCACATATTCTTCAAAACACTTACTCAGCGAAAATCATAATCACAACATAACTTTATTTATAATATCTTTCAAACCATCTTCAAATTTACACCATCCATAGTCGAAATATTCCAATAACTTAAAGCAACTAGACCTATTTATTTTATTTTATCAACAAAAGAAACATAATATATAAATCAAACATTTCCCAACCCTATGTTACATATCAGAGCAAGACACCTTTTATTCAATGGAACTAAATAAATAATCCATAATTGTCCTTAGCTTCTACAAACTATTCTCGGTCACCTATGCATTACCCACGTAGAGGCAACATTCAAGCAGAAATGGTGAGTAATCACAATCATTATAAAATATATAAGTAAAAGATATAGTACTTATAAACAATCATCAATCATGAAATCTATACATCGTCATTTACCAAGTATTATACTCACAAATTTACATTGTACTAACAAATGCACATCTTCATCACAAATCATCGAAACACAGTCTTAACTCATTCAGCACGACATCAAATCAAGGCAGTGTAATATAATGTAATCGAAGGGGTAACATTCAAACAGAAGGGGTGAGATATCTAACAATATAATTGAACGTATGATAACCTTATTTTAGAATCAGTTCATGCAAAATCACCGCTTCACAACTTATAAACAACAACAATCACAACAAAATATCATCAAAATATAACGATTAATTCATCAACACAACAACTCATATATGCAACATGGAATGGGACTTATTACTATACACATGCATGTGGTACCAATGGAGCATAACTCCCAACTTAATAACTTTCCAATTAATAGAGGCGTCAACAAGGCATAAGCCTTCAACTTAATATTTACCAGTCCAGGCCAACTTACCGAGTACAAGCTCCCAACTTGATATTCTATATATGCGACCACTTTATGAAACACAACAACAACAACAACAACGTATAACAATATTTGTATAAGCCTACAACTCAAAAATTTCCAAACAACATGACATGAACCCTCACCAATGATATGAATACAATATTAACATGCAACAACATAAATTAAATAACCACAATGAATGAGCCTTCAACAATGTGCCAATTTAGGCCACCAACATCATTATCATCATAGTAATCAACAACACCTCATAACTTCATCGTAAGTAAAACAACATCATGATAAACAGTTCATCATCATCATAACATCATTATTAGCATATCATCAACTAATTATCATAGTATCTAAGCATCATCATAACACATAACTAATTATCATGTCCTCATACTATATAAGGTATCACCATTATATCGTCTTAAATAAACAAAAATCATAGTAACATCATCATAACAGCATAACCAACAAGCATTAGTGTAATTATACACGGGGAACCTAACTCCACCCTAACTTAGTTATTTGGGGAATGCTTATTTTATCTCATTTTAGTCCGTCTAACTAAAGTTCGTTGTATTAGCTACCCTAGGCTTCTAACGGTATATCAATCTGAGATATAAATCTCAAGTTGTGGCTCTTTTAAGAACATCTTACACAACCAATAAAATCTGGACATCATCGCCTGGCGAAGCCTCTTTCTCGCCTGACGAAACTTCTTCGCTTTCGCATTTCCCAGAGAAAGTGTGAGGGAAGAACTCCAGTATCAATCCTCTTTTCTGCCCTTCATCGCATCCAAACTCATCTGGCAACAGCAAAGAAAAGCTTCATCTCCCGACGACACCACCTCCGTCCCCAGGCGATGCACACCAGATGGCAATTTTCTATTGTGATCCCTACATTGTTCAATCCTCAGTCTTCTTGTGATTTCACATCAAAGAAAACCCCAAAACTCATCCAAACATCATGGTTTCACAATATCACAATAGTACAATATAGCAAACATCACGTACATCATTCCTCAGCATTATAACATCAATTTAGCACCAATTTCATCATAATCATCATGTTTATCATCAAAACAGCATATACATAGTATAATAACATAGAACAAATATATTTTATAAACACATAGGTATTAATCATGCATCAAAACACTCTTATAATTTAATCATAGTATAGTTCATCGCTTTCCAATGCTTCGAACGGTGCGTCAAATAGACTCCTGGAACTCAAGTTATAGTGTTTTGAAGATTTATGTTGTATCGCTTCTGCCATCCATCGCCAGACGAAGCCCTTGCGTTGCTCGGTGAAACTTGCGTTGACAACACTTCTCCTTCTACGATTTTACATGGTTGGAGGCATTTCGGACCTCTGAATTCGATTCCGTAAAAAGTCCCGGTTTTAGAATTTGAAATCATATGGTTATATAACATTATTAACAGTCTATAAAAATTATTTTAAGGTCCTAACATCATACATCGATCAAGGATTCATTCATTCATTCATTCAACACATGGTTTTCTCCCAATTTCAGCAGTCCTTATCAAATTCAACACATATAACAAATACCTATCACACCTTAATCTGATATCAATCATAATAAAAGCGATTAAATCCCTTACCTTAGTTATTGGCAAACAATCTCTTTCAAGCTCCATCAGATGAATCTCTGTGCTCTTTCTGTCTCTTTGTGCCCTAGACTTCCTTTCTCCTCAGCGTCAGTTTTCACGATCATACAGAATGACCGTATAAACTCTCAAACCTCTTCCTTATACCAAACTTAACTTTTGGACCCCTAATATTTGTCTTCCCATCATGTCCTCACTTAGTCCATATTACTTTACCATTTAGCCCTTCTTGTTTCTACACCATAATTTCCTTTATAATAATAATTCTAAATATTATTATTAAATCCAATAAATCCCAAATAATTATTTAAATTCTAAATAATTATAAATTAATCAAATACTCCTCATATTTATTATTTCAACACTGCCCCACAACATACCATCACCAAACACCGTGATGCATCATATAAATCTTAATAATTTCCAAATAATCACAAATAACTAACAAAATAATTGATTATGCTTGGGATGTTACAATAACCCTTGGAACCAGTGTTAATACGAGAGGACAAGAAAGTATGGGTTACGAATGCTCTTCACACAAAATTTAATCTAGCAGTCGCTTTAAGGCTGACTCCTGGAAAAAAGATCCTTAAACCAAGTAGGGCCGACATTCCTCCTCACAAAGGGAGTCGTCGCTTCGAAAAAGGTAGTAGTTTCTATGAATAAATTAATATACTTAATAAAAACATACCTGGTCGAAGCTTCTTGAGGAGTGAATAGGGATAGCCTTAACCCCTCAATGGATTTGGTCGACAGGGAGCGTTCAACAACCTCTGATAGAGGAGAAGTCAGATGATGCTCAAAAGTAGCATTCAACCAATGTTGCAGAAACCAAAATGGTCCTGAGAGAGTTGGTCCCTTAGGATTTTCAGAAAGACTTTTGAGCCTTGAAGAAGCATCACCAAGGGTATGGTAGAGATAGGACAACAGGAACTTACCCAAAGAAATCTGTCGACCCTCACGGAGTTGAATGGCTAGAGGGATGAAACCTTTCGCCACTTGCAAAGACCTGGGACAAAACAAATAGTACGAAATCCAAAGAGTAAGAAAGTTAATATGTTCTTTGTCAGAAACATATTTAATTTGAGTACCGTGATGGTATTTAATGTACTATATAAGACTAGCTTTTGTGATGTGAAATTTAAGCTTCATCAATAGAGTGGGATCAAAAATTTCACCCAAGGGAGACAAGCCAGTAATATCGACTACGTCGAAGAGGGTTGGCGTTAACTTCCCACAAGGGAGTTGGAAAGTGTTGGTCGAGCGCTCCCAAAAGAAGATCAATGTTATGAACATACAAGGATTTATTTTATGAGCATTCTTCGACAGCTGGATCGCGTCGAAAATGTCAGATGCCTCCCAGATAGACTTCTTCTTAGCTTGGACTTTGTCAAGCTAGGCCAAATAATCTGAATTTCCAAGAGTAGGAGTAGAGCGGAAAGGCCTGGTAGAGGAATCCACAAACTTAACATCAAGCATAAAATCTTGAGAAAATGCGAGAGGTTTTGCAGGAGTATAATAAGGTAAAATTTCCTGAACTTTTTTAGGGTCATTTTTTGGGTTAGGGTATGGCCCGTGAAAAGCACAGAGTTTTCTAGAAACCGTGAATGAAATGAGCATTTGTTATTTCCAGGTTGTAGTGGTTCGAGCATTAGTGGATGTAGGTTATGGAATAACTGGCATATCGACGGTATTTGTAAGAGTAAAATCCATTGGATTAGTACCAATAGAAATGGAAGAGGAACCAAAACTTGCCATGTTTGATGTTCAGTAGAAAATACGGGAGACAGAGGGTTGGTTTTTTTCTTTTGTGAGCAAGATGAAAGGGATGAAGGCAGAAGAGGAGATTATGTAACCCAAAGAAGGGTATTTAAAGAAAATTCACACTCGTTGATCATCGACAAGTGGCACTAATCTAATGATGATGAAGCAAAGTGTCATAACCGGCAAAAAATATGAGATTCGCCACCATTAATTTTTATCCTAAGGACGGGGAAATAACGGGTAACCGTAATTTATACAGAGATTCTAAATTCGTAAATCAATTAGACGAATGAAAGGTGTTAGGCACCCTTAATCTCCCTTGTTCTCAAGGGGCTCCAGTTTTAGGTTTGTAAGTATTTGTTGGAAGCAATTTTGGTAAAATGCTGACTTGATAATGTTTTGCTAAATGTCTTGACATTTGAAGCAAACTGGTTTTGAATGATGTCAAAGCAGATGCCTTGACATCTGCCTCCTGATCTGAACGGGACTTAATATTTGTTTCCAATAATTTGTTTCTCGTTTTTATGCGCACCATTATTCAGGATCTGTGACTCATAGTTTGCGAAAAATATGGAGGAATATTTTTCTATTTGCATTATCCTTATGGATTATATCTTGGCCTATTTTCATGGAAATATTCAAGGGATTGGAATATTTGTTTTTCAGCCCAAGCCCACTGTTGCGCCTTTATAAAGACTTGCATCCTTATTCGTTTGACTGCAACTTTTGAAGAAGAATATATTCTTTTTGTTTTAGAAGTGTAAGTTTTTTTAATTGTAATACACTTTAAGTTTTGGCTTAATACTTGAGTTGTTAATTGTGCATCATTCATAAGCTTTTATGTATTGAATGATTGAAGTCTTTAAAACATAATATTTTTGTTGTTCTTCACTGTTAGTGATTGAAGGGATTTGAGGAGGGCCTCATACCTAGGTGTGTCTTAAGTAGAAGTATAGCACGGGTAGTAATTAAGTGATTAGATTGTAAACTGGTTGTTTACTGAGGGTCTATGAATTGATACTATTTAGTGGACTTGTCAGTGGCTTGGTAGCCTCCAGAGTAGGTGTTGTTGTACACCGAACTGGGTTAACAACCCCTTGTGTTTTTACTACTTTTAATATTGTTGCATTTTATATTGTCCTCAGATATTTGTTTCGTGACATATCCTTTGACATCACATATCTGATACCAGAATTACAATTGGTATCAGAACAGACATCCTACTCTATATCTGGGTGAGATTTAGGGAAGATATTTTCTAGTACTATGGACAAGGGAGGAGGATTTGTGAGTAGACCACCCATTATGGATGGAAGCAATTATGACTATTAGAAACAACGTATGGTGGCCTTTTTAAAAGTCTCTGGACAGTAGGGCTTAGAAAGCTGTCTTAAAAGGATGGAAACACCCTGTCAAATTGGGAGAAAATGGAGAACCTACTTTTGAGTTAAATCCAGAAGAAGATTGGTCTAAATAAGAGGATGAAATTGCTCTTGGAAATTCTAAAGCCTTGAATGCTATATTTAATGGAATTGACAAGAACATTTTTAGATTAGTGAACACGTGTGAAGTAGCTAAGCATGCCTGGGGGATTCTTCAATCTACCCATGAAGGCACATTTGTTGTACCCCAAAATTTTCCCTCTCACTTATCAATAGTTTGCTCACAAGATCTCCTTGGGCTCAAGACTGCACTAGGGTTTGATCAGCTCAAGACACCTCCTTAGGCACTAATGACCAAAATTAGGGTTTGATTTTGCAAAAGGATTTTTGAACTATCAATGCTTAATATGACTTTCATGAACCATTATGGACCCCCAAGATTACTCATGCCAAGTTTCAAGCCTTGGATCACATTTTTGCTCAGTCAATTGAGCAGTTGACCTAAAAATCAGTTGTATTGGGAGAAAAGTCAACCATGGCCAATTTACAGTCAAACTTCATAATTTTTTATCCACATCAACATTTTAAATCCATATGTATCATTTGATCAAGTTTGGACCACAATTCCTCAAGAAATTTGATCAAATCTCGAAAAGGGCAAAATGGTCAAAATTAGGGTTTTGACTGGGAAAGGGCAATTTCTGATTTTTGACCTAGCAAATGGTCAATTGGTTTAAGGCATGATCTCAAGGGTCCAATTGCATCATTTTGACCTAATGACATGATTCAAAACATTGCAAATCCATTGGATTAACAAATGAATTTTGCAGTCAACTGATCAAAAGTCAATTGTATATGGAAAAGTCAAACTTTGACTTTTTGGTCAAATTCAAGTGCCAAAGATCATAATTCATCAAAACATGTTAAAATATGAAACTTATTCATCAAGAAATCAAAAAGTCAAGATTTCATTTTGAAAAGTCAAAATTTCTAAACAGAGAAATTCTTCTAAGTGTCAAAAATTTCTTATTTTTTCATAACTTTGAAAAAAAATTTCATTATGATGCAAGATGATTCAAAGGAAACTTCCAACATGAAAGTTGTAGATATCCATGAAATCTATAACTTTTCTTCACACAACTTCTCCTAAAAGTGCTTGGATCTCAAGTTATAATTTTATGAATACATGCTCATGAACTAAAAAAAGACTTAGTGAAATTTTGCCCTAGTTAGGCAGATTTTTGACCTAACTTTATGGAAATTTTTCACATAGTTCCAAGGGGAATCTTCAAAATCAATTCAAAGATGAGTTGAAGAGAACATTGCAAGATTTCCAAAATGTCAAATAACTCCTTGATATCATTCTTGAGTAGGGAGAATCGAAGAGATGAAGTTGGTGTTTTGTCACTTGAATTATAGGTCATTTTCATGATGAACACAAATGCAAATAAATGTTAGGCTGCATAATCTTTGCTTTGTAGACCTCAAACTTGTCTGTCACTCCATAATTAATGGATTACACAAACGTTTGAGCTGTAATCCAAGTGATTTAAGCTTTATCCAATTCACATTGCCATTTTGGGAAGAAAGTTAACAATACCATTCTTGAAAAGCAAGCTTTATGCATAAAGTCCACTCTTGAGCCTCTAACTTGTTCCCTCTGATCACACATCATTTACAAAGTCAAAATAAAGTGTGTTTAAATCATAACCACTCTATCTTAGCAAGTACACAAGGCATTGAAACTTGTTTTCTCAAAAAATCACATGTTTAGCTTAAGGATGCAAAGTCAAATTCTGATTAACAACAAGTCTCCAAACTTGTTGCTTATAAATAGAAGCACTATTTGTGAGCTAGAACATGAGTTTGAACACCCTAAAATACACCAAAACTCTCTAAAATCATAAATTGCCCAAAAACTCCATTATTGCACAGTTTCTGACCTTGAACCTCAAACTCACATTTCCCTCGTGCGTTTCATGGCCTTTTAGTTTCTAAAGTTTCCTTGCATCAAGAGTAACTCATCCTTGTACCTGTTTCACTTCTGTAACACCAT
The DNA here is from genome assembly GCA_948472305.1 of Vicia faba. Taxonomy (NCBI): domain Eukaryota; kingdom Viridiplantae; phylum Streptophyta; class Magnoliopsida; order Fabales; family Fabaceae; genus Vicia; species Vicia faba. The sequence goes on from OX451739.1 coordinate 1,541,068,267, forward strand.
TTTCCCTGTCTTCCATAACCAAAAATAGAGCATCACAGTTGGACTTCTCCAGACCATTCCAGCCACTCTCAGCTCAAGCCAACCATTGCAGTAGCTTCCTAGAGGTCCAAGGAAGCTGACTTGATCATCAGCACTGCCTGAAACAAGATCAAATCCATTTCACGATTTCCAGTTTTGATAAATGAAGAAGTTACAGGTACACCGGCTGAAGGTTGAAGATGAAGTCATCAGGACTTGATTTGCCTTACATATTTATTGTTTTTTATATAAACGGATGTATAGCCACCCCAGTGGTAAAGCGCGTGCCTGTTTACCCCATGGTCCTGGGTTCAAGCCCCAGCGTGACCATTTTTACCTTTTTACATATTTTTGACATTTTCTGATTTGTTTGCAGGCGCTAGGCCCTTTGGGCCTGGCTCTTTTTTTTTTTTGCTGATTAACCCCTTATTTCACTTATACGCCCCTGGCCCAATTTTTTTTATTTTTTTTATTTCATTTTATTTTCTTAAATATTTTTCCTATTGTTAAAAAATCATAAAAAATATAAAAAAAATTAGATTTTTATTTTAACTTAGTTTATTTTATTTTTCTCACAAAAAATATTTTTTTAACTATACTTTATTTATTCTTTACTAACTAGTTTTGTAAATTTAATTTAAAACTAGGTTATTATTTATTTTCTTTTACACTAATTAAAATATATTTACTTTAATATAAAAAAGGGACAAAAATATTTTACAATACCATATATTATTTTCAAGACAAAAATACAAAAAATACTTTTTTTTCTAAACTTATTTTCTTTTAATCAACTAAATAGAATTAGGGTTTTATTCAAAAATCTTTTCTTAATTAGTTTAAGTTAATTTAATTTTGATTAATTATTTTTCTCTAATTAGGTTTAGGTTAAAACCCCTTTCATATAAAAATCCAAACAAAAATCATTTCTTTCCATTTGCATTTGTACTTTATATTTATTCATTTCCTTGTAAATTTATTCAATTTGGTTGTAATAGATTAATTAGGTTTATATTATTGCAATCCCCATTCACAAATTGTATATCCCCCTCCCACAAGTATTGTAATAGCGTAGTAACTTTAAATTCCACAATTTATCGCTTTATGTGCAAATGCTAGTCATTAGGGTTTGTATGGAAAGATTAAAACCAACCAAATAACAAACCCTAATTCAAGACAAAATCAAGCATGAAAACAATATACTTGCACACAAGCACCCCTAGGGTTATCCCACTTGGTTTCCTTATACAAAATGTCCATATTACACATGTAAGGTATCTTAGCAAAAACAAGCAAATACAAGATCATAGTCCCTCGATGACGCTATCTAAGTTGCCTTTCAAAATAATATTAGTCCCTAAAAGAAAATTCTAAGATACCTTGTAACATTACTAATCATGGCTATACGATGACCCACGCCCGTCCCGTTTACATCTAAAGATAGTGTTGCTTACCAAAAAAATGGTAAGACAACAATATCAAAGGAAAAGAAAATGAATAAGAAAGACATTTGAGTAGGTAGAATACTCCTAATTACTTGCTCAATTTCAAACAAAACATCCTTGATATTTTCAAAACAATCACATACACTTTCAAATATCTTACAAAATTGAAAACATTTTCAAAAGATCAAACATCTTTGTATACATTCTTACGAACAAGAATCATTATAAATATTGCCTAAACAATGGCCTATTTACAAAATACTTTCAAAAAACCACACAAAGCACAATTTCAAACAAAAGCAATTGATCTAGCAAGTAACTAAGATCCCACGGAAAACCATGGATTAAAAGGGTGCTAATGCCTTCCCTTTTCATAATGTACCCCCCGAACTCAAGAAATAATCTCAAAGGTCTTTCCTGTGCTTTTTCACCTTTCCTTTTGGATAAAAGAAAAGTCGGTGGCGACTCTTGCTAACCGCAACATTTGCAATCAAAAAACCCTCAAGTCAGTTCTCCCATCGTATCACAGAACTGGCGACTCTGCTGGGGAAAACTCTAAAAGAGGGGTTACCTTATGGATAGATCACATTTACTTTCTTACATTGTTTGACTTGTATGCTTTACATTATGGTTCTTTGTTTGGGTTTGAATCCTCTACCCGGATTTGGGATACATTATAGGTAAGTAGCAATACATTGTGTAAACTGTGCGGGGTATACCAACATGGTCTAAGCAATAGCTATGTTAGTGCGACATATTTGTGGGTACCGGTAGCCTTTGAGTTAATCAAAGAGAATATAGGGCCACTGAGTGATGTCCTGAAGCACTAATGAACTTTTAGAACCTTTACTTGACCAACTTGGCCTTTAGGATGTAGTGAGATGACCGGCTTTGGTGCAGTCTGAAGTTGGTAGATACTCGATACTACACTCATTGAGGTTTGGTTTCTTGGGATATTTCGGTCGCCATTAAAGAGGATTGTGCTGAAACAATGACCAAGGAAACAAACCAGTGATATTGAGCTCCTTAGAACTCGGTTACTATTACTAGGACATGTTTAAGCCAACTAAACTTCAAGAGGGTACTTACCTATAAAACTCCATGACAGCCTAAACCTAAGAATTTGTTTGTTTTGTTTGTATATGCATACTTGTACATAACATCATGAACATCATGAACATCATATACATCTACTAACCATTTCAAGGATTTTTGGGGATTCATCTTTGTTCTTGTTTTGTAGGATATGGATTCACTTCACAGGAAAACTATTCAAGTCAACCTTGTAAGAATCCCTCCACAACTTAAGGAGCTAGCTTCAAGGATTCTTGAAAACTCTCCATTTACTGAGAGACATGGTCGCCTACTCAACTTGGTCACCTCCAACACAGACGAGGACATGATGAAGGTGCTTTTTCAGTTCTTTGATCCTTTACACCATTGCTTCACATTTCCCGACTATCAACTTGTGCCTACTTTGGAAGAATTCTCCCAACTCTTGAGGATTACCATTATCAATCAACTACCTTTCAACGGTACGGAAAGAGAACCAAATCCAGAAGAGATTGCTCAAGCTCTACACTTGCACCCATCTGATGTGATAACTCATTGGGAAACAAGGAGTGGTATCAAGGGTTTCTTAGCGAAGTTCCTGTTTGAGAAAGCCCAAAGTTGTTGGAATTCCTTGGACTTGCAAGCCTTTGAGGAAATTGTGGCTCTCCTCATCTATGGGATGGTTTTGTTTCCAGATCCTGACCAACTCATAGATATCAACACCATCAAAATCTTCATATCCCTCAACCCGGTGCCTACATTGCTAGGAGATATCCTACACTCTTTTCACACTCGCACTATGAGGAAAAGAGGTGTTCTTATGTGTTGCACTCCTCTCTTGGAAAGATGGTCCATTTCTCATCTTCCCCAATCTGTATTAAAAAATGAGCAAGGTTCAAGGTGGTCACAAAGGTTGATGACGCTCAAACATTTGGACATTCATTGGTGCTCTCGATCCAAAGAGAATGTTATCATTTGCAACCGTTGTGGAGAATTACCTAATGGCCCTTTACTTGGAATTAGGGGAGGTATCACCTACAACCCATGCTTAGCCTTAAGACAGTTTGGTTACGCCCGAAGGGATGGCCCGCTGTTTATCCTGAATTTTGGTAAACAACCGTTGATCTTCTAAATCCTCTCACGGATCCAGTTACTTGCGAGATCGGTCAGATTGATCTCAGGACACGAGTGTCTTTATTAATCTTTTAACTTGATTGTTGTATTTAACATGTTTTATATATGAATACAAATGGCTTCGAATGTCGAATTAAAATGCATATAAAGTGAAAGTAAAATTCCTTCTAAACTTGAAATGGTAAAAGACTTAAGTAAATGTTACTAGAAATTCTGCAAAAAATAAATGCATTTATATTAAATGGGTGTATCATACGTACATCCTTAATAAACTCGTTTCTCTTTAACACTTGGTACTTTGACTAATTTCTGAGTAATTTATACAAAGATGTTCACCACCTCTAATCGAAATACTAAGGCCACTATTTATACTATTTCGACCCTAACGGTCTTCTACACGAATTAATGCCACGTTTCTGTTTGCATTTCTTCGACGAACTCAGAGCCTTCCACGCGTCCTTTCGAATAAGATCAAAATATTTGAATTTGAATCTCCTTCTTATCTTGAGCGCCAATCTCTGAAGACGGTCGAAAAAAATGTTGAAACCTTAGCCACATTTCGAATAACAATCTTTATTCAATAATTCGAATTGGTAAACCTTATCAACGAATTTTACTTAATTTGGATCTCAACCTTTATGGATTCACATAAATAAAGTAGTGGAATATTCTGAAGTATATTCGAGTTTAACTTAAAAACCCTTAGTCGAAATTTCCAGCTAACAAATTGCCCCCAAGAAATATTCATTTCGAAACAAGAAATGCATATTTTTTGCAACCTCTTCAAAATTTCAACTCCCTGAACATGCTGTCAATCTTTCAACTACTCTGACGTAATCCTCATGATGATCTTTAATCTCAAAATGTCAAATCACAGCATGGATATCTATAAATTCCATCATTAGCTACAATGACTAGTTCCTGTCTTGGAACTCACAAAACCGTCCATTAGCACGCAGGATCATGCTACACGTGTCCCACTAACCTGAGAAATTTAATTTCTCTTTCATCAAAACGGTTCAATTTCTTCCATATAAGTAATATTTTTAATATTTTTTTCTTTTTTCAATCTTATTCAACTTTCAAGCTTCTTCTTTCTCAAATCTTCAGCAAAACTTTCTTAACAAATTTTTTCTTATCTGCATCAATGGCGTCTCAAAGCAAAACTAAATCTGAAAAGGGTAAACGAAACAAAGACAATGTTTCCTCTCAACCCCTTCTTCAAATATCAGCACCATTAATGATTGGGAACCAGGAATTCGTTCCAACACCATCTTTGAAGAATGAGCAGATAGCCATATATTCTTCACAGGTATTAATTCCATTTACTCTTGGCTCTAAAACAATAGGGTTTATGGGTCCAATCCTTGATATAGAGAAATTACCTAAACTAAATTTTTTTTTCCAACTCACCATTCCACCAAACCCATTGCTAGCAAGACTAATGTAGTCATAAAAACTAAGGCAGGTGATGAACAGGATGTTTAAAAGAACCTTCCCCATGAAAAAAAAGAACTAATAAAAATTCGTTTAAATTTAGACTTTGTTACTGAAGTATCATGCCCCTTTAGATCAGGTCCGTCGAAAGACGACCAAAAGTATTTAGGTTGGTTAGCTAGGGTAGAAAAAGTAAAGCTAACTATCTGGAAGGAATTAGGGATTTTCGACTTGATTCATCTGTCAAAATATGGTCCTGAATATTGTCAATTAATGTTGACGGCTTCGTTGTACTTCTGGGATAGTACTTTTAACACGTTCCACCTTCCTTGTGGTATGGTTACCCAAACCCTTTTTGACGTTGCTTCCATCACTGGGCTTCGACCCACTAGAGAGACTTTCAATCCAACAATCGATAGTGAGGATACCATTGATTTCAGCAAAACTTCTCCCACATATAACAATTATATGGATCATTACATAGGAACCACAGATAAAGTTAATGATTAAGAGAACATTGCTTTCCTTGTGTTGTGGCTCTCAAGGTGTGTTTTCTGCTGCAAGTCTCTCCAAGTCGCTAGGAGATTCTTGACCTTTGCTAATCAATTGCATGTCGGTCAAAACAGTTTCTTGAGCGAATTGATTCTCGCTGGACTCTATGAAAGTCTTGGGGAGGCTTCTTCGAGACTGAAAGAATTCGAACCCCAAACCAACATCCTCCTAGCTGGACCTTATTGGCTATTACAATTATGGTTGAACTCCATATTCGAACCTTCTCTTTCAACCCACAATACTATTAACGAAGCCGATCCTGAGGTCAATAATAGGACTATTGAAGGAATTAGACTACTTCGACTGACCCCTAACGAAGGAGGGAAAAACTTGCCAGAGTGCTTCACCAGGAACCTTATGATGTTTGCGAGGAGGCACAAATACACTCCTTCGATGGCTCCTTTTGCTGCGAGAAGTCATTGCCCAGAATGGTTTACCAGACCATTATTGAATCTTTCGACTGAGCAACAGGTGGAATCCCTTCAAATCTGGGAAGCCTTTCTTACTCCTAGACTTCTCCTTACCAGGATTATGCCTAAGAAAACCCAGGATATTCTGCTCACCTACCTGCCGAACTTCGTAGCAAGACAATTTGGCCTTTGCCAGATTCTACCAGAACCATTATATCATAACAAGAGTGGTATTTGCCACAGAGGGATGAACTTTAATAATGTCGAAGCCCAAAGCATCATTAGAAAATTCACCGGCCTTTTCCATATCACTCTTGTGCCCTTTACCCCTTCATACTACTGCACTAAAGACTTTGAAGACTGGTGGCAAAAATATTATTCCTCCAGCATGTGCAGTGTCAAAGACTTCCAAAAACATCTAACAAAAGCCTTTGCTTCTGTGCAGGACAAGACGAAGAAAGGTACGGAACAACACATCAAGGAGATCCAGGCATTCCAAAAATACTTTGAAACTTTTTACAATCCCACTGATCTTGGTCGAACCATTCGAGACGCAACTGTGACCTTGAACGAAAAATTTACAGCAAAACTCCCACGTTTACGCATACCTTCTTGTGTCACACCTGAGGACGGATATGACTTGGCTTTCCAATTAGAGCCCCCAAAATTTCCCAGACTGCCTTCAGCGGACTTTGCTTTGGCCTGGTGTCCACCTTATCCACTATAGTTATCGATGAAAGAGGATTTTAAAGTCATGAGGCAAGATGCACTTAAACTTGAAAAACGAGTGGTTGCGACCAAGAATAGTTTGTATAGTTTCAAAGGATTCCTTCATCTGGATTTAAAACATGTCAGGATGGACATTCCAGAAAGTGAAGGTTTGGAAACCATGGACTCTTTGGTTACTTCGAATTCAATTATTTTCTTCGAAATAATCTCTAACCATCGCTCCCTTTACAGCTATTGAGAGAAAGCACACCAAAGTGGTGAAGGCTACTACATCGACAGGGTCTGCGCAAGCAGCCCCAATATCAAAGCCTTCAACAACTAGCATTCCTGAAGTGGCTAGAGAAGTTAGCAAGACCAACAAGGTAAGCTTATACTTTTTACTTATTTTTTACCTACTTGTTGAATCATGCATTGATTTGTGGTTTTTCCATTTTTGTTTCAGGATACCGGAAAACCTCCATTGACTCCAAAAAAGAGAAAACTAATAAGCGAGTCCACCTCGACACCTTAAAAAACCAACACCATGCCATCTGCAGACCTTACCAAAGCCAAAAAGAAGACGAAGAAAATAAAATCCTCCACTGCAGGTTCTCCTTCGAAGGAAACTTGTACCAAAAACCAATTCCTTCCAAGTCCAAAAAAGAAAAAAGATAGTGTGGCCTCACTTGTAGCCCGAGTACTTGAAGAAATCGAAAGTGGTAACTCCAGCCCTGGGGCTGAGGGAACAAAGGTAATTACATTTATAAATTTTTCTTTTTAAGTCAACTTTCAAATCAATCAGATTTTAACCCATGTTTCATTTCGCAGGAACAACCAATCACCCTTAGTGAATCTCCAGTTCAGCATGGGGTTCCTCACAACGCCAGCATGCCATCTATCCCACTTTCCTCAGCGAAAGTCTTAAACAAAGGCTCAACCACTGATGTGCACATGAAAGATCTCCAAACAGAAGACTCTGACTCTCCTCAATCACCACAGAAATCGAAGCGACAAACAATAACAGACAAACAAACCGATATTGCTGCTCAATGGGAACCTATTCGAGCCAGTTCAGACGATACTTCATCTGCTGATGTTTCTCCGAAGGCTAACAAGGGGAAATCTGATGAAGAGGAATATAATAGTGATGCCAATGAGTGTGCTGATGAAGATAACATCATTTCACATGAAGATACCAACATGGATGACACTGAGGACCAAGACCAACAAATCCAAAACATTCCAACTTCATCTGAAACTGAGAATCCTACGGCAAAACCTCCCAACTCCAAAGTTACTAAAGATGCTCTTCCTTCCGTCGAAGAAATGGAGATTTTGAAGTAGACGAACCCTATGCAGTATATCAGACTTTTTAGATCCATAAAAGACTTAATGACAGAAATTCCTTGCCCCAGCCAAACTACTGCTTCAAGTGAAACTTCGACTACAAATCCAATGAAGCATTGCTTTAGAAAATCAAAGACACAATCTTTGGGGTGGATTTATTTGAACTGGTGAAGACAAACGCAACTGCAGGTATCGTTATGAGGAAGCTTATCCATAAAGTTGATTTGGGGAAATGTCCCCCTGAGATTGCTGAGGTTCTGATTGATTTGACCATGCTTATCAATAACTTGGAATATGACTTTCTCAGAGAGAAAGATGTGGATTCCAAACTCACGGAGAAGAAAAAACTTCAAGACTTGAAGTGGGTGAAAGATTTTGAGTTATCAGATAAGGTTGAGAAGCGCGAGAAAGCCAAAGAACTTGCCCAAAAGGAGCAAGACAAGATTTCTTCTTCTATTGCCCTCTGGAGAAAGCAGATTGAAGAGCTGCAGCAGAAAATTTCTAAGGCTGAAAAATGTGATCAGGCTCTCGAAGCAGAGAAAAATGACGGAGCCAACGAAGAGATGAACCAAAGCATCCAATGTATTGATGAAGCTAGGTGCTTAGAAGGAGAAGTAACTGCTCTTCGAACTGTAAAAGCCTCCATTGTCTGCAGGCTAGGCTTCTCCAGGGCCAAATATGATAAGACGAAGACCAACCTACCTTTCTGATAACTTGCATTTTGACCAATTTTGATTCTCGTTTTTTGTTGTTGTTCTATAGGCCAAAGAGCCTTATGCTGTAATTTCGAACAAAGCCAGTTTGGCACTCCAATACCATGTTTGGCCCTGTTACTTGTTATTTTATCTTTGTTACTCTGTCGAAATCTTTAGATCTTGAATGAAAGGCTTATATTTTTTACAAATACTTACCATTAATTCTTAAGATCCTCTTGTCTTCTGCCAGTTCCTCAATTTCGTAGGCATTATTAGTAAAGGTTCTGATGATTCGAAATGGGCCTTCCCAATGTGGGGACCATTTTCCCAACGACTTATTTTTCCTATCCATTGGAAAAATTACTTTCCAAACCAAATCATTGCTCGAAAAGATTTTATCCTTAACCCTTTTGTTGTATGCTCTGGCTACCCTTTCTTTTTGTCTTCTCTAGACTTCTAGAGCATACAGTCTTTCTTCGTCCAAATCTACTAGTTCATTCATCATTGCTTCCCAATAGAGATCTGAAGGAATCTCATTTTTCCTTTGAACTTTGACTGATTGTAAATAAATTTCTACTGGCAAGACTGCATCATGCCCAAATGTTAGACGGAATGGAGTTTTATTGGTTGCTTCTTTGGGAGATGTTCGACAGGACCATAGAGCTTGATCCAGGGTTTTGTGCCAATTTTTTGGCTTTCTTCCCACGTGTCTTTTGATTAGCCGTATGATCACCTTATTAGCTGCTTCAACTTGCCCATTGGCTTGTTCATAATAAGGTGTCGATGTTAACAATTTGAAACCCATTTCTTTAGCAAAGTCCTGCATCTTTCGACTAGTAAACATTGATCCTTGATCAGTTGTAATGGTTTCTGAGATTCCAAATCTATACACAATATGCTTATGTATGAATTCGATAATGACTTCTTTGTCGACATTCACCAGAGGTATTGCTTCTACCCATTTTGTGAAATAATCTATTCCTACCAAAATGTACTTCTGATTTTTTGACGATGATGGTTTTATTTCGCCAATTAGATCCAATGCCCAACCCCTAAAAGGCCATGGCTTGATAATTGAATGAAGTTCACTCGTAGGGGCATGTTGAATTCCTGCATGAACTTGACATTCTTGGCATCCTTTGGCGAAATCGATACAATCTTTCAAGATTGTAGGCCAATACATACCATATCGAAACAGCAGCCACTTCATCTTGTTACCCGCTTGATGGGCTCCACATGCCCCACTATGTACGTTGGATAGTTCTATGTAAGCCTCACTTTCCCCTAAACATTTTAATAAAACTCCCTCTGGGGTTTTCTTAAACAATCTGTTGCCTATTAACACATAACTTAAGGCTCTATATTTTACTTTTCTTTCTGCATCCACTGTTGGATCCTTCAAATAGTTTATTATTGGACTTCTCCAATTTGTATCTGCTAAACTATCTATGGATAAAACCTCAAAATATGCATCATTCACATAACCTAGCCTTGAATTCTTTAAATTTGTTAGAGAAAGTTTAGTTGCTAGTACCTTACCACGTACTTTGATTAGGCCTTATAGTCTTTCCTTCGACACTTTATATCCTGAAGCTATCTGAGCCAGATCATTTGCTTCTTGATTCTTTAGTCTGGGGATGTGTTTGATGTCTATGTATTCGAACTTTCGAAGCAGCCTATTTGCCAACACAAAGTAGAACATCAAGTTTTCTTTTATGCACTTGTATTCTTTGGTGATTTGCTTGATTACTAACTCAGAATCTCCCATTATTTCGACTCTAGTTGCCCCCAATTCCAATAAAGTCTCAAGTCATGCTATGAGTTCTTCATACTCTGCTTCATTGTTTGAGCAACAAGAACCAGTTATCTTATACTTTAGCTTTGTTGGAATTTGATCTGGAGAAATAATCAAGATTCCAATTCCAGTTCGATTTTTGTGTGTAGAGCCATCAAAAAATAATTTCCACGGTTCTGGTTCCACAAAGTTTTGGGATACTCTAACCACTGCATGGTCGACAATGAAATCAGAGAATACTTTCCCCTTCATTGCTTTCAAAGGCATGAAAGTTAAAGAGTACTCCTTTAAAGCCAAAGCCCATTTACCAATTTGACTGTGCAAAATTGGTTTGGACAACATATGTTTAATAACATCGAAGTGTGAAGAAACGAAAACATCAACTGGCTTTATATAATATTTTAATTTTGTACATGAGAAGTATAGACAAAGACATATCTTTTCTATATCGCTATATCTAGTTTCTGCATCATTTAAGACCCTACTTAAGTAGTAAATGGCTCTTTCGGCACCATTATCATCTTCTTGGGCCAACATGCTTCCAATCATTTTGTATGACGCTGAAATGTACAATCTCATGCACTTGTTTCTTCTTGGAGGCGAAAGAATCGGTGGATGCACCAAGTATTTCTTGATCCTTTCGAATGCCTCCTGATGTTCTTCGTTCCAAACAAAGGCCTCTTGTTTTAATCGTAAGAGTGGGGAAAAGGTTTGAGTTCGACCACTTAGGTTGGATATAAACCTTCGTAAGAAATTTATCTTTCCTAAGAGTGATTGCAACTCTTTCTTTGTTGATGGCGCCTTTGCCTCCAAAATTGCCTTTGTCTTGTTTTGGATGATTTTTACACCCTTCTTATGGACCACAAAGCCCATAAAATCACCTGTCTGCACAAAAAATGCACACTTAAGGGGATTCATTTTTAGGCCATGCTTTCTCATTCTTTCGAATAATTGTCGAAGGTGATCCAAATGGATTGGCCCTGGTATAGATTTCACCAGTATGTCATCAATATAAACCTGCATAAAGGTCTCAATAAAGTCATGGAATATTGAATTCATCGCCCTTTGATAGGCTGCCCCAGCATTTTTTAGGCCAAAGGGCATAACCACCCACCCATAGGTACCTATTGTGCCAGGGCATCGAAATGTTGTCTTTGGAACATCTTCTTATGCAATAAAAATCTGGTTGTATCCTGAATAACCATCTAACATACTAAGGTATTCATAACCAGCAGCAGAATCTACTAACATTTCAGCCACAGGCATTGGGTATTCATCTTTAGGAGTAGCTGAATTTAAATCACGAAAATCTATGCATACTCTAAGAACCGTTTTTCTTAATTACAGGAACTATATTAGTTATCCATTCGACATACCTTGTGGTCCTGATGAACTTGCAACAAAGAAGTCTTTCAACTTGCTCTTTTATTTTTGACAAGATTTCTGGTGCGAATCTCCTTGGGCTCTTCTTGATGGGCTTTTTGCCGTCCTTTATTGGTAGCTTCAATTCGACCAGTTCCCTGTTTAAACTAGGCATTTCGTCATAGTCCCAGGCGAAACAATCTTTATACTCCTTGAGCAATTGGATCACTTCTGCTCTTACTTCTGGGTTCAATTTTGCACTGACGTACGTTGGCCTCCTTTGAGTTCCATCTCCTAGATCCACTTCCTCGAGAGGGTCTTATGCCAGCATCTTCGTGTTTGATGCCGCCGGATCCTTCTCGAACCCCAAAGGCTCATCGTCATAGATGGCATCAAGCCTTTGGTCTTTGTCTTTGACAAGTGTGTCTTCGTCAGGTGGTTCAGGTTTGAAGAAAATTCTTGGCCCCTTGTTGTGAATCCCTTCAACCTTGGCTTCAACAGCCATAATTTTAACTTCGGCTTCCAAAGCCGTTTTCATCCTATTTTCAGCCAAATAGGCCGAAATCTTCTTAAAGTAAGAAGAGTAAGACATGGACATAGTCTTTGTTTTCCTAGCCAGTTGGCCGTATTCCTGGGACTCCAAGCACGTCTTCGTCAAGTCCCATGTTTTCCTTGTCCCAATAAAATCCATGTGTTGGGTGAAGGGTAAGGAAATACATTGCATTATTACTTGGTGCTGATGCACCTTCCGCTGCAGTGCATGGCCCAATGTTGGCCAAGTTCTTGTCGAAATTCCTTCTACCGACATGATTAACCTAAGCCATGAAATAGCTTTGGTCTGCTTCTATGTTTTCGAAAATCCCATCATCTCTCCATATTGCCACCCTTTGGTGCATTGAGGATGGAACTGCCCCGATTCCATGTATCCATTCACGGCCTAGAAGAAGATTGTAATTTGTCTTCGCCGCAATTACCATGAACATGGTGGGTCTTGTTATGGTACCTACAGTTAATTCTACTTGGACCACTCCTAGAGTTTGTCCTATTTTTCCTTCATAGTTTGACAGCACCATGTTCTGTGGTTTGATGTCGGTGTCGAACATCCAAATCCTCTTCAATAGGAATTAAGGCATCAAGTTCATTGCTGCCCCCACCATCCACCATAACTTTGTTGATGCCCACCTGTTCAATTTTAGCCCTAATAAATAAAGGCTTAAGGTGTTTTTTCATACCTGCATCTGGCCTTTTAAAGAAGGCGTTCTACTCTTCAACAGAGCCATTATTCATGACATAGTAACATACAGGTTTGTGTTTTATCATTTCCAATTCGTCAGCCTCTTCGGATTCTTCGACCTCAGTAACCTGGTCGTACTCATGTGGTAAGACAGAAACCACATTGCAATTTATTTGCAAAGAAGATTCTCCATCGGAATTGAAGCTATATATTGACATATCTTCATCATCTACTAGCCCATTATTGGCCAGGTCGTTGTTGTCCCCTTCGCCAGGGACCTTCATCTTGGTAGGAGAGAGATGTTTCCTCCCTGTTGGGAACTTCTTTTCCATTTCTTGGACAATCGAAGTTTGGTTGGTACTTGACTCGCCAACTTCTTTGTTTGTAAGCTCCCTTTAGGCTTTCTTGTTTCTCTGGTGTCGCCTCCATTGGGACCTAGACATGGGGTTCTTCCCCTTGTAGTTCTCCGACACGTGAGATTGTTGTTTGTTGGAGCGAAACTGCCTCCTGAAGGCCCATGCAGTACGTCCACCTTCTTCGAAGTTTCTCCACTTCAACTTTCCTTTGGCTTCAGTTCTGTTTTGTCCTGCTTTCAGCCATTTTCTCGTCGGTATGTTTGTTGGGGGCTTAAATGTTGCCTGTTTGCGTGCCCCGGGGTGTGGGCTATCTGCCCTTTTGGGGATGCCTCTTGAATTATTTACGTAGTGTTCCTTATTCCAACTTTGATTGTTCCAACACTGGGATTATGGAATCCTTTTGTAAGCTTCAGCAGTCTTTCTGTCATATAGCGCGTTGCACCATGGGCACATAAGTACTTCTGAACCCATTTTGTGACAACGAACTAAGAATCCCATGAGACTTTCTCCCACCTGGGGGTAAGGTAAGAGTTCCTTCTCCCTTTTCTAGTTGTTTCAGGCCTTCTCTTGATAGACCCTTTGGTAGGTAGTAGTCGCTCCATGATCATTCCTGATGCTGCACCTTGGGCACACAAGACCCTTTGGGTTCTTCGAGTGACAATGGAATAAGTAATCCACCAAACTCACCTTTTGGCCGCCTGCCTTCATCTTTTCATTCTCCATTTTGAGTCGCTTTTCTATCTCCTCCATTTCTGGGGAGAGTCGGTTCAGGTCCACCATGTTCACCTCGAATTTTGGACCCTTAGCAAGTTTCATTTCTTCGAACTTGACCATAAGACCATCAATAGTCCTGGTATTCATTGCGCCATCAGTAGCGCTTGTTTCCTTCTCCGCCATAAGATCATCAACAAATCCTGGCTCTGAGGCTTTCTTAGACCCCTGGTTTTATTCTGGTTGCAACCCTTCGACTCTAGCAATGTCCACCATGTTGATGGAAGCAGGCTCAGCAAAATTGGTCTCAGCAACCTGCATAGGGTCAGCATCAATCCTCATTTGAGGTTTGGGTTTTTCCCCAAACTTCAGCCTTCCATCCTGAATTTCTTTTTGTATCAGATCCCTGAAAAGAAAGCATTATGAGGTTTTGTGGCCTAAGAAATTATGATACTTACATAAACCCCTTTTCTTCCGTTGTTCTAACGGAGGAATTTTAGCACCAGGGGGCACTATCATCTGTCCATCTTTAACTAGTAAGTCGAAAATTTCGTCACACTTGGTGATGTCGAAAGTATAAGATTTTATTGGAAATTTGTCGCTCCTTTATGGTTTGACAGGATTTTTCTCATTCGCATGAGTCAACATTTTGCAAGGGTACGGTGGTCCTTGCTTCAACTCTGCAAGATCTATTTCGTGCTCTTCGACTTCTGAGAAATCCTCTTCGAATTCTCTTTTGTCTGAGCAGGCTTTGATATAAGCCACTCTTTCTTTTCTATGACTTTGCTTCTCCCTAGCCTTTTCGATCTTCAAAGGCTCAACTTGTCGAACCCTATCAGCCAATTGCGCCATATCCCTCAAATAATGGGGATCTAACTTTTTCCTGATAGAAAAGTCTAAACCTCTTGCTGCCATTTCGACCAACTCGTGTTCTGGCACTTGTGTGAAGCATCTTGCCTTCAACAAATGAAATTTGTTGAGGTAATATTCTATGGGCTCACTAAATTTTCGCTTGACATTTTCCAATTCGCTTAGACTAATCTTGGTTTGTCCTGCATAAAATTGTTCATGAAACAGCCTCTCCAAACGAGTCCAATCAGGGATGGAGTTCGCCGCGAGGGTGGTAAACCAAGTAAAAGCATTTTTGTCAGCGAAGAAGGGAAGTATTTAATCCTTAATTTTTCATTATTTTCTATATCTCCCGCCTCTGTAAGGTATCTGGCGATATGTTCTATGGTAGATTCGCTAGTGTCGCCAGAAAATTTGGTAAATTTGGGTACTTTCCATCCCCTTGGCAATTCAGTTTGTTGAACATATTCTGATAAAGGGGATGTATAATTTGGTCTACACATGCCTAAGTTTACCCCATTTCGTTCCATAATCCTTTCGACTAAGGATGCTAGGTTATTGTTTCCCACCATATCATTCTGTCGACAGCCCTGAAGGATTTCATCAGGATCTTGGTTTCAATTCACCAAAACTACCCTTCTCCTTGGTTCCTCCCTAGGGATAGCCTGTTGGGGTCTGGGTGGTTCCTCCCTTCGAATTGGTTGTTGGACTTCAACTTCAGGGTGAATCAAAGGTTAGGCCTGGTTTATGGTTGGCTCTTCTTGGAATATGATGCCTTGATTCTCCTTTACCCATATGGGTTGTGGGGGTGACTGTCGAACTGCTTCTCTGGGCGCACCAAAGAAATCCGCAAGACGCCCTATTTACGCTGCCATCTATTGGTTTGCTTGGGCATTTTGCAAGTTAGTTTGTGTAGTGCTTTAAATTAAAGGGTTGAAAATCGTACCCATCTGTTGGGCCAATACGCCAAACATCTCGTGGTTGCTATCATCCATTTGTTGCCTTATGACTGCTTGTGTATTTATGGTGATAGCAGGTATTTGGATTGGCTGCGAATTATTTCTAGCCATGTGGTTTATCCCAGACCCTAATCCTTGCAATGGTGATAAAGTAGATGTTAGGGGACGGGTGTATGTCGACGTATTATTTTGAAATCCCATCATGAACGAAGTTGGCATGCCATATATAGGATCTGATGTTGGGATTGTAAATCCTTATGGAAAAGTTCTAGACATACCTATCGAGGCCTGGGTGTTAATGGTGGATTTTGATTGGCCATAGACACAATGGTATGTTCGTTATGGGTGTTTGATGATAGAGATGAAGCATTTGTATTTTGGGGTATAACTGCAGCGCTTGTTGTCGAAGGGATCGTTGTAGTCCCTTGACTCGCCGTCATCACTTCGTTTGTATTCGAAATACTGGTATTTCCTCCCACGGGAGGGTGAACTTGTTGCGCATCACTAGTGGGTGGGTTAGCCATTCCCCTAATGTGTTGTCCTTTTGGTCTAGGATTTGTATTGTTGGCTAGTTTTCCACTTCTCAATCTAATGCAATAAACAAGTTAAAACTAAGATGGATAAAGACACAGGTCCCACTGGGTGTGCCAATTTGTTTACCCTGAATTTTGGTAAACAACCGCTGATCTTTCAAATCCTCTCACGGATCCAGTTACTTGTGAGATCGATCAGATTGATCTCATGACACGAGTGTCTTTATTAATATTTTAACTTGATTGTTGTATTTAACATGTTTTGTATATGAAGACAAATGGCTTCAAATGTCGAATTAAAATGCATATAAAGTAAAAGTAAAATTCCTTCTAAACTTGAAATGGTAAAATACTTAAGTAAATGTTACTAGAAATTCTGCAGAAAATAAATGCATTTATATTAAATGGGTGTATCATACGTACATCCTCAATAAACTCATTTCTCTTTAACATTTGGTACTTTGAGTAATTTATGAGTAATTTGTACAAAGATGTTCACCACCTCTAATCGAAATACTAAGACCACTATTTATACTATTTCGACCCTAACGATCTTCTACACGAATTAATGCCACATTTCTGTTTGCATGTCTTCGATGAACTCAGAGCCTTCCATGCATCCTTTCGGATAAGATCAAAATATTTGAATTCGAATCTCCTTCTTATCTTGAGCACCAATCTCTGAAGACACTCGAAAAAAATGTTGAAACCTTAGCCATATTTCGAATAACAATCTTTATTCAATAATTCGAATTGGTAAACCTTTCCAACAAATTTTACTCAATTCGAATCTCAACCTTTATGGCTTCACATAAATAAAGTAGTGGAATATTCTGAAGTATATTCGAAATTTCCAGCTAACACCCGCATGAGATGCTGATTCAAGGTTTGGTATTTGACTACAACAACGACAATCAAGGTCTTCGCCAGATATTTATCCGCGCTTGGAGGATGTTAAACAAGTTGGATAGCAAGACTTTTGGGACAAGAATTCCATCCCTCTTGAGCCTTACCTCAAATGGGTACGAACTCGTTCTCAGAGTCTTATGATGCCTTACCCTTCCATTCTCCCGATAATCATTGAGCCTGTCATGGAGGGAGATGTTCCATACACTATCCTACATCCTGATATGCCCACCTCTCTTGAAGACCTACAAAGGGATTGGATACAACTCAAGGGGGAGCAAGATACTTTCGAAGCCCAATTCTACGCAAGCGAGAAGAAGGTTTTGGAACTCACTAGACTACTTCATGAGGAGCAGACTCTGAATGCCTACATCGCACCAAAGAGGATGCAAATTACCTTTTTATCTTAGAGTTTTTGTATTATTTTGCCCAAGGGGAATTGATGTACTCAAAGCTTTAACTTATTAATATAACGTGTGTTTCCTTTTTGCCTAAAACAAATTTGAATCTTTGAAATCCTTGAAATCATTACATATGAATATATCATTCATCATAACATAAGCAGGTATTTTGCAACAAGTCTCATCATCTCTCTACTGTTTATGTCAGTAAGATGGATCTCGAAAAAACAATGAAGGACCTCCAAGCTCAGAATACATAGTTTCAACAGTTGCTCTTGACCCTAGCCAAAGGACAAGAAGAGTTGAAGACTTTGCTAGCTGAGGAGAAGAAAAAGAAGACAAAGAAGGTAACCGGAGTCCTAAACATGGGAAGAAGATTTCATGGGCAGACAAGAAGAACCCTGGATTTTGCAACGACATTCGGTGAAAGAGACAATTAAGATGGGAAAGGCAAGGAAACAGTTGTCCCGTCAGAATCAGAAGAGGAAGAGGAAGAAGAAGACTATTCTGAAGAACAATACCCTCCAGCTGATGACAAGTATAAACATCTCGAAGAGCGTTTGAGTGCGATGGAAATCCAAAAAGTTCCTGGCTTGGACTTTGAGGAATTGGGGTTTGTGTCAGGGATTGTCATTCCTCCCAAATTCAAAGCACCTGTGTTCGCCAAGTATGACGGAGTCGCATGCCCTAAAATGCATCTCCGGTCCTATGTAAGGAAAATCTAGCCTCATACCGCTGACAAAGACTTATGGGTACACTTCTTCCAAGACAGTTTGTCTAGAACTCAACTTGACTGGTTTTACCAACTAGAAAGAGCCAACATTCACAACTGGGAAGATCTTGCCGTAGCCTTCTACAAACAATACCAATACAATGCTAATCTTGCCACTACTCGTACTCAACTCCAGAGTATGGCCATGGTTCCCAATGAAGGTTTCAAGGACTATGCGCAAAAATGGAGAGATTTAGCCGAAGAGTTCAACCCCTCTATCTGAGAGAGAATTGGTAGACATGTTCTTGGGCACCTTGTCTGGTTCAATCATTTAATTGGAAGTTCATCGGTAGGTTTTACTGAACTGATATTGACCGGAGAAAGGGTAGAAGCCGGTATAAAAAGTGGAAAGATTCAGAAAGATACATCCTCTTCTGCAGCTGTAAGGAAGCCTTTCATCGGAAAGAAAGAAGTGGTTGCCGTTTATCCTCAGAGAAATCAAGATAGGGCCGAGCGTCGACCAATGGTGGGGGCTGTGATGATCCCTAAACCTGTGCCTGATCAACAAAGAAACAATCAACCAAGGATGGAAAGACCGGTCAGGCAGTTCACCAGAATTAACATGACCCCATCTCAAGTATCTCCGCATCTATTAAGATCCAATTTGGTGACCTTGAAAGAAGCTCTGAAAAACCCCAACACAACATCTCCTCACTATCATACCAATGCCCGTTGCGCATATCACTCTGAAAGTCCCGGCCATGACACTAATAACCGTTGGGCTCTAAAGAACAAAATACAAGATCTCATTGAAGCAAAAGAGATTGAATTCGATGCGCCCGAAAAGCCAAATGTCATTTCTGCCCCTATGCCCAGACATGGCCATAATACCAATGCCATTGAAGAAGAAATGTTTGTTACTTCAGTTGATGAACTTATGACCCCATTTTTTACTATTAAACTGAACTTGTTGAATGCCGGTGTGTTCCCGGGCTGTGATGAAGTTTGCCATTTCTGTTTGTCCTCACCAACCAGCTGTCCTTTTTTTGAAATCAGACGTTCAGTTCCTAATAGATAACAAAGAAATTTTATTCGAGAAGACTTCTGTTCCACCTGTTCCTTTTGAAGATGTTTCTATCATTACCATTTTCACCAATTCTTCCAGGGTCTCCACCAAAAGACCCGTTAGAATTACATCAGTTCCAAAAGCAACTCCTTTAATAATTACAATGCCTGGACCAGTCCCATATTCGTCAGACAAAACCATACCATGGAATTATGGAGGGGATGTCTACTACCACGGCATTAAGCAGGACTGGCCAGCTGTAATACCCTAAATTTGTCCTACCCTTTTACTTTTATCTGGTTTATGCATTGTCGCGCTTTTCTCATGTACATATCTCCATTAGGTCATTTAACATTGCATACATTCGCTAACAACATAACTTCGCAAGGGGTCGAGAACCTTCAAGATTAGGGTTTTATCAACTGGATAAGGTGTATATGTTCAATAAAGCCTGATTCTTCTGGTTATTTTTCAAGGCAGTGAAATTGTGGAATTAGGGTTTTTGTTCGTGGATGTTATAGATCTTTCCTTCATCAGGCTACAAGGTCATCCTCCATTAAGAATTCATCAAACACAAGTTGATTAGGGTGTCACATCTTCTATATTCAAATTTGTAGTATCTATTAACTGAGGTTCATTGGGCTTCATATTATGTTTCTTTCTATACTTCGAGGCGCCCTCAAGACATTGTTGTTGTCCATGAAGTCAAGATATAGTGTGGATTAGATTGTAAAATGCAAGTTGTGGAATATAGCATGAAGTTGTAAGTCCATTGAGTTCAAAACTTCATCGTTCTTTCGAATACTTGTTACCTCACATCGCAAGTAACTTGGCTTACTGATGATTATTGAATTGGATTCGTTAAAACTTTTAATCATGCTCAGATTTGATTTTGATTCAAGATAAGGGTGAGAGATTCGTTCATATGGTTTCTAGGAAGATTCATCCATTCAAATATCATTCAAGAGGGATATATCTTGATAAGAAGATTCAAGTCTCTTTTGATTACCTTGCAAATATTTTGGATTCATACCATGATTATTTGAATTCATACAAAAGCCATTTCATTATGTGGAAATAAAGTTAACATATATTCCAATATGTATTCAAATACATAAAAGTCCAAATTCCATTACAATTATACACAACATCTATACATTTTTACCAAAACCTATCCTAATTTTCAATCATTCTTCATGCTTCAACCTTTAACCAAAACTTCAAGCTTCCAAAACTTCGTGTTGTGCGTCTTTGTTCTAACTTCATATCATCTCCAAACTCATTCAAATCCTCACTTGGTGTTTTCCTTTTGCCTTTGCTTCCTAATAGCCCTGATATCCAAACATGAACCTGCACCAAAAAATCAACAAAAATATGATTTAATTTATGATTCCAAAATTAATCAGAAAATCATATTTGCTACCCTGCACGAGAGAAAAACCAAAACAAAATTGCATTCCCTAACCATTTTCTAAACAGCCCTGCACATCAGAAAGACCATAACAGAATTTCCAGCTCAGCAGCATCCAAAAACTTTCTAACAGAAAATATGAGAATATTCCAGTTCAATTTTAATAACAAACCCCAACCAGCCCTGCCAACCTTCTAACCATATAACTAACTTCTATAACTGATTCCTAATAGAATTTCAAACTTAACCAATCTCAAACAGAATAACAAAACCTCCTAACCTCCATAACAAACAAAAACAGAATTTTATAAAAGCTCCCTCCAACTCTCTCGTCATATATACATAATCAGATTCACAACAGAATAGATAATAAAAGAACGCATGGATTTTTGATTGAAAAAACCAGAAAAGTCAGTTTATCAACACAGAGAAAACTACCAAAAATCTATCTATCTATTCACTACATGATTCATACAGAAAATAGAGAGAAAAAACTCACCAGAAAACGTTCTACTCTCTGCATAATTTTCATCTTCATTGAATCTTCGACATCTTCTGCAAATCTCCTATTCAATCTTCAGCATTTCATCATCATGGCATCATCGTTACAACTTCAAAATCTCTTGAGTCTTCAATCTTCCATCAAGCAACAACACCGCCACAATCAAGAAAGACAAATTCACACGATCAGATAAATGCACAGAAAAGCAGATAGAAAAATCAGTGAAAATATTTGGGAAGCTCACCACAGAGAAACATCCAAAAATCGTTCCATCTACAACCTCATAACATAACCTTCATCATCTTCACATAGCTTCATCTTCATGCGGTTTTTTGCATCAATGTCTACAACAACCAAACGCACAATATCACAGATCGATCAACACAACACAACTACAACAAAAGCTTTGCATAAATAAGATTCGCACAAGAAGGAGAATCAAAAACAAAATTCGTACCTGAGCACATACGATCAGATTTCCTTCTCGTCCGTCTTGTAGTTGTTTAGTTATTGGCTTGCATTTTTGGTAAAACCAGGTGTGTGTGTGTGTATGTGTGTGTGTGTGTGTGTGTGTGTGTGTGTGTGTGTGTGTGTGAATGTCATGACTGATGTCATAACATTCTAGTTTAGTTTGTACTGATTCATTAGGTACCTTTACAGAAAAATATTGTCATACAGGTGCTGCTGTTTATAAGTGTGTATCTGAGCATTTTGCAAAAAGATCACATTTACCTAAATCAGTAGACAGGTTCTCAGATGTCATAAAAAATGTTAAGACATCCTGTTCTGAACTAACAGTTATGCAGTTTGGGTAATTCTGAGTTTTTTCAGGATTATGACTCAGTCTTTCCAGAACAGAAAAATGTCGTGGACTTAGGGTTAACCTAGCTCAACCCTAACCTGGTTGATAAAGTCCTGTGACCTAGTCTTAAGGTCAAACGGAATTAACCCTAGCTTTTTATGGAAACCCTAACTGAAGGTGCAGCTGCTATATATTCAACAGGGCTGCTGTTTTGAATGTATCCCTTTTTGACAGAAGATCTTTTAGAAGCTGTATAGTTTTAACTATTGTAATCCAAGCAATTATCATTGTGATAAGTGACTTGGAATAGGTTTTAATTGTAAGGGTTGTGTATCACTCAAAGCTTTGAAGCAAGAGTGTTTGTATGTCTCTTGACTAAAGCTGTGAAGCAAAGTCAAGTTAGGTCTGTGTATCACTCAAAGCTGTGAAGCAAGAGTGTTTGTGTTGCTTGATTAAAAAGCTGTGAAGCATAATCAAGTGTATGTTTTGAAGAGTGTCTTCATCAATTCATTAGTCAAACTGTTTTATGTATCACTGCTGTGATTGAGGGGGAGTGAGTAGGAACTCAGGTTTAAGTTGTACTTAGATTGAAGTTGCATTGGGTAGGTCTTAAGTGAAGGAGATAAACTGGTTGGTTTATTCCTGAATTAATATCTCTTATAGTGGATTTCCTCCCTGGCTTGGTAGCCCCCAGAGTAGGTGTTGTTGCACACTGAACTGGGTAAACAATTGAATGTGTTCTTTACTGTTTTTGTATTTACTGTCTTATAGAAAGTCAGATACGGTGTCATAACATTGAACGTGACATTGAGTATCTGCAGCCAGAATTTCAATTGGCATCAGAGCAGGCACCCTGCCTGTATTACTGGGTGAGATCTAGGGATATCACTTTCTAGCACTATGGACAAAGAAGGAGTTTTTGGAAATAGACCACCCATTCTGGATGGAACAAATTATGACTACTGGAAACCTCGTATGATTGCCTTCTTAAAATCTCTGGACAAAAAGGCTTGGAGAGCTGCTGACAAAGGATGGATCCATCCCACCATAACTGAGAAAGATGGGACAATCAGTTTGAAGCCTGAGGAAGATTGGAGTAAAGAAGAAGATGAGTTAGCCCTGGGAAATTCCAAAGCTTTAAATGCCTTGTTCAATGGAATTGATATAAACATTTTCAGACTAGTACATCAATATGAATTGGCCAAGGAAGTTTAGGACACTCTCAAAACTACTCATGAGGGCACTTCCAAAGTGAAAATGTCAAAGCTTCAGATGTTGACTACCAAGTTTGAAAATCTAAAAATGATGGAAGATGAAACCATTCATGAGTTTCACATGAACATCTTGGAGATTGCCAACTCCTCAGGAGCACTGGGAGAAAAGATGTCAGAAGAAAAATTGGTGAGAAAGATTCTCAGATCCTTGCCTAAAAGATTTTCTATGAAGTTAACTGCCATAGAGGAAGCCCGGGACATCAGCAAGTTGAAAGTGGATGAACTAATTGGGTCTCTTCATACTTTTGAGATGGGGATCACTGAAAATAGTGACAAGAAGAACAAGAGCATAGCACTTGTATCCAACACTGATGTTGAAAACAAGGAGGATGAAGAAGAAAATATTTCAGAAGCTATAGCCATGCTTGGAAGACAGTTCAACAAACTCATCAAAAGAATAGATCCAAAGTCAAGGTCTAATGTTCATAACATTCCCTTTGACATTGACAGTTCCAGCAGAAGACCAAGGTCAGAAGAGAAGGGAAATCAAGGCAGAGGAATTCAATGCCATGGCTGTGAAGGATATGGGCATATTCGAGCTGAATGTCCTACCTTTCTTAAGAAACAAAAGAAAGGAATGACTGTTACTTGGTCTGACTGTGATTCAGAAAGTAATTCTGAAGAAGAATCTGCCAAACTAGTTACTGCTCTAACTGGTGTCTGTACCTCTGAAAGTGACACTAGTGATGAAGAAGTGACATTTGAAGAACTGGCTGATACTTACAAGAAATTGTGTATCAGAAGTACTGAAGTCTGTGTGCAGAATGAGAAACAATCAAAACTCATCAGAAAGCTGGAGGCTGAAAAAAGGGCAAACCTTGAAACTATAAGTCATCTAGAAGGGGAAGTTCAATTGCTGAACTCACAACTGAATCAAATGACCAAATCTGTCAAGATGCTGACTAATGGAACAGACAAATTGGAAGAGATCCTTCAGGTTGGACAAAATGTGGGAAATAAATCTGGACTAGGATTTATGGAAGCAAAGAAATCTGGTACAGATAAGAAGATCGGGCCTGATAAGCAAATGTCAAAACAGATGTCTCAACACAACTCTCAACATCAGGAACAGAGACATATGAAGAAAAGGTACCAAAGATGGAGATGTCATCATTGTGGGAGATATGGCCACATAAAGCCCTTCTGCTTCAGATTGCATGGATACCCTAATCAGAACTCAGGTGTCAAACCTAAGTCTAAAAAGGTACCACATGCTCCTAAATGGAAGAAAAAGACTACTGCCCTGATAGCCCACACTTCCCTGAGGGTCTCTGCAAAGGAAGACTGGTACTTTGACAGTGGGTGTTCCAGACACATGACTGGAATCAAGAACCTCCTCAATAATGTTAAACCTCACACCACCAGTTTTGTGACCTTTGGAGATGGTGCTAAAGGTGAAATCAAAGGAGTTGGTAATTTGGACTGCCCTGGAGTTCCAAGTCTGAATGAAGTACTGCTGGTAAAAGGGCTGACTGCTAATCTCATTAGTATCAGTCAATTGTGTGATCTAGGATTCAAGGTCAATTTCTCAAAATCTGAATGTCTTGTAATTAATGAAAAACAAGAAATTGTCATGAAAGGAGTCAGATCTAAAGACAACTGTTACTTGTGGGAGCTTGAGAACACTAATCTCTCCTCTGTGTGTTCCATTGCAAAAGAAGAAAAAGAGGTGAAACTGTGGCACCAAAAACTTGGCCATCTTCATCTAAGAGGTATGAAAAGGATTATCTCCATGGAGGCAGTCAGAGGGATTCCAAGACTGCAAATTGATGAAGGAAGAGTTTGTGGTGAATGTCAGGTTGGTAAGCAGACTAGGATGTCACATCCAAAGTCAAGACATCTGACCACCTCTAAGGTTCTAGAACTTCTTCATATGGATCTGATGGGACCAATGCAAGTGGAGAGTCTTGGTGGAAAAAGATATGCCTATGTGGTTGTGGATGATTTTTCCAGATTCACCTGGATTAACTTCATTAGGGAAAAATCTGATGTATTTGAAGTTTTTAAAGAATTGTGCAAAAGAATTCAAAGAGAAAAGGAAGGGTGTATTGTCAGAATCAGAAGTGATCATGGCAAGGAATTTGAAAACAGCAAGTTTGATGATTTCTGTTCCTCAGAAGGAATTAGTCATGAATTTTCTTCTCCTATAACTCCTCAGCAAAATGGAGTTGTGGAAAGAAAAAACAGGACCATACAGGAATCTGCCAGAGCAATGATACATGCCAAAAGACTTCCTATGTATTTTTGGGCTGAAGCTATGAATACAGCCTGCTATGTCCATAACAGGGTCACCTTGAGAAAGGGAACCTCATCCACCATATATGAACTCTGGAAAGGAAGAAAACCAACTGTGAAGTACTTCCATGTGTTTGGCAGCAAATGCTATATTCTGGCAGATCGTGAACAAAGAAGAAAACTGGACCCTAAAAGTGATGAAGGCATATTTCTAGGATACTCCTCAAACAGCAGAGCTTATAGAGTATTCAATTTCAGGACCAAAGCCATGATGGAATCAATAAATGTTATAATTGATGATTATCATGAAGAAATAGATGTCCCTTGTAATGTTGAGACATTCTTTGAGACTTCAACCCAACAGAATGATCTACCCATCACCTCCACAACAGAATCTGAATCAAAGGAAGCTAGCAAAATCCCTTCCATCAGAATTCAGAAGGATCATCCAAAAGAGCTCATCATAGGAGATCTCAACAGTGGAGTCATTACAAGATCTAGAGAAATCATCTCAAACTCTTGTTTTGTGTCCAAAATGGAACCAAGAAATGTCAAAGAAGCTTTAACTGATGAATACTGGATTGGAGCAATGCAAGATGAACTGAACCAATTCAAGCAACATGAAGTTTGGGAACTGGTTCCTAGGCCTGAAGGAACTAACATCATTGACACAAAATGGATTTTCAAGAACAAATCAGATGCTGAAGGAGTTGTCACCAGGAATAAGGCAAGACTTGTTGCTCAAGGATACACTCAGGTTGAAGGGGTTGATTTTGATGAAACCTTTGCACCTGTAGCCAGGCTGGAATCAATTAGACTCCTATTGTCAATTGCTTGTCTTCTGAAGTTCAAGTTATTTCAGATGGATGTGAAAAGTGCCTTTCTAAATGGGTACTTGAATGAGGAAGCTTATGTGGAACAGCCTAAAGGCTTTGTGGATCCAAATCACCCTGATCATGTCTACAAATTGAGAAAAGCTCTATATGGCCTGAAACAAGCTCCTAGAGCATGGTATGACAGGTTAACAAAGTTTCTCTCAGACAAAGGATACAGAAAAGGAGGTTTGGACAAAACACTCTTTGTCAAAACTGAAGGAGGGAAGTTGATGGTTGCCCAAATATATGTTGATGACATAGTGTTTGGAGGAATGTCAGAACCTATGGTTAAACATTTTGCTGACCAGATGCAGGCTGAATTCGAAATGAGTCTCATGGGAGAACTAACTTATTTTCTTGGACTGCAAGTCTCACAGATGGAGGACTCAATCTTCTTATCTCAAAGCAAGTATGCTAAGAACATTGTAAAGAAGTTTGGTATGGAGAATGCCAGTCACAAAAGGACTCCTGCTCCTACTCATTTAAAGCTTTCCAAAGATTCAAGTGGGGTTAAGGTGGATCAAAGTCTGTACAGAAGCATGATAGGAAGCTTGTTGTACTTAACAGCCAGCAGACCTGATATTGCTTTTGCAGTTGGAGTTTGTGCAAGATACCAAGCTGATCCCAAAGTCAGTCATATCAATCAAGTGAAGAGAATTTTGAAGTATGTGAGTGGAACTTACAACTATGGGTTGCTATATTCTCATGGCTGTGAACCAACTCTGACTGGTTACTGTGATGCTGATTGGGCTGGTAGTGCTGATGATAGAAAAAGCACCTCTGGAGGATGTTTCTTGTTGGGAAATAATCTGGTTTCCTGGTTCAGCAAGAAACAGAATTGTGTGTCTCTCTCTACTGCTGAAGCTGAATACATTGCAGCTGGTAGTAGCTGCTCTCAAATGATCTGGATCAAACAGATGCTTACTAAGTATAATGTCACACAAGATGTTATGACATTGTACTGTGACAATCTGAGTACAATCAACATTTCCAAGAATCCCATTCAGCATAGTAGGACCAAACATATTGACATAAGACATCACTTTATCAGAGACCTTGTAGAAGAGAAGACAATCAAATTAGAACATGTTGCCACTGAGCTACAGCTGGCTGACATTTTTACCAAGGCTCTTGATGCAAATCAATTTGAAAACTTGAGGGGTAAGTTGGGTATTTGCCAACATGAGGAATTGTAGCAATTAATTTTGCTTAAAACAAGGGTTAAAGGAGTTATGCTTGTTCTGATTGGGTTAAAATTATATTTTCCCATTCCCTTCAATTCTTTTAAGAAGTTGAATAGACACTCCTTTTCTTCCTTCCCCTCTCGTCTCCTCATCAAAACGCAATCTCTCAATCAGAATTTTCTCTTCAATTGCTGTTGGTCCTCTAAGACTGTCAAAATGTCTCAAACACCATCATCATCCAATACAACTATTTCAACCTCTTCCTCTGATCAAGATTCTAGGACAATCTCTTCTTGTCTGGACTCCGAAGTCCTGGAGATCTCTTCTCTTAGAAAAGTGGAAACTAACCCCACCAAGGTCAAAGAGCTGAGAACAAGACATGCAGGAAAGTCCCAAGCTTCTGCCTCTGGTAATTCATCTCATCCTTCTTCTTCAGTTCCCCATGAGATTGCAAATAGGGAAGGGTCAGCCTATGTTCGTCAAGCAATAGCTAAAATTTTTTCAAGAATTCTGAACGAGAACTACTTAGTTCCTGGCATTTCTGTTCCTTTAAATCAAGAAAGTTCAAATGCTGAAACAAATCCAGATGTCTCTAAGGATGTTGAGACATCAGACAAAGAGAAGAATGCTGACATTGCTCACAAGAAAAGGAAGAAGCCCGAATCCTCTGAGTCTGATGACAGTGCTTAAAGGTTGGTGGAGTTGCTGTTTGGTGGAGTTGATGATGGTCCCTGGTAGAGTTTGGAAGTGTGTTCAGTTTTTAGTTGTTGTTCTTATTACTTTTTCTGGATGACTGTATAACTTTTAAGAACATCTATCTTTGGCCCATTTGTGGCTAAAGAGGGGGAAATATATTTTGGTAGACTTTATTTGACATTCCATTTTTCTGCAGTCATATTTATTCTGCTGCTATCTATCTCTGATTGCTTAGGGTCTTTAGCCAAAAATCTGCCAAAGGGGGAGTTTGTAGTTGTTTAGTTATTGGCTTGCATTTTTGGTAAAACCAGGTGTGTGTGTGTGTGTGTGTGTGTGTGTGTGTGTGTGAATGTCATGACTGATGTCATAACATTCTAGTTTAGTTTGTACTGATTCATTAGGTACCTTTGCAGAAAAATATTGTCATACAGGTGCTGCTGTTTATAAGTGTGTATCTGAGCATTTTGCAAAAAGATCACATTTACCTAAATCAGTAGACAGGTTCTCAGATGTCATAAAAAATGTTAAGACATCCTGTTCTGAACTAACAGTTATGCAGTTTGGGTAATTCTGAGTTTTTTCAGGATTATGACTCAGTCTTTCCAGAACAGAAAATATCGTGGACTTAGGGTTAACCTAGCTCAACCCTAACCTGGTTGATAAAGTCCTGTGACTTAGTCTTAAGGTCAAACGGAATTAACCCTAGCTTTTTGTGGAAACCCTAACTGAAGGTGCAGCTGCTATATATTCAACAGGGCTGTTGTTTTGAATGTATCCCTTTTTGACAGAAGATCTTTTAGAAGCTGTATAGTTTTAACTATTGTAATCCAAGCAATTATCATTGTGATAAGTGACTTGGAATAGGTTTTAATTGTAAGGGTTGTGTATCACTCAAAGCTTTGAAGCAAGAGTGTTTGTATGTCTCTTGACTAAAGCTGTGAAGCAAAGTCAAGTTAGGTCTGTGTATCACTCAAAGCTGTGAAGCAAGAGTGTTTGTGTTGCTTGATTAAAAAGCTGTGAAGCATAATCAAGTGTATGTTTTGAAGAGTGTCTTCATCAATTCATTAGTCAAATTGTTTTATGTATCACTGCTGTGATTGAGGGGGAGTGAGTAGGAACTCAGGTTTAAGTTGTACTTAGATTGAAGTTGCATTGGGTAGGTCTTAAGTGAAGGAGATAAACTGGTTGGTTTATTCCTGAATTAATATCTCTTATAGTGGATTTCCTCCCTGGCTTGGTAGCCCCCAGAGTAGGTGTTGTTGCACACTGAACTGGGTAAACAATTGACTGTGTTCTTTACTGTTTTTGTATTTACTGTCTTATAGAAAGTCAGATACGGTGTCATAACATTGAACGTGACATTGAGTATCTGCAGCCAGAATTTCACGTCTCCAGAGTCAAGAACCATCAGAGTATTTAGGCCGATCCAATTATTGTATGAATGTCAGAGTTAGAGGATAAAGTGCAGAGGAAGGTTGAACTGAAAAGGCAATTGAACAACGAGATGAAGCAGAATTAGGTAAGGTAATCGCATAGTGAGGTAGAGACATGGAGCTTCTTCGGGACCAGAGATTGATAACGAAGTTGGCGAAATTGGAATCGATAGTCGCGATAGGTTGGAACCAGTGAAGAAGGTTAAGCCGGGACGAACAAGAGTGATCCGGATCGAAGAAGACGGCGAGAGGGAGCGGTGCCATTGACGAACAAAAAGGGATAACTCACCTACCCCTAATCTCACGATCTTCTTTCCATTTTCTTTTTCTTTTGTTTTTTTAATTATTATTTCTTTCTATTAAAACAATGAAAAAAATAAAAATGAGTTATGGACTGCTGATGAATGGGCCAAACCGTGAATTCCCTAGGCCCATTCGTTGTGTTTTTTATTGAATCTAGCTGAACAAAAAGGCTTAGTGGACTGTGGTTTGGGCTTAGCACTAATTCCTTTCAATACTCCTTGTGCCAATTTCCCACCTCCCCGATTCTTCTATTTTCTTTGTTAAATTTAAGACTTTATTTTTTTAGTGACAAAAATAATACAAAAATATTAGGACATTTTAGAATTCTTTAGAACCGCCCTTTAGAATTTTCATCAAAATTTTCTACTATTTTCATGTTTAATAATCTTTTGTTATCATTTTTAGCCAAGATTTCGTGATGGTAATGATGCAATTTTTGCAAGATGGAATGCTTGGAGACTAATTCTTTGATCACTTGCGTGGAGCAGTTTCTGTAGATTTTTATTATCGCTTGCGTGGCTTTAAGGAGGCAACAGACCTCCTCCGTTCGGTATCACCGTGACTTTTATTTTATTCCTCATTCTCGCACTTTACCGCTCTCTAAAAATCATGAGAAGTGGGGTTTTATCACAAACTATATGCATGCTAACATTAGGTAGATGTTTCCATTTTGTTCATCCTTGACTTAGGGCTACTAATGCACAATAACGTTATATTTAGAAATAGATTAGTCTCCCTGTGACTTTTCTTTCCCCTTTTGCATACGCATCTAAAACTAAAACTTCTTTTTCTTTTCAAAATTCAAAACACTTTTAAACTACTGATGAGAATCACGCTTTTGCTTAGTATGGGGAATGATAAGCGGGTCTCTTCTCGATCTTATTGTTCTTCATCTCAAGCCTAGGTGTGGTTCAATTCTCAAAGACTCCTTTCATAGCTAAGTAGAAAAGTGGCTAATATCTCTCTCTTGAGGTCGACTAGTCATCATCTGCAACAAAATACAAACCAACTCAAATCTTTTGTGCGTTCAATCACCTTTCTTAAAAAACCCTTTCAGGTAAGGACACGATTAATTTACTTTTGTGCCAACGCATAAGTCTCCAAAGGTCGAGCTGCGGCAGAAGGCAGAATTAACTTCGTCCATTAAAAAAACACAAACAAGCAAAAACATATGAGCCGAACTACGGTAGCTATGATTCCTCAAAACGGATACGTAGGCATTGGGGTAGGGCCCAAGCGAGCACAATTTTATTTTCCCTACATTCTTTTATCCTTTCTTTAGCATGCATTCTCCCTTTAGCAGTAATAAATAGTAAGCATAGATTAAACACACCCATAAGATAGATAACAAGAGTGGATACCATAGAGTACTACGGGCGTGTGGGGTGTTAATACCTTCCCCTCGTGTAACAGACTCCCTTACCCGATCTCTCGGTCGCAAGACCGTGACTTCTCCCTTCTCAGGTTTTCTTGATGTTTATCTTTCCCTACATGTGGGATAAAAGACGTTCGATGGCGACTTCATTGTTTGATGATTTTCAGTCGGTTGTTTCACCAGCCACCAAAGATTCAAGCTCCGAGAAAGTCAACTCCGACATCGGTAATATTGCAGGAACTAGCAAGATTACCCAAAGCGGAAGGATATTCTCTCCAGAAATTGCTCCCCCAAAAGTAGTTTCTAGACCCGTAATCATTCTTGTTGTTTCTGCTCCTCCGAAGGCTATTCCCAGTCCTACAATCATCTCCAACAATACTCCATCTAACAAAGTTGTTACAACCCCTGTTATCATTCCTACTAACACTCTTGTTGCCAAATTAACTGAGACTCGAGGAAAAGGTGTTCTGGTTGAGTCTGTCAAGACGAAGACACAATCATTGGCTATCCCTGAGACCTCCCAGAAAGAGATGGAGGAAAATCTGAAGATCATTAAAAGAAGCGACTACGATGTAGTTGAACAACTGGGGAAGACTCCCTTTAAATTTTCCATGCTGGCATTACTA
Organism: Vicia faba; assembly: GCA_948472305.1. Lineage (NCBI taxonomy): Eukaryota > Viridiplantae > Streptophyta > Magnoliopsida > Fabales > Fabaceae > Vicia > Vicia faba. The sequence continues at coordinate 1,541,100,666 of OX451739.1, forward strand.
CTATGTTCCTAGGCGCATGCAAAAGCCTTGGTAAAATTCCTGAAAACTGCCCACGTACCCCAAGAGACATCTGCCGATCAATTCCAAGACTGCGTAGCCAGCTTGACTACAGATAATGGTCTCGGTTTTTTGGATGTTGATTTAACACCGAGAGGAAGAAAGCATAATGAGGCATTGCATGTCTCAGTTGAATGTAGGGGCATAACCTTGGCCCATGTTTTGGTGGACACTGGCTCATCTCTGAATGTATTGCCTAAAAAAGCTCTTGATAGGCTTGACTGTGAGGGATTGACATTGAAGCCAAGTAACATAATAGTAAGGGCTTTTGACGGCTTGAAAAGGATGGTACATGGGGAGGTAGACATTCCCATAAAAGTTAGAACACAAACATTTGATTCAACTTTTTACGTAATGGATATCCATCCCTCATATTCTTGCTTGCTAGGCCGACCATGGATTCACAATGCTGGTGCTGTCACTTCTACGTTGCACCAAATGCTGAAATATCTGAATCAAAGAAAGATTATCACCGTTCATGGAGAAGAAGAGTATATGATCAGCCATCTCAATTCCTTCAGATATGTGGAATTAGATGGTGAATTTATTGAAACTCCATTTCAACACTTTGAAGAGGTCCCGCAAGATGTGGCAGTAACCAAGGTTGTTCCCAAGATCACAAGGCCTCCACTCCGGATGTCATCTCTGAAGGATGCCAAAGAAGTGGTAGAAGAAGGTGGGTGCACTATCTGGGGACAACTCCCAGATATCCCATATAAGTATGACAAGTTCGACCTGGGTTTCACTTCAAGTGCTCAGAAGGTTGTACGCCGCGCTCGTGCCGGAGGACCACCCCTGAAGATCAGCAACCACGAGGTCAACGCTGTAGAAGATGATGAAGATAGCTGTGACTTGGAGGACTCGATATTCCCAACTGTCAATGGGGGGCTCAGCAATTTGGAGGCTAGAGATTTTGTCCCGGTCACTTTTATCCCACAGTAATTTGTCTTTACATTTTATTGGATCTGTAATATTAAAACAATTCGCTCTCTTAAAACCTTGTGTCTTACCCGAGGCACAATGGTCCATTTGTAAGGGTTATTATCTCATTTTCATATGATATCAATGAATCATGGACGTTTTCGCATACAAACTTTTGTGCTCATTATTTTTTTTCTTTTTACATTTTTTATTTTCTTCAAGGATAGCTATACCCTTACACACACTCACACTCACAATGCAGGTATACATCCATTCGAGATCCCATGGGTAACGATACTGCTATGGCCTTTTGTGACTCTGAGAATCTAATCTACCAAGCCGAAGATGAAGGTGAGGATGATTGTGAAGTACCAGGAGAACTTGCCAGACTACTACAACAAGAAGAGAGAACCATTCAGCCTCACGAAGAACTCGTAGATACAATCAACCTAGGTACCGAAGAAGACAAAAAAGAGGTCAAGGTGGGTGCCAATCTGAAACCCAGTATCAAGGAGCATCTGATTCAGTTGTTACACGATTATGTCGAAGTCTTTTCCTGGTCGTATAAAGACATGTCAGGACTTGATGCAGATATTGTGGTACATCGTCTTCCTACAAGAGAGGATTGTCCGCGAGTAAAGAAAAAGGTTCGCCGCATGAGGCCTGTATGTCAGAAAAGATTAAAGCAGAAGTCATGAAGCAATTAAACGCTGGATACTTGGCTGTCACCTATTATCCCCAATGGGTTGCCAATGTTGTTCCCGTGCCCAAAAAGGACGGAAAAGTGAGAATGTGTGTGGACTACAGAGATTTGAATAGGGCAAGCCCTAAGGATGATTTTCCACTCCCCCGCATTGATATTCTAGTTGACAATACGGAATAACATAAAGTGTTTTCCTTCATGGACGGATTCTCAGGTTACAAACAAATCAAAATGGTGCCTGAGGACATGGAGAAAACAACGTTTGTCACACAGTGGGGCACTTTCTGCTATAAGGTGATTCCATTTGGGCTGAAGAATGTTGGGGCAACCTATCAGTGTGCCATGGTAGCTCTATTTCACGACATGATACATCACGAAATAGAGGTCTATGTAGACGACATGATAGCCAGATCTCAAACAGAAGAAGAATATCTTGATCACTTACAAAAACTATTTGAGAGACTGAAGAAGTACAAGCTGAGGTTGAATCCAAACAAATGCATATTTGGGGTATGGTCTGGTAAACTCCTAGGCTTTATCATCAGTAACAAAGGTATTGAAGCAGATCCTGCCAAGGTAAAATCAATACAAGAGATGCCTGCTCCTCGTAATGAGAAGGAAGTCAGAGGATTCTTGGGGCGTTTGAACTACATTGCCAGATTCATCTCTCACCTGACAACTACTTATGAACCAATCTTCAAGTTGTTGAAGAAAGATCAAGTAGTCAAATGAAATTATGAGTGCCAAGTTTCTTTTGACAAAATCAAAGAATACCTAACAGAGCCTCCTGCGTTGATGCTAACAGTTGAGGGAAGACCACTGATCATGTATCTGACTGTTTTAGAAAACTCAATGGGGTATGTATTGGGGCAGCATGACGAGTCTGGCCGAAAAGAGCATGCTATTTATTACCTGAGCAAAAAGTTTACCGACTGTGAAACCAGATATTCATTGCTCGAGAAAACTTATTGTGCTCTGGCATGGGATGCTCGTCGGCTAAGACAGTATATGCTGACTCATACTACTTTGTTGATATCTAAAATGGATCCAATAAAATACATCTTCGAGAAACCTGCTCTCTTTGGGAGAATAGCGAGATGGCAGGTGATCCTGACAGAATATGACATACGATATACTACCCAAAAAGCAATAAAGGGGAGTGTACTAGCTGATCACCTTTCTCAACAAACTGTAGAAGGCTACCAATCCATGAAGTTCAAATTTCCAGATGAAGACATCATGACGGTAAATAACTGTAAAGAATTTAGGCCGTATGACGGACCTGAACAAGGATCCCGATGGACCCTGTACTTTGATGGGGTATCTAATTCACTTGGCAATGGTATCAGTGCTATACTCATATCTCCGGAAGGGTGTCATACTCCCTTTACCACAAGACTCTGCTTCAATTGTACAAACAACATGGCGGAATACGAAGCATGCATCTTTGGTCTCAGAGCTGCTATAGACCTAGGGATCAAATCTTTGAGTGTATTTGGAGATTCAGCTTTGGTTATCAGTCAGATCAAAGGGGAATGGGACACCAAACACCCTAACCTTATCCCTTATAAAGAACATTTTTTGACATTGCTACCACATTTTGAGAAGATTACCTTTGAGCATTTCCTGCGAGAGGAAAATCAGCTAGCAGACGCTCTAGCCACAATGTCATCTATGTTTAAACTTAATTTGGATAACGAGGCTCCCCAGATCACCATCGAATGAATGGAGGAACCAGCGCACTGGCATGAGATTAATACTGAAGAAGTAATGGACCAACCTTGGTTTCACGAAGTCAAGAAGTATCTCGAGGCTCAAGAATATCCAGAATGAGCTTCAATCAATGATAAGAAGTTCTTAAGAATATTCTATGCTAAATTTTTCCTTAGTAACGACATCCTGTACAAATGCAATCATGACTCTGTGTTACTTCGATGTGTAGATAAGGTTGAAGCTGAAAGGATCATGGCCGAATTGCATGAAGGCACTTTTGGCACCCATTCCAGTGGGCATATGATGGCAAAGAAAATCCTAAGGGCAGGCTATTACTGGTCTACCATGGAAGCAGATTACTATCAACACTCTAGAACTTGCCATAAGTGTCAGATTTATGCTGACAAGGTGCATGTACCTCCGGTTCCTCTGAATGTCTTGACGGCTCCTTGGCCTTTTGCTATGTGGGGGATTGATATGATTGGAGAAATCAAGCCAACAACCTCCAATGGACACCGCTTCATCTTAGTGGTTGTTGTACCCCAAAATTTGCCCTCCCATATTTCTTAAAACATTTCAAGAAAGATCCCCAAGTTGCTCAAGGTAGTCCAAGGGTTGGCCAGACAAGCTCTCTCCTAAGGCAGTTTACCTCAAATTAGGGTATCATGTTGCATCAAGATATTTGAGTCCAAGTGATCCCAAGTGCTCACCAATGTCCTAAAAAGTTCTCAAGATCATCAATGTCAATTTTCAAGCCTTGTAGAGAAAGTTTGCTCAATCAATTGCTCAAAGGTCCAAAAATCGACTGTGTTAGGGCAAAAGTCAATTGTGGCCTACATACAGTCAAACTTCAAGATTTTTGGTCAACATCCTCATTTTGAATTATATTTCATCATTTGATTAAGGGTTGATCATGATTCATCAAGGATTGCTCATAATTCATCAAGATTCAAAAGTTGCTAAATTAGGATTTTGCAAGAAAAGTCAACCCAACTTTGACCAAGCATAACTTTCTCATACTTTATTAGAATTGACCCATCAAAAGCTCATTTTGAAGAGGATGAAATTACATACAATCCATATTCAGCTCCCAAGTTCAAAATATGCACTCACAAGAAGTTATGAATTTGGACATTATAGGTCATTTTGAAAAGTCAACAAAAACACCTTTTTTGTCAAAGCTTCATACATGAGCATGGAATATAAAAATGAGATGAGACCAAAAGTTTTGCTTCGAGTACATCTAAAGCTTTCTAAAAAGTCCAAGAACACCTCCAAAGATTCAAAATTGAGGAAGTTATGCATTGGTGAAGTTGACCTTTTTTGCAAAATTGCTAAAAGTCAACTATGCCCAAAACCTCAAATTTTGCCAAATGGGCCCAATCTTTCTCACTTGTTTTGAGTTGGCAACATAGCCCACGTGCTCTAGCCTTTGCCACTTGTCCATATTTTATTTTTATTATTTATTTTGGTTTTTATTTGAATTAATTCAATTTAAATCAAAACAAATCATATAAAATCAAAAATATTGAAAACTAAGGATTTTGTGATTATTTCAGGTCTTAAATTACAGATTGCAAGCATTCAAACTCGTGTAAAGGCATATGTGCACAAAAAGATTGAAAAAAAGCCATGTTTGGAAAGATCTTAAAAGGGAATCAAATCAAATCCAAAATCATTGAAGAAGAGAGATTTGGACCAGTTTTGCAACCCTAATCCCTTCACTAATACATATAGAGTGGAGGCAGACCTAAAAAGAAGTTAGAAGCAAGCGCATAAGAAAGAACAAAATCTGAAAAATCAAGAAAAAGTGTGAGATCGAAATCCCATTTGGAGGCTGTTTCAGGACCTTTGAACGATCCCAATCGCTTCCTGGCACTCTCAGCAATCTAAAGCAATCAAGAACTAAGTTGTTCCAGTCCCAAAACGCACTGTAAGTCGTTCACAACTTCGCCCTGTTCTTGAATTCGTATTTCATAATATAAGCATTATGAAGATAAATTACTTGCATATTCTTGATCTATGAAGTATTTGCAAGCTTTCTGCATCATTCAATTGCGTTTATATGGCCTGTAGCGTTAATCACCATTGCTAGGTTTTCGAGCTTGGTTTTAGGGTTTTTGATTTTAGGAACAATTGGCCTTCGTAAGTGGTATGGTTGTGATCAGGAGGACGAAACAAACACAACCATGGCATTGGATGTTATTTCTATGGCCTGTGGAAGATTTTGAGAACGCATAATCTGTAGCAACGAACATTTGTACGTAGGTATAGGCTAACAAACTTTTAGCGACGGTGCAAGAACATGGATGAAGACGTGGCCAGCTTCCATTGGCTTGTTTAAACGTTAGCGCGCGTTTTCTTTTTTTGTTTCCACTAATATTTGTTTTCTCATATTATTATTATTATTCCATTAATGTACAATAAGAACAAAATGGTGTAGTGGTGGCCACGTAGGTGCTTAAGGCTTTAGAGGCTGGAGGTCAGGGGTTCGATCCCTGCCTCCAGCATTTGCTATTTTTCTGTTTATTTTCAGGCAATTTAGTGCGTGCGAAGCCAGGAGATCCACCATGGGTCTTCATCATCAACGCGCCAGATGGCCAGATGGCCAAATCTGATGGCCACCATTGAAGGTGCATCATGAATCCAGTCAAACGCAAAGCATTGGATCCTCAAAGTCAACATGGACTTCCACTAATGGGCACAGATTTCAGCTATTCACACCCCATTCTCTATCCTTTTTTTTATATTTTATTTTACTTCATTTAATTATTTATTTATTTGATTACTAACCAAATAATTTTCTTTTTTATCAAAAAATCATCAAAAATATTTTTATGTCCAATTAAATTTTAGATATTTACTTTTAGTAAAAAAAATCAATTAATTTAATTAGGTTTGATTAATTTAAACAACTCTAATTCTTTTGCAAATAATTAAAATTAATTAGAATAAATAGGTTTTATTACTAACTTAATTATTTTATTTCTTTCCTAAAGTAACAAAAATCCAAAAATATGTCTTTTAATCATTTTTCATTAATTAATTTAATTAACTAATTAATTGCATTTAATTTAGTACAACTTAATTCTTTTCTTTTAAAAATATTAAGAAAACAACCAAAAAAAAACATTTCTTTTTTTTTAATTAGGATAGAAGGGTCAAAACCCTATTCTCTCGTCGATCTAATTTTTAACCGCGCGCTTTATTATTTTACCCAATTATTGTATCTGCTCCCGGTTTGTAATAATTTAATTAGGACATTTATTTACTTTTTACACTTATCACTTTTAATTTCAAAGGGTTTGTTTTTGGCTATGTAAATATCCGAAGCCTTGTAATAGCGTAGTTTAAATTCCGCATTTTAAATTCCGCAAACTATTAACTGTTAGATGTATGAATAATTAGGGTTTGCATGACAAGAATGTATGCTTAATTTTAAAACAGTTAGATCGCCCTAAATGTGCAAAGATAATAATCTGAAACTGAATCACTCGCACATGCGCACTCTTAGGATACACTCCCACTTGGTTGCCTTCGGTAAATGGTCATTGAGTATAGGTTGTTTTAGAGGTTGTCCTCTTGTCTAAAAGATCAAAGCTGCCTCGGAAAGGTTGCCTCGGATATTGTTGCCTCGGATAAATGATCTAAGACATTAGGGTTACCACTAAGATGTCCTAACATTGCTTTAGTGACTGTATGTCCCTTTTCGAATTGACCCTCAAACTCCAACGACGATGCTACCTACTCACTAATAGTGGGATAGCATTGTCTAAAGGAAACAAACATAAAACGATTCCTTTTTCGAGTAGGTAGATTAGTTCTTAAGTACTTGCTCAATCAAAACAAAACTTTTTCACACTTACACTCCTTTACAAACAAAGTTTTCAAAAACACTTCATTACACTCTTGAAGACAGACGCAAGAGTTAAATCAAAGTTAAAACAAAAACTTTTCAAAACCCACAAACACAAAGAAAACAATTTTGAAAATGATGAGCAAGTACCTAAGAGCCCGTAGATAACCACGGATAGAAAGGGTGCTAATACCTTCCCTTTCTATAATCTACCCCCCGTACTCAGAAAATCTCGAAAAAGGAATTTTTCTATGCTTTTTACCTTTCCTTGTTGGATAAAATAAAAGTCGGTGGCGACTCTTGCTTACCGCGACATTTTGCGAACACAAACGCAAAACGCAAACCAGCATTCCAAAAACAGTCCCGGTTCTGGCCACCGTATCACAGAACTGGCGACTCTGCTGGGGAAGTTAATAAGTGGGGTGTACCTTAGGAATAGTTCATCATATTGTTTTCAATTGTTTGATTTGTTTGCTTTATCTTTGTGGGCTTTGTATCGGAGTTACTATAGATCCTAACCCGGATCTGGGGACACCTTTTAGGTAAGTAGCAATAGACTGTGAGGGAACTGTACAACGTAGACCGATATGGTTGAAGCAGTAGCTACATTGGTGTGACACTTTAGTTTGTACCGATATCCCTTGTGGAGGAACAAGGAGAATATGGGGCTGCTAAGGGGTCATTAAGCACCAACTGACCTTAGAACCTATAATTGACCAACTTGGCCATAGAAAAGTAGTAGTATGCTACACTCATTGAGACCATACTCTCGCGATGATTCCAGCCGCAAGAAAAGGTTGCTAAACTGGAATTATGACCGATCGAGGATGGTCAGTGATATTGAGATCCTCTAGAACCCGGTTACTTTTACTAAGACTGGTTGAACCAACTAAATTGAAAGAGGGTAGTACCTAAAATCCATGCCAGCCTGAAATTTAAGGGTTATTATGTGATTTGTTTGCCCTTACCATGTTTGCTATCTGTGATACCTGTGGTGTGTTCTTATCATGACATCGTGCATCATGACATTGCATGCATATTTCATTAGACTAACCATTTCAAAGACCGATGGGATTCATCTTTGTTTTATTTTGCAGATCATGGCATTTATGCGTAGAAACACTATTCGGATCAGCTTCGTACAGATTTCTGCTTAGCTTAGAGAGTTGGTTTCAAAGGTCCCCGATACTTCTTCTTTTGTCAGAAGACATGGTCACCTCCTCAGCCTAGTCACTTCCAAGCTGGATGAACAAATGATGAGTGTCTTGTTCCAGTTCTTTGACCCGTTACACCACTGTTTTACCTTCCCGGACTATCAGTTGGTCCCTACTTTGGAGGAGTTCTCTGATCTACTCGACATCTCTATTCTAGAGCAGACCCCATTTACAGGTTTGGAGACAGCTTCTAGGCCAGAGGATATTGCTTCAGCCCTCCATCTTACAAGGGTTGATGTGGTGTCTAACTGGGAGACTCGGAGTGGGATAAAAGGCTTCTTGGATAAGTTCTTGATTGATCAAGCTCATCAGTTCTGGGATAGTTTGGACTTTTAAGCGTTTGAAGACATCCTGGCTCTTCTCATTTATGGCTTGGTTCTGTTCCCAAATTCAGATTCCTTTGTTGACGTGAATGCAGTGAAGATCTTCATGTCCCGTAATCCAGTGCCCACTCTCTTAGGTGACATTTTGCATGCTCTTTATGCACGTACTACTCGGAAACGGGGAACTCCCATGTGCTATGCACCGTTGCTGGCGAGGTGGTTTATTTCTCACCTTCCCAAATCTGTTTTGAAGAACAAGGAAAGCATGGGTTGGGCCTACAGGATTATGTCCCTTGCTCGCACGGACATCATCTGGAGTACTAAAGACATGGAAGAAGTAGCTGTTATTGATCGTTATGGGGAATACCCCAATGTTCCATTACTTGGAATTAGAGGAGGGATCACCTATAATCCTTGCTTGGCCTTATGACAGTTTGGGCGAGCTAGAAGGGACGGACCTCATAAGTTGCTGCTTCCAAGCATTGTCTTTGACTTCATAGGAGATGTTGAGGGACATCTCCGGTGGGTTCGAGCCCGTGCTCAAAATCTAGGAATGCCATACGAAGTTGTCTTGCCGATGATTGTGGAGCGTGCTGATGAAGAAGGGGTTCCTTGTACAGTCCTCCATCCATACATGCCTACTGACATTGGGGCATTAAAGAGGTCTTGGATCCAGCTAAGGGAAGAACGGGATACTTACAGAGATAAGTATCATGAGCAGGAGCGGAAGATCCTGAAGCTTACAAGGCAGCTGGAGAATGAGAGGATCCTCAACGACTATGTCAGCACCAAAGAAAAATGACCATGGGAGCGCTGATGTCCTTTATTGCTTTTAGTTTAGACTTACTTTTCAGTATTCCTTTTGTAACCCCTTAAAGGCATTTGTTAAACATTGTTTCAAGTTTTTTATCTAATAAAGTATGTTTCATTTTGGTCTACGAATTTGAATCTCCAAAGTCTTTGAAATCATATCATACGCATTACATTCTCATGCACCTCATTATAGGTACCCTTATAGGTTTCTCATCTTCTTCACTGTTTATTTCAGCAAACATGTCTTCTGAAACATCTACTGATCAAGCCATCAAGGCTCTGCAAGCTCAGAATGCTCAGTTCCAAGAGATGTTCATGAATTTGGCCAAGGGTCAACAAGATTTGAAGACTCTTATCTTAAAAGACAAGAAGAAGAAGAAGAAGAAGAAGAAGAAGAAGAAGAAGAAGAAGAAGAAGAAGAAGAAGAAGATGGTCCTCCTGAATATGGGTCACAGGTTTGGGAACAGGTTGCGGGAAGAAGTTGATTTGTCTCACTCATATGGAGGGGGAGAGAATCAAGAAGAAAGGAGGGCTCCTAGCCCTGTGGTTTCTGACAATGACATAGATTTTGATGAAGACCAGTATCCTCCGGTTGAGGACATGTATAAGCAACTCGAAGACCGGTTGAGCGCAATGGAGATCCAGAAGATACCTGGGTTGGACTTTAGAGACTTGGGTTTGGCATATGGGGTAGTGATTCCCCACAAGTTTAAGGCTCCTTTCTTTGCTAAGTACGACGAGGTCTCCTGCCCAAAGTTACACCTCCGCTCGTATGTTAGAAAGATTCAACCATATACTGCTAATAAGAACCTCTGGGTTCATTTCTTTCAAGATAGTCTCTCAGATACTCAACTTGAATGGTTCTATCAACTAGAAGGAGCTAACGTCCGTAACTGGGAGGACCTTGTCGCTGCTTTTTACAAGCAATACCAGTACAATACCGACCTTGCTCCCATGCGTACCCAACTCCAGGGTATGTCTATGGGTGCGAGCGAAGGTTTTAAGGACTACGCTCAGAAGTGGAGAGATCTTGCGGGAAGAGTACAACCCCCTCTGGCTGATAGGGAGCGTGTGGATATGTTTCTTGGGACTTTGTCTGATCCGTATTTCAATCATTTAATCGGAAGTTCTTCGTCTGGGTTCACTGAGTTGATTATGACGGGGGAGAGAGTTGAAGTCGGTATCAAGAGCGGCAAGATACAGAAGGGTGCTTTGTCAAGTACAGAGAAGAAGCCCTTCAAGAAAGAGTCTAGTGCAGTTTACAGCTCGAGGAGCCATAACCAACCTGAGCACCGCCAAGCAGTTAATGCGGTGGTTATTTCAAGACCAATTGTTGCCCCACAATGCAACAATCAGCAAAGAGCAGAGAGGCCGCAGAGACAATTCACCCGGCTCAATATGACCCTGTCTCAAATTCTGCCGCAACTGTTGAAAACCAACTTGGTGATTCCGAAGGAGGCTCCAAAAAATTCCAACACAACATCACCGCTGTATAATCCGAACGCCCGCTGTGCTTACCACTCTGATAGCCCAGGGCATGATGCCAATAACTAATGGGCTTTGAAGAATAAAGTGCAGGATCTGATTGATGCTAAGGAGATTGAGTTTGAAGCGCCGGAAAAGCCTAATGTTATAACTGCTCCTATGCCCAAGCATGGAGTGAATGCTGTAGATGATGACTCGTTTGTGACTTCCGTAAAAGACATTGCTACTTCATTGATGACTGTGAAGAAGAACCTTCTGTTAGCCGGTTTATTTCTAGGTTGTGGCGATGGTTGCCATCTGTGTTCCGTCCTACCTACTAGTTGCCATCTATTGAAGTCAGGCGTCCAACGCCTGATGGATAACAAAGAAATTCTTTTTGATAAAACTTTGGTTCCATTGATTCCTTTTGAAGATGTTTCTATAATCACCATTTCCACCAATTCTTCCAAGGCTTCCTCGAGAAAGCCTGTTAGAATTACATCTGTTCCGAGAATTGCTCCATTGATCATTACCATTCCTGGACCTATCCCTTACACGTCAGATAAGGCTGTCCCGTGGCACTATGGGACTGACGTGTATTATCATGGGATTAAGCAAGACTTAAAGGTTGAAGAGGTTGATACTGACGTCAGCAATATTGTTGGATCTAGCAAGGTCACCCGAAGCAGAAGACTTTTCTCTCCTGAAATTTCTCCACCAACTATTTGGAAACCTGTTTTTATTACATCTTCCGGAACATCTGCTACTGTTCCTGTTCATGTTCCAATCCTTACCCCTGTCACTGAGTCATCTGACGCTCGGGGCAAAGGGATCACCGGTGAGCCTGCCCGGATGGAGGCACCGAAGAAGATTACTGTTGAAGCCTCTAGACAGGAGATAGAGGAAATTTTAAAGATCATCAAGAAAAGCGACTACAACATAGTCGAACAGCTGGGGAAAACCCCGTCAAAGATCTCTATGTTATCTTTATTGATGTGTTCAGAGGCCCATGCTAAGGCTCTAATTGCTTTCCTGAAAACTGTGCATGTACCGTAGGAGACATCTGCTGATCAGTTCAAAGACTATGTGGCTAGTTTGACAGCTGATAACGGGTTGGGTTTCTCTGATGCAGACTTGACTACCAAGGGAAAGAATCACAATGACGCTCTGCATGTTTCAATCGAGTGCAAGGGCACTACCCTAGCTCACGTATTGGTGGACATTGGGTCCTCGTTAAATGTTTTACCCAAGAAAGCGTTAGACCGGTTGGACTGTGAAGGGTTAGTGCTGAAGCCGAGTAATATTGTGGTTAGGGCCTTTGACGGGTCCAAGAGGATGGTACATATAGAAGTGGATGTTCCTGTTAAGGTTGGTTCCCAAACTTTCGCGTCTACATTCTATATGATGGACATTCGGCCGTCTTATTCTTGTTTGTTGGGTCGCCCGTGGATCCACAAAGCTGGGGCAGTAACTTCTACGCTCCACCAGATGCTGAAATACCCAGTGAAGGGGAAAATTGTTACAGTACGAGGAGAAGAAGAGTAAATGGTGAGCCACATTAACTCTTTTCGGTATGTGGAAATGGATGGGGAGTTCATTGAAACCCCGTGCCAAAAATTTGAAGAAGTCCCCCAGACTCTGGCGTCTACTGAAATTGTTGCTGAAGATCCTCCAATGAAGATGGCTTCCCTCAAGGATGCCCGGGATGTTGTTGAGAAAGGTGGGTGTGCGAATTGGGGTCAACTCCCTGACTTTGCACATAAGACTGACAAGTTTGGTTTGGGTTTCACTGCAGAAGCTCAAAGGGTTGTTCGGCATGCGCGGACCGGAAGACCTCTCATGCATATCACTAATCTGGAAGTGAATGCGATTGAAGATGATGATGAAGAGTCTGAGTTTGACAGCTGAATTTACCTGACTACCGACGGTGGATTAAGAAATTGGACGGCAAAGGACTTCGTGCCAATTTCTTTTATTACACAGTAATACACTTTTGTTTTGAATTTGTAACAGACAATTTTAAACTTTACAGCCCGGTGCCTTACCCGAGACACTGTGGCTTTGTTTGAGGGCTTATTATGTGTCATTTCTATATATCATCAATAAAAGCATTGGACGTTTTCTTGCATTACAAATTTTGTGCTCCTTGTCTTTCTTTTCTATCTTGCAAAACAGCTATTTTACACACACTCACATATACAGGTCTACATCCACTCTGGATCCCACTGATAACGACTCTGCTACTGCCAGTTATGACTTCGAAAGTCCGATCAACCAAGCCAAGGACGAAGGTGAGGATGATTGTGAAGTGCCTGGTGAACTTGCTAGACTGTTACTTCAGGAAGAGAGGGCCATACAACCCCATGAAGAGCCCGTGGAAACGGTAAATCTGGGTACAGAGGAAGACAAGAAAGAGGTCAAGATCGATGCAAATCTGGAGCCTAGCGTTAAGCAACGATTAATTCAGATGTTGTATGATTATGTTGAGATCTTTGCCTGGTATTATGAAGATATGCCTGGTTTGGATACCGATATTGTGGTTCACCGCCTGCCCACCAAGGAAGACTGTCCTCCAGTGAAACAGAAAGTCCGTCGAATGCGCCCAGAAATGTCTAAGAAAATCAAGGCTGAAGTTATGAAACAGTTTGGTGCCGGTTTTCTAGCAGTTACTTCTTACCCATAGTGGGTTGCCAACGTGGTTCTAGTGCCGAAGAAGGATGGTAAGGTTCGAATGTGTGTGGACTATAGGGATCTGAACAGGGTGAGCCCCAAGGATGATTTCCCTCTGCCTCATATTGACGTTCTGGTTGACAACACCGCACAGCATAAGGTCTTCTCCTTTATGGACAGCTTCTCCGGTTACAATCAGATTAAGATGGCTCCCTAAGACATGGAGAAGGCAATGTTCGTTACACAATGGGGAACCTATTGCTACAAAGTCATGCCTTTCGAATTGAAGAATGCTGGGGAAACGTATCAGCGCGCCATGGTCGCTTTGTTCCACGACATGATCCATCATGAGATTGAGGTATATGTTGACGACATGATTGCAAGATCTCAGACTGAAGGAGAACATCTTGACCATCTTCAGAAGCTATTTGACAGGTTGAAGTTGTACAAGCTGAGGTTAAACCCGAACAAGTTCACCTTCAGGGTGAGATATGGTAAGCTGATGGGTTTCGTCGTAAGTGATAAAGGTATTCAGGTTGACCCCGCAAAGGTGAAGGCTATACAGGAAATGCGAGCTCCCTGAACAGAAAAAGAAGTCAGAGGCTTTTTGGGACGGTTGAATTACATTACCCGATTCATTTCACATCTGAATGCTACTTGTGAGCCAATCCTCAAGTTGCTGAAGAAAGATCAAGTGGTAAAGTGGAATGATGAATTTCAGACCGCCTTCGAAAGGATCAAGGAATATCTTCAAGAGCGACCTATCCTGATGCCTCCAGTTGAAGGGAGACCTTTGATTTTATATTTGACAGTACTCAAAAATTCAATGGGGTGTGTGCTGGGGCAACATGACGAGTCTGGCCGAAAAGAGCATGCTATTTATTACCTTAGCAAAAAGTTTACCGACTGCGAGACTGATACTCGTTGCTTGAGAAAACTTGATGCGCTTTGGCATGGGCTGCTCGCCGGCTGAGACAGTATATGCTAACTCACACTACTCTATTGATATCAAAGATGGATACAATCAAGTATATCTTCGAGAAGTCTTCCTTGTCCAGAAGAATAGTAAGATGGCAGATGATCTTGACTGAGTATGACATCCAGTACATGACCCAAAAGGCAATCAAGGGAAGTGTATTGGCAGATCATTTGGCACATCAGGCTGTAGATGATTACCAGACTATGAACTTCGAATTCCCGGATGAGAACATCATGTTGGTGACTGACTGTGAGACACATGGACCGGATGAAGGACCTGAGGAAGGATCCCGATGGTCTATGTACTTTGATGGAGCTTCAAATGCTTTGGGTAATGGAATTGGCGTCGTGATCATATCTCCTGAAGGCTCTCATACTCCGTTCACCGCCCGACTATGTTTTAACTACACCAATAATATGGCGGAGTATGAAGCGTGCATCATGGGTCTTCGAGCAGCAATTGACCTAAGGATTAAGTTCTTAAGTGTATTCGGAGATTCTGCTCTCGTGATCAGTCAAATCAAAGGCGAGTGGGATACGAAGCATCCAAATCTTATTCCTTACAAAGAGTATGTATTGACGTTGCTTCCACACTTCGAGGAGATAACCTTTGAACACTTCCCTAGAGAGGAGAATCAATTGGCGGACGCGCTAGATACAATGTCTTCTATGTTCAAGGTCAGGTGGGACAACGAGGCTCCTCAGATTACCATTGAAAAGTTGGACGAGGTAAAAAAGATATCTTGAGGCTCAAGAGTACCCCGAGGGTGCATCTGTTAATGATAAGAAGTTTCTGAGGAGGTTCGCAGCGAAATTCTTCATCAGTAATGACATCCTTTACAAGCGTAACCATGACTCAACCTTACTGCGATGTATGGATAAGAATGAGGCAGAAAGGATCATGGCAGAGTTACATGAAGGTACTTTCGGAACTCATTCCAGTGGACACACCATGGTAAAGAAAATCCTTTGGGCAGGATATTATTGGTCCACTATGGAAGCCGACTATTATCAGCATTCTCAGACCTGTTACAAGTGCCAAGTCTATGCTGATAAAATGCATATACCTCTAGTTCCTCTGAACGTCTTGATAGCTCCTTGGCCTTTTGCAATGTGGGGAATCGACATGATTAGTGAGATCAGACCTACGGCGTCTAACGGGCATCGTTTCATCCTGGTAGCAATTGATTACTTTACAAAGTGGGTTGAAGCAGCTTCTTTTGCTATTGTAACCAAGAACGCCAAGGCACGGTTTATTCGGCACAATTTGATTTGTCGATATGGTGTACCAGAAAGGATCATTACAGACAATGGTACAAATCTCAACAATAAAATGATCACTGAGATCTGCAAGTAGTTCAAGATACAACATCACAACTCTTCTCCCTATCGGCCGAAGATGAATGGGGTTGTTGAAGCGGCTAATAAGAACATCAAGAAGATTGTGCAGAAGATGATGGTGACATACAAAGATTGGCACGAGATGTTACCATTTTCACTTCATGGGTATCGTACCTCAGCGTAGACGTCAACAGGGGCAACCCCCTATTCCTTGGTATAAGGTATGGAGGCGGTCTTGCCCATTGAATTTCAGATACCCTCTCTTCGGATTATGAAGGATACAGGTTTGGGCGAAGATGACTGGATCCAGACCCGGCTTGATCAGCTGAATTTAATCGACGAGAAGAGACTTACTGCTATTTGTCATGGTCAAACGTATCAAAAACGGATGATCAAGGCATTTAACAAGAAAGTTAGACGACAGGATTATCAAGTTAGAGATCTGGTGATCAAGCGTATCATCCTACCACAAGGTGATCCCAGGGGCAAATGGACCCCTACGTACGAAGGGCCATTTGTGGTTAAGAACATTTTCTCAGGAGGAGCTATGATTCTAACCACCATGGAAGGTGACGACCTTCCTCACCACGTCAATGCAGACATAGTGAAAAAATACTACACATAATCAAAGATCCGCTAGGTCGACTAGCCTAGGCAAAAATAAGGGCTTCCCGGCAGACCAAAAGGGTTCGGGAAAAATAAGGGATGAAAATGGAAAATCTGTACACCCGGCAAGTCGAAAACCTGAAAAGGAGGCTTGGGCAAAAAAGGGTATCCCGGTGGACTGAATACCCGAAAGGGCGGTCCAGGCAAAAATTAGGGATCAAAGCGTAACACTATGTCTCATTGGATCACCTTGCAACCAGACTTCAATATCGACTATCAAGCTCGGACGGCACTAATCAATCTGATCTACCTTCAACCAAGTAGCAAAGTGATGAGATGCTCGAGGACATAAGGGAAATAGTAGAGTTAGAACTCAGTGGGATTATTCACATAGCTGTTTTTCTTTGTTTTTCATAAATTGTATGAATTCTATTTGTTCAGTGGCATTCTCTTACTAGGACGTCAGCCTCTTGTACAAAAACGTCTATTTACAGGCCAAACTTCAAAGTTAATACAAGTCATTTTCACAAATAAATTTCAAACTGTTTTCCTTTTCTGTTTTGTCTTGCAAGAACGTCCAATATTCATTTTTGATATATGCATTTGAAATTAATTGTTGCTCATGAATATTTACATGCGAAACAAAAGACGATTACTCATAATATCAAGAACAGGCGCAAAAAAGAATTGTCCATACCTTACAGTTGCTCTATCCACCGGGTACAAGGATAAATTTAGCTAAAGAATATGACTGAGGTACATTCACTCCCCGCAGAGTAAGAAAAAGACTGTAATGTTAACTCTCCCCATCTGAGGCTCGCAACCGCAAATGAGTCGGCAATATTCTCCCCAAGCAGAGTTTATCCATCATCAACACTAGACAATTATCCCCAGTGGAGTCTGGAAAATCTTCCCCAGTGGAGTTTGGAGAATCATCCCCAGTAGACTCTAGAAGGTTATCCCCAGTGAAGTCGCAACTGAAAGGTTACCCCCAGCGGAGTTCATTCCTCTCACAAACAAAAACTCAATTCCCAACAGAGTTTCATTATCACCAGCAGCGGTAATTCATCCCCAACTGAATTTATCAGTGAAATCCTCAACAGAGCATGTCCTCCCCACAGAGCCATTTCCTTATCAGTTTATTCCCCAGCGGAGTTATCCTCTCCTGCAGGTTTATTCTCACAATTATTTTCATTCACTATCCCCAGCGGAAACTAAGAATTCAACTCTTTTCTCCAGCAACAACCCGGGATTTATCTTCCTCAACTACAAACATCACATTGTCAAACATCATGACACATGTATATACGCATCATACAAACACAATCTCATTTATTTTGATAACATCATTGCTTGATACATATCATGCATTACATACAGCTAACCCTTATCTTTCAGGAAAGATACAATCAGATTCTCACAAAATTCAAGCTATGAAGCTTTTTTTTCATCAGTTGAGTATGGACGATCGAAGTTCCTAAATATCAACAGAGATGATTCCTCAATTGAGTACGGACGATCGAAGTTCCTAAATATCAGCAAAGATGTTTCCACAGTTGAGTACGGACGATTGAAGTTCCTAAATATCAGCAGAGAGGATTCCTCAATTGAGTACGGGCGATTGAAGTTCCTAAATATCAGCAGAGATGTTTCCTCAGTTGAGTACGGACGATCGAAGTTCCTAAATATCAGTAGAGATGTTTCCTCAGTTGAGTACGGGCGATCAAAGTTCCTAAATATCAGCAGAGATGATTCCTCAGTTGAGTACGGGCGATCGAAGTTCCTAAATATCAGCAGAGATGTTTCCTCAGTTGAGTACGGATGATCGAAGTTCCTAAATATCAGTAGAGATGTTTCCTCAGTTGAGTACGGACGATCGAAGTTCCTAAATATCAGCAGAGATGATTCCTCAGTTGAGTACTGGAAACCGAAGTTCCTAAATATCAGCCGAGATGTTTCCTCAGTTGAGTACGGACGATCGAAGTTCCTAAATATCAGTAGAGATGATTCCTCAGTTGAGTACAAGCGATCGAAGTTCCTAAATATCAGCAGAGATGATTCCTCAGTTGAATACGGATGATCGAAGTTCCTAAATATCAACAGAGATGACTCCTCAGTTGAGTACGGACGATCGAAGTTCCTAAATATCAACAGAGATGACTCCTCAGTTGAGTACGGACAATTGAAGTTCCTAAATATCAACAGAGACGACTCACAAGCAGAATAACGGACGCCGAAGCTCCTAAAATTCTACTTCTTTCAACAAAGATCAGACTTCCCCAGCAAAATCTTCCTCAACGACAGGTATACAAGCCCTCGCTAAGGAATACCTTATGCGATCGACACTCCTTCATATGGCATATTTAAGCCCATCCCCTCGTCGGCAATTTCCAAATGGCATCTGTAAGCCCATTCCCGACATCGCAAGACAAATACTACTTCATGCGAGTGCAAATTTCTGGGCACTCTAGTGTTCAATCATCTTCCACCTTCTGATCACGAAAGGAACGAAGGCCAATCTACATCCTCAGGTTTAAGAAGATTGAACAGAGGAAGCTGTTGTACCCCAAAATTTTCCCTCCCATATTTCTCAAAACATTTCAAGAAAGATCCCCAAGTTGCTCAAGGTAGTCCAAGGGTTGGCCAGACAAGCTCTCTCCTAAGACAGTCTACCTCAAATTAGGGTTTCATGTTGCATCAAGATATTTGAGTCCAAGTGATCCCAAGTGCTCACCAATGTCCTAAAAAGTTCTCAAGATCATCAATGTCAATGTTCAAGCCTTGCAAAGAAAGTTTGCTCAGTCAATTGCTCAAAGGTCCAAAAATCGACTGTGTTAGGGAAAAAGTCAATTGTGGCCTACATACAGTCAAACTTCAAGATTTTTGGTCAACATCCTCATTTTTAAGTATATTTCATCATTTTATCAAGGGTTGATCATGATTCATCAAGGATTGCTCATAATTCATCAAGATTCAAAAGTTGCTAAATTAGGGTTTTGCAAGAAAAGTCAACCCAACTGTGACCAAGCATAAATTTATCATACTTTATGAGAAATGACCCATCCAAAGCTCATTTTGAAGAGGATGAAATTCCTTACAATCCATATTCAGCTCCCAAGTTCAAAATATACACTCACAAGAAGTTATGAATTTGGACATTATAGGTCATTTTGAAAAGTCAACAAAAACACCTTTTTTGTCAAAGCTTCATACATGAGAATGGAATATAAAAATGAGATGATACCGAAAGGGTTGCTTAGATTACATCTCAAGCTTTCTAAAAAGTCCAAGAACACATCCAAAGAGTCAAAATTGAGGAAGTTATGCATTGGTGAAGTTGACCCTTTTTGCAAAATTGCTAAAAGTCAACTATGCCCAAAACATCAAATTTTGCCAAATGGGCCCAATCTTTCTCACTTGTTTTGAGTTGGCAACATAGCCCACGTGCTCTAGCCTTTTCCACTTGTCCATATTTTATTTTTATTATTTATTTTGGTTTTTATTTGAATTAATTCAATTTAAATCAAAACAAATCATATAAAATCAAAAATATTGAAAACCAAGGATTTCGTGATTATTTCAGGTCTTAAATTACAGATTGCAAGCATTCAAACTTGTGTAAAGGCATATGTGCACAAAAAGATTGAAAAAAAGCCATGTTTGGAAAGATCTTAAAAGGGAATCAAATCAAATCCAAAATCATTGAAGAAGAGAGATTTGGACCAGTTTTGTAACCCTAATCCCTTCACTAATACATATAGAGTGGAGGCAGACCTAAAAAGAAGTTAGAAGCAGGCGCATAAGAAAGAACAAAATCTGAAAAATCAAGAAAAAGTGTGAGATCGAAATCCCATTTGGAGGCTGTTTCAGGACCTTTGAACGATCCCAATCGCTTCCTGGCACTCTCGGCAATCTAAAGCAATCAAGAACTAAGTCGTTCCAGTCCCAAAACGCACTGTAAGTCGTTCACAACTTCGCCCTGTTCTTGAATTCGTATTTCATAATATATGCATCGTTAAGATAAATTACTTGCATATTCTTGATCTATGAAGTATTTGCAAGCTTTCTGCATCATTCAATTGCGTTTATATGGCCTGTAGCGTTAATCACCATTGCTAGGTTTTCGAGCTTGGTTTTAGGGTTTTTAATTTCAAGAACAATGGGCCTTCGTAAGTGGTATGGTTGTGATCAGGAGGACGAAACAAACACAACCATGGCATTGGATGTTATTTCTATGGCCTGTGGAAGATTTTGAGAATGCATAATCTGTAGCAACGGACATTTGTACGTAGGTATAGGCTAACAAACTTTTAGCGACGGTGCAAGAACATGGATGAAGACGTGACCAGCTTCCATTGGCTTGTTTAAACGTTAGCGCGCGTTTTCTTTTTGTGTTTCCACTAATATTTGTTTTCTCATATTATTATTATTATTCCATTAATGTACAATAAGAACAAAATGGTGTAGAGGTGGCCACGTAGGTGCTTAAGGCTTTAGAGGCTGGAGGTCAGGGGTTCGATCCCTGCCTCCAGCATTTGCTATTTTTCTGTTTATTTTCGGGCAATTCAGTGCGTGGGAAGCCAGGAGATCCACCATGGGTATTCATCATCAACGCGTCAGATGGCCAGATGGCCAAATCTGATGGCCACCATTGAAGGTGCATCATGAATTCAGTCAAACACAAAGCATTGGATCCTCAAAGTCAACATGGACTTCCACTAATGGTCCCAGATTTCAGCTATTCACACCCCATTCTCAGGCCCATTCTCTATCCTTTTTTTTATATTTTATTTTACTTCATTTAATTATTTATTTATTTGATTACTAACCAAATAATTTTCTTTTTTATCAAAAAATCATCAAAAATATTTTTATGTCCAATTAAATTTTAGATATTTATTTTTAGTAAAAAAATCAATTAATTTAATTCGGTTTGATTAATTTAGACAACTTTAATTCTTTTGCAAATAATTAAAATTAATTAGAATAAATAGGTTTTATTACTAACTTAATTATTTTATTTCTTTCCTAAAGTAACAAAAATCCAAAAATGTGTCTTTTAATCATTTTTCATTAATTAATTTAATTAACTAATTAATTGCATTTAATTTAGAAAAACTTAATTCTTTTCTTTTAAAAATATTAAGAAAACAACAAAAAAAACATTTCTTTTTTTTAATTAGGATAGAAGGGTCAAAACCATATTCTCTCGTCGATCTAATTTTTAACCGCGCGCTTTATTATTTTGCCCAATTATTGTATCTGCTCGCGGTTTGTAATAATTTATTTAGGAAATTTATTTACTTTTTACATTTATCGCTTTTAATTTCAAAGGGTTTGTTTTTGGCTATGTAAATACCCGAAGCCTTGTAATAGCGTAGTTTAAATTCCGCATTTTAAATTCCGCATTTTAAATTCCGCAAACTATTAACTGTTAGATGTATGAATAATTAGGGTTTGCATGACAAAAATGTATTCTTAATTTTAAAACAGTTAGATCGCCCTAAATGTGCAAAGATAATAATCTGAAACTGAATCGCTCGCACATGCGCACTCTTAGGGTACACTCCCACTTGGTTGCCTTCGGTAAATGGTCATTGAGTATAAGTTGTTTTAGAGGTCGTCCTCTTGTCTAAAAAATCAAAGTTGCCTCGGAAAGGTTGCCTCGGATATTGTTGCCTCGGATAAATGATCTAAGACATTAGGGTTACCACTAAGATGTCCTAACATTGCTTTAGTGACTGTATGTCCCTTTTTGAATTGTCCCTCAAACTCCAACGACGATGCTACCTACTCACTAATAGTGGGATAGCATTGTCTAAAAGAAACAAACATAGAACGATTCCTTTTTCGAGTAGGTAGATTAGTTCTTAAGTACTTGCTCAACCAAAACAAAACTTTTTCACACTTACACTCCTTTACAAACAAAGTTTTCAAAAACACTTCATTACACTCTTGAAGACAGACACAAGAGTTAAATCGAATTTAAAACAAAAACTTTTCAAAACCCACAAACACAAAGAAAACAATTTTGAAAATGATGAGCAAGTACCTAAGAGCCCGTAGATAACTACGGATAGAAAGGGTGCTAATACCTTCCCTTTCTATAATCTACCCCCCCCCCCCCCCCGTACTCAGAAAATCTCGAAAAAGGAACTTTTCTGTGCTTTTTTCCTTTCCTTGTTGGATAAAATAAAAATCGGTGGCGACTCTTGCTTATCGCGACATTTTGCAAACACAAACGCAAACCAGCATTCCAAAAACAGTCCCGGTTCTGGCCACCGTATCACAGTGGCCATTGACTATTTTACAAAGTGGGTGGAGGCAACTTCCTTTTCTTCCGTTACCAAGAATGTTGTTTCCCGTTTCATCAAGCAAAATCTCATTTTCCGGTATGGTATCCCAGAAAGGATCATCACTGACAATGGTACAAATATCAATAATATTATGATCATCGCCTTGTGCGAGCAATTCAAGATCCAACATCACAATTCTTCCCCTTACTGGCCAAAGATGAATGGTGTTGTCGAAGCTGCAAAGAAGAACATTAAAAAGATCATACAGAATATGACAATCACATACAAAGACTGGCATGAGATACTACTATTCGCTCTCCACGGGTATCGTACCACAGCTCGCACATCAACCGGGGCAACACCCTATTCTCTGGTTTACGACATGGAAGCCGTCTTGCCTATTGAGGTTCAGATCCCCTCTATAAGAATTATCAAGGATGCAGGGCTGAATGAAGAAGATTGGATTAAGATTCTACTTGATCAATTAAACTTGATTGATGAGAAGAGACTTACTGCTGTTTGCCATGGTCAAATGTATCAAAAACGGATGATTAAGGCTTTCAATAAGAAGATCAAACGCATCATACTGCCACAAGGTGATCCTAGAGGCAAATGGACTCCTACCTATGAAGGACCATTTGTAATCAAAAACATCTTCTCTGGTGGGGAAATGATGTTAACCACCATGGATGGTGACGACCTACCGCATCCTGCAAATGCGGACATAGTCAAAAGATACTACGCATAAGAGACTCGCTAGGTTGACATACCTAGGCAAAACAAGGGCATCTCGGCGAACCAAAAAGGTTCGGGAAAAAATTAGGGATAAAACAAAAAAATCTGTACACCCGGCAAGTTGAAAACCCGAAAGGGCGACTTGGGCAAAAAAGGGTTTCCCGATGGACTGAAAACCAGAAAGGGCGGTCCAGGAAAAAGTTAGGGAATGTAAAGCGTATGACTATGTCCCGTTGGGTCACCTTACGGACAACCTTTGGCTTCAACATGCAAACTCAGAGGTTCTGATCAATTCAATCATCTTTGGGAGAAGCAACAAATAGACAAGATGCTCAGAGATACAAAGGCTATAGCAGAATGGGAACCCCATGGGATAAATACACATATCTATCTTTTCTTTGTATTAAAATTTTCAATTTTTTTTACAACGGCATTCTCTTACTAGAATGTTTGTCTCATTGTACAAAAATACTTACTCAAAGTCAATACAAAGATATCTCCTTGAAAGTGCAAAACTATTTGTTTTTCTTTACTCTTGTGTTTTGTTTACAAAAACGTCCAATGATTCTTTATTGAACATATGCATTTGAACATAATTACTGTTTACAAATAAATAAAATAAAAGACAATCACTGATGGCTTTAAGAGATAGGGAGATCTCTCTATACTATTTCCATAAATTCCCCACAATTTGTAGTTTAATTCCCGGCGGAATGAGCTTCCAATTATCAATCCCCAGTAGAAGTCGTTCAAATTCTCAGGATTTCCCAACAGGATTTTACAAGCAGTACACGACATTTCCCTTATAATAGAGTTTGTTTCTCTAAGCGGAAATTCATCAACACTTCAACTTCACAACATGAAGACTTACATATCCTCAGTAGTAGACATGGATTTATTTTCCCAATCCAACAGCAGTGCAACAAACTAGCTCACATACGCATACATCGCATCCATATATCATAAACATTGATAACACGAATGCATTATATCATACATTTCTTACAACATGAATTTGCATCTTAGCTAACATTTTATCCTTTTCAGGATAAGATTAACAGCTGTCATTAACAATGTTCAAAAGTTTTCAAATACGCTCCAGACACGGATGCCATTCTGATACTCATTCAGATTCAACTTCTCAAATACAGTCCAGATACGCTCTAGACACGGATGCCATTCTGATACTCATTCAAGTGCAACTTTCAGATACAGTTCAGATACGCTCCAGACACGGATGTCATTTTGATACTCATTCAGATCAAACTTTTCAGATACGGTTCAAATACGCTACAGACACGGATGCCATTCTAATACTCATTCAAGTGTAACTTTCAGATACAGTTCAGATATGTTCCAGACACGGATGTCATTCTAATACTCATTCAGATTCAACTCTCAGATACGGTACAAATACACTCCATACGTGGATGCCATTCTGACACTCATTCAAAATCAGCTCCCAGATACAGTTCAGATACGCTCTAGACACGGATGCAATTCTGATACTCATTCTTTCAGCTTACAAATTACAATACAAACAATCACTTTTGGATGGCATATTTAAGCCCATCTCCTACAGCTTTCTATCACCTCTCCAAATGGCATCTTTAAGCCCATTCCTTCTACTATCACATCGCCGAGTGCAAATTTTTGGGCACTCTAGTGTCCAATCATCTTCCACCTTCAAGTCACGATTGGCAAAAACATGTCAATCTAACTCTTCAGGCTTAAGAAGATTGAATAGGGGCATTTCTTGTACCCCAAAATTTTCCCTCTCACTTATCAAGAATTTTCTCACAAGATCTCCTTGGGCTCAAGACTGCACTAGGGTTTGATCAGCTCAAGACACCTCATTAGGCACTAATGACCAAAACTAGGGTTTGAGTTTGCACAAGGATTTTTGAACTATCAATGCTTCATATGACTTTCATGAACCATTATGGACCCCCAAGATTACTCATGCCAAGTTTCAAGCCTTGGATCAAATTTTTGCTCAGTCAATTGAGTAGTTGACCTAAAAATCAGTTGTATTGGGAGAAAAGTCAACCATGGCCAATTTATAGTCAAACTTAATAATTTTTTCTCCACATCAACATTTTAAACCCATATTTATCATTTGATCAAGTTTGGACCATAATTCCTCAAGAAATTTGATCAAATCTCCAAAAGGGCAAAATGGTCAAAATTAGGGTTTTGACTGGGAAAGGGCAATTTCTGATTTTTGACCTAGAAAATGGTCAATTGGTTTAATGCATGATCTCAATGGTCCAATTCAACATTTTTACCTAATGACATGATTCAAAATATTGCAAATCCATTGGATTAACAGATGAATTTTGCAGTCAACTGATCAAAAGTCAATTGTATACTGAAAAGTCAAACTTTGACTTTTTGGTCAAATTCAAGTGCCAAAGATCATAATTTATAAAAAATGTTAAAATATGAAACTTATTCATCAAGAAATCAAAAAGTCAAGATTTTATTTTGAAAAGTCAAAATTTCTAAACTTAGAAATTTTTCTAAGTGTCAAAAATTTCTTATTTTTTCATAACTTTGAGCAATTTTTTCATTATGATGCAAGATGATTCAAAGGAAACTTCCAAAATGAAAGTTTTATATCTCCATGAAATCTACAACTTTGATTCACACAACTTCTCCTAAAAGTTCTTCGATCTCAAGTTATAATTTTATGAATACATGCTCATGAACTAAAAAAAGACTTAGTGAAATTTTGCCCTAGTTAGGCAAATTTTTAACCTAACTTTATGGCAATGTTTCACATAGTTCCAAGGGGAATATTTAAAAGAAATTCAAAGATGAGTTTAAGATCACATTGCAAGCTTTCCAAAATGTCCAAGAACTCCTTGAGATCATTCTTGAGTAGGGAGAATCGAAGAGATGAAGTTGGTGTTTTGTCACTTGAATTATAGCTCATTTTCATGATGAACACAAATGCAAATAAATGTTAGGCTGCATAATCTTTGCTTTGCAGGCCTCAAACTTGTTTGTCACTCCATACTTAATGTATTACACAAACTTTTGAGCTATAATCCAAGTGATTTAAGCTTTATCCAATTCACATTGCCATTTTGGGAAGAAAGTTAACAATACCATTCTTGAAAAGCAAGCTTTATGCATAAAGTCCACTCTTGAGCCTCTAACTTGTTCCCTCTGATCACACTTCATCTACAAAGTCAGAAGCAAGTGTGTTTAAAGCATAACCACTCTATCTTAGTAAGTACACAAGGCATTGAAACTCGTTTTCTCAAAAAATCACATGTTTAGCTTAAGGATGCAAATTCAAATTCTGATTAGCAACAAGTCTCCAAACTTGTTGCTTATAAATAGAAGCACGATTTGTGAGCTAGAACACGAGTTTGAACACCCTAAAATACACCAAAACCCTCTCAAATCAGAAATTGCCCAAAAACTCCATTATTGCACAGTTTCTGACCTTGAACCTCAAACTCACATTTCCCTTGTGCGTTTCTTAGCCTTTTAGTTTCTAAAGTTTCCTTGCATCAAGAATAAATCATCCTTGTACCTATTTCACTTATGTAACACCATTTTCCCTGTCTTCCATAACAAAAAACAGAGCATCACGGTTGGACTTCTCCAGACCATTCCAGCCATCCTCAGCTCAAGCCAACCATTGTAGTAGCTTCCTATAGGTCCAAGGAAGCTAACCTGGTCATCAGCACTACTTGAAACAAGCTCAAATCCATTTCACAATTTCTAGTTTTGAGAAATGAAGAAGTTACAGGTACATCGGCTGGAGGTTGAAGATGAAGTCATCATGACTTGATTTGCCTTACATAATTATTGTTTTGTTTATATAAACGGATGTATAGCCACCCCAGTGGTAAAGCGCGCGCCTGTTCACCCCATGGTCTTGGGTTCAAGCCCCAGCGTGACCATTTTTATATTTTTACATTTTTGACATTTTCTGTTTTGTTTGCAGGCGCTGGGCCCTTTGGGCCTGGCTCTTTTTTTTTTTTTTTTGCTGATTAACCCCCTATTTAACTTATACGCCCCTGGCCCAGTTTTATTTTATTTTATTTTTTTATTTCATTTTATTTTCTTAAATATTTTTCCTAATGTTAAAAAATCATAAAAAATATAAATAAATAAAAATGAGATTTTTATTTTAACTTAGTTTATTTTATTTTTCTCACAAAAAATATTTTTTTTAACTATACTTTATTTATTCTTTACTAACTAGTTTTGTAAATTTAATTTAAAACTAGGTTATTATTTATTTTCTTTTACACTAATTAAAATATATTTACTTTAATATAAAAAGGGCCAAAAATATTTTACAACACCATATATTATTTTCAAGACAAAAATACAAAAAATACTTTTTTTTTCTAAACTTATTTTCTTTTAATCAACTAAATAGAATTAGGGTTTTATTCAAAAATATTTTATTAATTAATTCCTTTTCTTAATTAGTTTAAGTTAATTTAATTTTGATTAATTATTTTCCTCTAATTTGGTTTAGGTTAAAACCGCTTTCATATAAAAATCCAAACAAAAATCATTTCTTTCCATTTGCATTTGTACTTTATATTTATTAATTTTCTTATACATTTATTCAATTTGGTTGTAATAGATTAATTAGGTTTATATTATTGCAATCCCCATTCACAAATTGTATACCCCCCCCCCCCCCTCCCACAAGTATTGTAATAGCGTAATAACTTTAAATTCCGCAATTTATCGCTTTATGTGCAAATGCTAGTAATTAGGGTTTGCATGGAAAGATTAAAACCAACCAAATAGCAAACCCTAATTCAAGACAAAATCAAGCATGAAAACAATATACTTGAACACAAGCACCCCTAGGGTTATGCCACTTGGTTGCCTTATACAAAATAGCCATATTACACATATAAGGTATCTTAGCAAAAACAAGCAAATACAAGATCATAGTCCCTCGATGACGCTATCTAAGTTGCCTTTCAAAATGATCTTAGTCCCTAAAGAAAATGCTAAGATACCTTGCAACATTTCTAATCATGGCTATACGATGACCCACACCCGTCCCGTTTACATCTAAAGATAGGGTTTCTTACCAAATCAATGGTAAGACAACAATGTCAAAGGAAAAGAAAATGAATAAGAAAGACATTTGAGTAGGTAGAATTAGGGGTGTTCGCGGTTCGGTTTGGATCGGTTTTAAGATAAAAAATCATCTGATCCAAAGATAAATTTACTTGCGGTTCGGTTCGGTTTTGGATGATATATTAAAAAAATCCAATTCGATCCGATCCAATTTTATGCGGTTTAATTTGGGTCGGTTTTTGGATATCCAAATTACACATTATATTTTTATTAATATTATAAAACTACTAATAAATCATAGATTTGATATAATATATAACATATAGTATATTAAAAGTTAATATTACAAAATGAGAGTGGTTGATTATGATTGAAATAATAAAAATAAATAAATTATACCAAGCTAATAACTATTATTAAAAAAATTATTATCATCTAATAATAATTTCACATAGCATATCATGCTAATAAAAAGTAAATAAGTATAAAAATATATGTATGCAATTTGGTTTGGTTTGGATCGGTTTTGAAAAATTAATTCGAAATCCGATCCGAACTGATCGATTTTCACAAAATAACATCCAAACACATCCAATAAATTTCGGTTTTTTACGGTTTTCGGTTTTTTGGATCGGTTTTCGGTTTTTTATTTGGATTGGTTTGGATTTGAACACCCCTAGGTAGAATGCTCCTAATTACTTGCTCAATTTCAAACAAAACATCCTTACTATTTTCAAAACAATCACATACACTTTCAAACATCTTACAAAATTGAAAACATTTTAAAAAGATCAAACATCTTTGTATACATTCTTACAAATAATAATCATTACAAAGATTGCCTGAACAATGGCCTCTTCACAAAATACTTTCAAAAAAACCACACAAAGCACAATTTCAAACAAAAGCAAGTGATCTAGCAAGTAACTAAGAGCCCATGGAAAACCATGGATGAAAAGGGTGCTAATACCTTCCCTTTTCATAATCTACCCCCCGAACTCAAGAAATAATCTCAAAGGTTTTTCCTGTGCTTTTTCACCTTTCCTTTTGGATAAAAGAAAAGTCGGTGGCGACTCTTGCTAACCGCAACATTTGCGACCAAAAAACCCTCAAGTCAGTTCTCCCACCGTATCACAACATCCAAAGTGAAGATGTCAAGAATTCAGTTGCTCACCACCAGATTTGAATATCTGAGAATGAAGGATGATGAAAGCATTAATGACTTCCATATGAACATCCTTGAGATTGCAAATGCTGCCAGTGCTTTAGGAGAAAAAATTCCAGAAGACAAATTGGTGAGAAAGATGCTTAGGTCTCTTCCTAAGAGATTTGATATGAAAGCGGATGCCATAGAAGAAGCACAAGAAATTGACAATATGAAAGTGGATGAACTTGTTGGATCACTTCATACATTTGAATTAAGTATCAATGAAAGATCTGAAAAGAAGAACAAAAGCATAACTTTTGTAACCAATACTGAAGATGAAGAGGAGGACTGTGATCTGGATACAGATAAAGGAATATATAATGTCTTAGTTATTCTTGGAAGACAGTTTAACAAAGTGATAAAAATGATGGATAGGAATCTAAGATCAAATGTCAAGAACATCTCATCTGACATCCTTAAGTCAAATGAGTTTGGAAGAAAACGAGATGATGAAAAATCCACTCAAGGGAAGGAAATACAGTGTCATGAATGTGAAGGTTTTGGTCACATTAGATCTGAATGTCCTACATATCTTAAAAAACAGAAGAAGAATCTATATGTTACTTGGTCTGAAGAGGATTATGATCTTGAAGATGAATCTTCAAAGTATGTTAAATTATTGACATGAAAATATGTGTCTGATGTAGATTCTAGTGATGGTGAACTAACCTTTAATGAGCTAGCTGCCTCGTACAAAGAATTGTGTCTCAGAAGTGCAGAAGTTTTCCTAGAAAGGGTAGAAACAGAAAGCACTCATAACCCAGCTGAAGGCAGAAAGGAAAGAGAAATTGAAAACTATTTCTAATCTAGAAAGTGAAGTGACTTCTCTGAATTTAAATCTTGATAGAGTGGTCAAATCTCTCAAGATGCTGAATAATGGGTATGACACATTAGATGAAATTCTTCAAGTGGGGAGATTGACAGGAGACAAGAGTGGTCTAGGGTTTAATTAGAAAAATGAACTTGTTTCAGAAGAACCTTCATAAAATTCCACTCATGCCAAGTCTAAACCAAAGATGTCGAATCAAATGTCTGAACATCATGGCAAACATCATGGTAAGAAAAAATTTACTCACACCGGAAAGAAAACCCAACCCTGGAGGTGTCATCATTGTGGAAGGTTTGGTCACATAAGAACTTTTTGTTTCAAGTTGTATGAGTATCCTAAAACTACTCCTCTTCCCAAGACTGATCAGATCTCTCAAAATAGCAAAAAGAAGAAACAATGGGTTCCCAAGTCTAATGTTGCTAGTTTCATAGCTCATACCTCTCTCATAGTATCAAGCAAAGATGACTGGTACTTTGACAGTGGTCGTTCTAGACACATGACAGGTGTCAAGAATCTATTGGTAGATATCAAATCTCATTCTATCAGTTATGTAACTTTTGGTGATGGATCCAAAGGTGAAATCAAAGGAGTTGGAAAGATAAACTGTTCTGGAGTCCCAAAACTTGACAATGTGTTACTTCTTAAAGGGTTAACAGCTAACATAATAAGTATAAGCCAACTATGTGATCAAGGATTCAAAGTTAACTTCACCAAGGCAGAATGTCTCATTTGCAATGAGAAGAATGAAGTTATTATGAAAGGAATCATGTCAAAAGAAAAATGTTGTTTATGGGTTCCCCAAGAGTTGATCCTCTCCTCAACATGTGCTTTATCTAAATAAAATGAAGTTAAATTGTGGCATCAAAAATTGGGACACTTGCATCTGAAAGGAATGAAAAGAATCATATCTATTAAAGCCGTGAGAGGGATTCCTAAGCTCAAGATAGAAGAAGGGAGAGTATATGGTGAATGCTAGATTAGAAAGCAAACTAATATGTCACATCAGAAGATCTAACATATCACTACATCAAAAGTTTTGGAACTCCTTCACATGGACTTGATGGGACCTATGCAGGTTGAAAGTCTTGGTGGAAAGAAGTAGGCCTATATTGTTGTAGATGACTTCTCTAGGTACACGTGGATCACCTCAGCCACATTGTATGAAATATGGAAGGAAAGAAAACCTACTATCAAATACTTTCATGTTTTTGGAAGTAAATGTTACATCTTAGCAAACCATGAACAGATAAGGAAGATAGATCCCAAGAGTGGTGAAGGAATATTCCTGGGTTACTCTACAAATAGCAGAGCTTACAGAGTCTTTAACTCTAGAACCAAGGTTATGATAGAATCCATAAATGTTATTATTGATGGTAGAGGATGGAATGATGAAGAATATGTATTAAAATATGTTAATTCTAATCCACCTCAAGATAAAGGGCCTTCAATTAGAACTCAGAGAGATCATCCTAAGGAGCTTATCATAGGAGATCTAAATAAAGGAGTTACTACTAGATCAAGAGAAAGGATATCAAACTCTTGCTTTGTTTCAAAAATTGAGCCTAAGAATGTCAAAGAAGCCTTAACTGATGAGTTCTGGATTAATACTATGCAAGAAGAGCTAGAACAATTTAGTAGAAATGAAGTTTGGGATCTGGTTCCAAGGCCTGAAGGGACAAATGTGATTGGCACTAAATGGGTGTACAAGACTAAATCTGATGAAAATGGGGTGGTTACTAGAAATAAGGCGAGGTTAGTTGCACAAGGATACACTCAAATTAAAGGATTTAATTTTGATGAAACCTTTGCTCTTGTGGCCAGACTTGAATCAATCAGACTACTCTTGGGAGTTCCTTGCATTCTGAAATTTAAATTGTTTCAAATGGATGTAAAGAGTGCCTTCTTAAATGGCTATATGAATGAGGAAGTTTATGTAGAGAAACCTAAAGGATTTATTGATCCAAGCCTTCCTAACCATGTGTACAAACTAAAGAAAGCTCTGTATGGATTAAAGAAGGCTCCAAGAGCTTGGTATGAGAGATTGACAAAATTTCTTGGTGAGAATGCATATAGGAAATGTGGCATAGATAAAATCTTTTTGTCAAGGAAGAAGAAGGGAAGATCATGATTGCACAGATTTATGTTGATGGGGTGTCAAATGAGACGGTTCAACATTTTGTCAGGCAAATGTAGTCAGAATTTGAGATGAGCCTTGTTGGTGAATTAACCTACTTTCTTGGTTTGCAAGTTAAACAAATGGAAGATTCCATATTCTTATCTCAGAGCAAGTATGCGAAGAATATAGTAAAGAAATTTGGGATGGAAAATGCCAGACACAAAAGAACACGTGCTCCCACACGTTTGAAGTTATCTAAAAATGAAAAAGGAGTAAGTGTGGACCAAAGTCTTTTATAGAAGTATGATAGGCATTCTTCTATACCTCACAGCTAGCAGACCTGACATTGCCTTTGTTGTAAGAGTGTGTGCTAGATATCAAGCTGGTCCTAAAGTTAGCCATGCCAACCATGTGAAGATAATTCTTAAATATGTGAATGGGACAAGTGACTATGTATGATATATTCTCATGGATTTAGCTCTGCCTTAATTGGTTATTGTAATGCTGATTGGGAAGGAAGTGTTGATGATAGAAAAAGTACATCAGAAGGATGTTTTTTTTTGGGAAATAATCTCATATCTTGGTTTAGTAAGAAGCAAAATTGTGTGTCTCTGTTCACTGCTGAGGCTGAGTATATTGCTGCATGAAGCAGTTATTCTCAGTTGGTTTGGATGAAACAAATGTTAACAAAATATAATGTCAAACAAGATGTCATGACATTATTCTGTGACTATCTAAGTGATAACGCGAAATTATATCGAATTTTTTGGCTCGACTTGTATGCATTTTATTATCCTTTTTATTTATTTATGTCATGTTATGCTGGTATTTTATTGTATTTCAGGTATATGCTAGAAATGAACCTAAATATGAAAAGGAGAAAGCAACAGGAGGAAATAACAGAAAATATGTGACTTTGTAGCAGAAAACAAAAGAAAATGCATCAGAGGAATGTGGCAGTCATCACATCCCCATGTCGATCGGCACAGGTTAAAAATATATGTGCCCCACGACACACATTGTATGGTGATCGACACAAGCTAATTTTAGTGATTAAACATGAAGTCCTCTTCACATATGCAATGAAGCTCCCATGATTTTCTCAACTTCCCGTTATCACTCCATGATCTTTTTAACTTCCCATTTTTCCACTTCTTTCTCCACTTTCTCCATTATCTCCACTATTTCTGTCATAAAGCTGAAATGTAACTTTCATTTTATTCCTCTATATATAGGATCTTAGAAATTAGTTTTAGAACATCCATGTTTTGTGCGCGGAAGCGCAGTTAGAATTTTTAGGGAGAAAAATCACT
Organism: Vicia faba; assembly: GCA_948472305.1. Taxonomy (NCBI): domain Eukaryota; kingdom Viridiplantae; phylum Streptophyta; class Magnoliopsida; order Fabales; family Fabaceae; genus Vicia; species Vicia faba. Next base: position 1,541,134,891 of record OX451739.1, read on the forward strand.
TTGTAAAGTGGTAGTTTCTCACATTGGGGAACTACCACACCATTAGTATTAGGCCTATAATTTGTAATGCTTGGATCAATATTGCCAACATTATTTCAAAGCTTTATTCAAGTTTCAAGATTTGTTTCGTTCTTAGTTTTATTCAAGTTTACTTTGTCTACTTTACTTCCAGTTATTCCTGCCGGCTTGTGGAGGATACGCACTGCTCAAATTATTTGCTTCAGTATTTAATTTTAGGTTCCTATTTTAAGTATAATTTATTTATTCTTACCATGCATGTGTTACTAAATTTATGTTTTGATTTTATGTTATCCTGCAATAAAATTATATCTGGCTAAATTCCCCGATACTGGTATGTAAATCTTAAACTGAAGGGATTCGGTAATAATTGGCATTAATATTTTACAAAACCACTTTTCTGGTTTTAATTTCCAATTTGGATATTTAATTTTTTTTGTACGAGAGTAAAAGACAGTCTAAGGTTAAAATCAACAGAGCGAGAGTTTAAGGTTTTAACCAGATAGTGGTTATTAAACATTAATTTTAAAAATAATGAGAGCGCTTTAAAATTAATTGGACTCTAATTGTTTTCAAAAAATACCTTTGAATTTTAAATAAAACAGCGAGAGCGGTCATTTTGAGTTTAATAATATGACCTGAATCGATAGAATGAAATTGTGAGACGAGGGTTTTTAAATAAATAGTTCCCACTGAAACAGTGTTTTAATACTGAAAACAAATGCCAATGACTTATTGAATCCCTGAAGTTGACAAAGTACATATCGGTGTCCCGTTATTAATTATTAGATTTTAGATAATTACCGATTAAACTCAAACACCCAAATTTTATAATTAGCCTTAGCTTTACACAGTGAACCTAAGATAGCAGTAGTTTGACCATCAGTCCTTGTGGGTTTGATATCTTTTAAAACTATACGATAGATTGTGCACTTGCAGTCACTATACCCGACAGACTCATAAAGTTCGCGATCAAGTTTTTGGTGCTGTTGTCGGGGACTGATTTAGTCAAATACCGTAAATCCCTTATTATGCAGTATAGACTAAGGCACTCTTACTTAATTACTATGTATCACCCAAAAAATTTCTACAACTCCCATTCTCAGTATTTCGAGGAATCACAAGAATCCCATAAATCCAACCTCTAAATATTGATGGAAGATTTCAATGCTTCAGTAACTCACTCTCACTCAAATCACCTCTACAACTACCAATCCAAACATTTTGAGGAGATGCAAGAATCCCATAAATCTGATCTCGAAATATTACTGGAGGATTACAATGCGACGCTAACTTATCCTCAACCAAATTTCCTCTACAATCACCACACCCAATATTTTGAGGAGTCACGAGAATCTTATAAATCTGATCTCGAAATATTACTGGAGGATTACAATGCGACGCTAACTTATCCTCAACCAAATTTCCTCTACAATCACCACACCCAATATTTTGAGGAGTCACAAGAATACCAAAATTCCACTCTCGAAACATTACTGGAGGATATGACAGCGACACTAAATCTCTCTAGGCTAGAAACTATGATGATGGAGCACTTTGCAGAAACACAAAATGCGACACTAACTCCCTTTTAAGGAACCACAAGAATCCCATAATTTCAACCTCACAACATCAATGAAGGATTTCGATGCGACGCTAACTCACTCTAGGCTAGAATCTATGATAGAGCACCATGTAGAGACACAAAATGTCTAAAATGAAGAGATAAGAAGTCAAAGTCTTAAAAATAATGAAACCCTTAGGCAGCTGAATAATGCGGTTGAGTCCCTCGCGACTCACAACATGGCCTTGGAGACTCAAATCTCCCTGCTTGAATAAAAACCTCTAGGGCCCTTCCCTGAGGAGCATGTGGATGTTGTAAAAACGATAGTGAAAACAAATCAAAAATCATAAGGAGAGTGATAATGAGGTTGAAGAGAGTAGTAATGAGGTTGAGAAGAGTTCTAATGATAAAAGAGTAAAGATTGAGAAAAATACACTGACGCCATCTGAAAGGGAGGTTGTCAAAGAGGTAGATAAGGAAACATTTATTGTTGTTCCTCCTCCTTATAACCCACCTATTTCTTTTCTGCCAATATTTGTGGAAGCTAATGTAGATGCCCAATCCAAAAGGTATATGGACAATATCCATACCAAATCACCTTTATCTGAGGTCCTGCATAAAAAGATAAAATCTGAGGACCATGAAACTAGGGAAATCATTAGCATTAAGAAGGGAAGGTTAACATTCGAGATGGTGGATGAAATAACTAAGCCCAAATTTGAAAAGTTGCTACTCAAGATTGATCCAGAACCACCACCACAAGTTCAAAAGAATGAACCACCCCATAGAAGAAAGAAAAGAAAAGGTGAGAGATATGTGAGATGGCTTGATAAGTGGCCATGGAAACCAAAGACGATTAAAAATTCGACCGAGGAGTCTTTCTCGAGATAACCACCACGAGTGTTGACACTCTTGAGTCGTCGAGCTACCGACATTAAAAGAAGCATTGCATGGGAGGCAACCCACGAGTTTCAATTTAATGTTTTTACTTTTGTTGGAGTTTGCAGAAAATAAAAATATCAATCGCTTGGCACCTATCAGTTGCATGCAGGCAACTATCAAGGAGAGCATTGATCAGGTTCTTTATTTCTTTTCCCATTTTTTACTGAAACATTGAGGATAATGTTTGGTTTAAGTGTGGGAGAGGAACTTTACCTTTTCCCATTTATTGCTTTTTAGTTTGATTTATTTGTTTTCTAGTTTATTTCATGTTTTTAGGATTTTATTTGATTTTAGTATTTGGTCAAGTCATTGCATGTGATGTCGAACCTGTATGCATGTTTTTCAATTATTACTGAATTTCCCCAAATTTTTAAAATTTTGACCTCCAAAAACAATTTCCTTGTTGATGCATGGCACACACACTCTGAAAGTATATAGGTTGTCACACTTTAGGTTGTGTTAAAGAGGCTTGGGAAAGTTTCGATAAAATCGATACCGTTATAACACCCTAAACCCCCTCCTTATGTGATATCAATTTAGATACCCATTATACCGATACCTTAAGCTCAAGTTTTTAAAGTAGCTCTTAAGTAGTTTATATTAGCCGTTAACACCATCTCAAGCATAAACTACGTAGGGAGTCAATGAATATAAGTGAGTGATCCCAAAATTTCTAAAAATTAGTTGCCATGATAAATTTAAAATAGGTAATGCACCTATTAAGTTAGGTGACCCTCACCCGGTCACTTAATCCAACAGTTGTGGATCCTGCAAAAATATAATAAAATAACCCGTCGTTAGTTGGTTTAGAGGTGTCTGGTGCTGAACTTGGTAGGGCGGACTACGGTCCGATCCCCCGCAACTACGATTGGTTAAATAAAAGGGGTTACCAAACTTATGTACCAGAACCTCGAGACAAAGGATCATAGTCGCTAATTGATTTCCCTACTATGTGTATGTACAGATAATAGGCTTAATGTGATTACGCTTGAATGAATAGAGTGAAATAAAAACGAGAGATATAGGTTGAGTTATAATGGCATGATTCGAATTGGTTTGCATAAAGTGGGAGTCTTTGAACATTGTGTCGTTCCGATATCCTTGGTATTGAATTCTTAGTACCTATCAAACTAATATTAGCCTAGCATCCACGTATGATTAGGATTCGTGTTGTGCCCTTGTTCCAAAGCTCGCTTATCATTTCTTTTATCGTGTTGGTCAATTACTTGAGGACAAGCAATGGTTTAAGTTTGGGAGTATTTGATAACGCAAAATTATATCGAATTTTCTGGCTCGACTTGCATGCATTTTATTATTGTTTTTATTTTTTTATGTCATATTATGCTGGTATTTTATTGTATTTCAGGTATATGCTAGAAATGAACCTAAATATGAAAAGAAGAAAGAAACAGGAAGAAATGACAGAAAATATGTGACTTTGTAGCAGAAAACAAAAGAAACTACATCAGAGGACTATGGCGGTCGTTACATCCCCGTGCCGATCGGCACAGGTTAAAAATATATGTGCCCCGCGGTGTTGCGACTGGTTTTTAAATCAAGAGTCGCCATTATTAGTTTTTATCCTAAGGAAGGGAATCTAACAGAAAACCCTAATTCACGGATAGAGATTCTAGGTTTCGGACTCTATTAGACGAAAGGGAGGTATTAGGAACCTTTTATCTACCTTGTTCACAAGGATACTAGGTTTTAGGTTTAGGTTTGGGGTAAACTGGGTTTTAAATTTTATTAGGGGAAAGAGTTTGTTTTTTTATAGGAGAACTCGCTACGATTTTTGATCGTATGCTTACGTATCCTCTTATGAGGAATCAGAGTCCCAATTCGTAGTTCGTATGAGGTTGGTGTTTTTTAGGGGTTGCAAATGTACTTTGAATCACCTCGCATTTTGGTCGGGAGTAGCGATTGCGGAGATTTTGGCTAAATGCGTAATTAGTCAAAATCCGTTTGAAACCCTTTTGCAAAAAACAGTTGTTTAGCTTAGTTTGTTGCGAAAAAATAGTTAGCTATTTGTTGGTGTTTTTTATCATATTAATTGCGAAATTCTTGGTTAATGCATGATAGAAAAATATTTAATGCAATATATAAGAAATATTTACATGAGTTTTGAATAAAACAAAATTTATTTATGATAATAATAAATAATAAATAAAATATGATAATAAAAATTAATATTAATAAAAATGATTATTATAAAGAAAAAGAATAATAATATAAAAGAGAATAGAATTAAAAAGATAATAATTAAAAAATACAAAATGATTTAATTCCTGGAGGGGGTGCATTTTTTAGTTATGAAGTAAAACATGGGGTGCTAATAATTATGTTGGGCTAGGCCCAAAAATAGTTCTGGCAGGGGGTGTGAATTGTTTTGTGGTTTAGTAATACTAGAAAAGGGGGTGTAGAAAGTTGTTGGGCTTGGTCCAAATGCAGGCTGTATAGGATTAAGGGAAATCACGTGTAGCGCGGGTGCACAGACCATCACACAGACTTGGCCTTACGACCGTCTGATGCGCATCCAAAGGACAAAAGCGAGGTACCACGTTATTTGTCGTGGGTGTGTGTACTGGATTAAAACGAGTTTAATATCTTGTTTAATATTCATTTCATTATTTTGTTTTTTACAGCAGCCTCACTCTCTTCCTCTCTCTCTTTCTCGCCTTCCCCTTCTTAACCCTATCCTCCCAACCTCACGGCGGCACCGTAATCCTACCCTTTTTGCCGTAACCAATATTAACCCAACTTCCCTAAAAAAACCCAATCGATACAAAAACAAAAATAGAAAAGCTAAGATGTTACCCTCTTGCGATTTCTCCGTTCTACTTTCCGAGCTTCTAAGTTTTTGATCACCTCTTCTCCTTTGCTTTTGCAGGTCCATAGAGGTGTTGTTCGCGAATAGAGTAGAAGCGGAGCGAGGTTCACATGATTAAGGTTTCAGATGTTGAAACCCTAACCGCCCTCTGCGTCTTCTTCAACAACCTTGGCTCGCTGTTCTTCGAATTTTCAAGCTTTGCGGTTTCTCCTCGCCTCTATCTCTATATTCTTATCCCCTCTCTATATCCGTCTGAACCCCTCTTCTGTTAATATGTTTCTGTATTTATAGGGTTTGTGATTTAGGGTTCACAAAAATTGCTGTTACGAGATAAACTAGCTTAGACTTAGGAATTAGAACAAAATTAGGGATTTAGATTCATTTGTAATTGATTCTGATTATTGTAATATATTTGATTTCGTTGTTTTATGTATTTTATGGATTCGATTTGGTAAACATTTGATTTTGGATTTGATAATATTTTAGTCTTGTACTGATTCTTTTAGAAATTATGGGCTTTTGTTGTGGATTCTGTATAATTGCCTTGTAAAAGTTTTGATTCAAAAAATTTGATTTGTACAGTATCTGTACATTGAAGAAAATGTGTGCAAATCTTTGGGTTAATTTGCACAGTAACCTTGCACTTCAGCTAAATGAAACTTGGGCATACTCATGCTAATTAACGAATTTTTTGCTTACAATAGTTTTTTGTACGAATTGGGCCTCAAGCCTTGTAACAGATTTTTTTGCAAGCATTAAAAAACTTTTAATAGAATACAGAATAATAAAATAATTAATCATAGTACATCTTTTAATATTTTGTAACAAGATTTTCTCAATAATAATTTTTTTTAATAATAGTGACATTTTCTTTTCTTCTTGTAAACGGAGCAGTAACGTCAAAAACCTCTAATGGGCCAACTTACCATTTTTCAAACATGACACTCCCTTTTTTATAAAATCTTGTAAATTAATCACTTAATAAACTGTAAAATTTTAAAAATGATAGAAAAAGTTTGATGATAATAATGCTTTTTCCTAAAATAACACAGTAAATGGGATGATTACTAAAACCTTATAACTACCCCCCCCCCCCCCCCCCCTTTGCTATTTGGCAACAAGAAATGGAAATGGGCCAACTAAAATATAATGGGCTTCCTATTGCAATTTCAACCTCTATTTTTACTAACAACAACTTAAATGAGTTTTATTACAATTAAGAACTTAATTATTTTTCTAAAATAATTTTCCACATTCAAATCTCAGGGGCCATTGGCCAACATGCTTCATAAATGGGCCTACAGATTCATGGGTTTTCCTGATTTAGAAAGCCCCACTCTCCTAAATTAGAATACACCCCCTGGTTGACTTGGATTTAAAAATGAGCCATAAGATACTGCTGGACCATCCTTAATTAAAATTTCTTTTCTATTTTAACCTTGAAAATAAAGGTAGGGAAAATTTGGGGCACGACACACATTGTATGGCGATCGGCACAAGATAATTGCAGTGATTAAACATAAAGTCCTCTTCACGTCTGCAATGAAGCTCCCATGATTTTCTCAACTTCCCATTATCACTCCATGATTTTTTCAACTTCCCATTTTCCCACTTCTTTATCCACTTTCTCCATTATCTCCACTACTTCTCTCATAAAGCTGAAATGTAACTTCTATTTTATTCGTCTATATATAGGATCTTAGAAATTAGTTTTAGAACATCCAAGTTTTATGCGCGGAAGCGCTGTTAGAATTTTTAGACAGAAAAATCACTTTGTAAAGTGGTAGTTTCTCACATTGGGGAACTACCACACCATTAGTATTAGGCCTATAATTTGTAACGCTTGGATCAATCTTGCCGATATTATTTCAAAGCTTTATTCAAGTTTCAAGATTTGTTTTGTTCGTAGTTTTATTCAAGTTTACTTCGTCTGCTTTACGTCCAATTAATCCCGTCGGCTTGTGGAGGATACACACTGCTAAATTATTTGCTTCAGTATTTAATTTCAGGTTCCTATTTTAAGTATAATTTATTTATTCTTACCATGCACGTGTTACTAAATTTATGTTTTAATTTTATGTTATCATGCAATAAAATTATGTCTGGCTAAATTCTCCGATACCGGTATATAAATCTTAAACCGAAGGGATTCAGTAATAATTGGCATTAATATTTTACAAAAGCAATTTTCTGGCTTTAATTTTCAATTTTGATATTTAATTGTTTTTGTACGAGAGTAAAAGACAGTCTAAGGTTAAAATCAACATAGCGAGAGTTTGAGGTTTTAACCAGATAGTGGTTATTAAACATTAATTTTAAAAACAGCAAGAGCGCTTTAAAATTATTTGGACTCTAATTGTTTTCAAAAAATACTTTTGAATTTTAAATGAAACAGCGAGAGTGCTCATTTTGAGTTTAATAATATGACCTGAATCGATAGAACAAAAGTGGGAGACGAGGGTTTTTAAATAAATAGTTTTCACTGAAACAATGTTTTAATACTGAAAACAAATTCCAATGACTTATTGAATCCTTGAAGTTGACAAAGTACATACCGGTGTCCCGTTATTAATTATTAGATTTTAGTTAATTATCGATTAAACCCAAACACCAAAATTTTATAATTATCCTTAGCTTTACAGTGACCCTAAGATAACAGTAGTTTGACCATCAGTCATTGTGGGTTCGATATCTTTTAAAACTACGCGATAGATTGTGCACTTGTAGTCACTACATCCGACAGACTCGTAAAGTTTGTGATCACTAAGTGCCATAAATATATCAAAAAATCTAATTCAACACAGCAGAACCAAACATATTGATATATGTCATCACTTCATAAGAGAGCTTATGGAAGAAAAGATTGTTGCCTTAGAATATGTAGCTACTGAATTACAACTGGCTGACATTTTCACTAAGGCTTTGGATGCAAATCAGTTTGAGAACTTAAGAGGAAAACAATGGATCTACATATATGAGGGTTTGTAGCAATTAAGGGCGATTGGGAATATCATTAAAGTGATATTATATTATTTATGTTTCCAACAAATCAAATTTCATAAGCAATCATTTCAAGACTATCTCTGTTAGGTACCGACGGTAACAAATAAATTTAAGACAAAAGGATAGAAGCTGGTAGAAATTAATGGCTATTATTGTATGATGGTAAGAAGATTTACAGAAGATTCAATAATCTAACTGCCACAGAGCTAGGCTCCTATGGAGTGCTTAACAGCCCCCCATCCAATGATTGCTAAATGAATCTTCTAGCGTACGTCCCCAATTCCCTTACCTCCTCATTTATTGTAACCGTCTAACAATATTTGCTAAAGCCACTACTCTCTCTGCCACCTCATAGCTATCACATGGTGTGAGATCCTTTTTTCCTTCTAGAGTAAACCTGCCAGATCTTAGCACTCCTAGGCCCAATATGATTTGTCATTTCTATATCTGGCCCATCTTTCTTCACTTGGTCCCTAACAATACCTCCTTCTAGAAAAGCTACCTTGTCCTCAAGGTTAAATTCAGGAAATTGCTTTGTTATGGTTTCCATGTCTTCCCAAGTAGCCTCGTCCGCCACCCTATTAGTCCACTGAATTAAAACTTGTTTAACTCTCTGTTCTCCTAGCCCGTTGAAACGTGTGTCTAAAACTCCTTCAGGCACAAACTGCTCCACACAACTCCCTTCAACTTCTTGGGGCAATTCACTTTCCACTGCATAATCCCCAACTGCCCTTTTTAACAGAGAGACATGAAAAACTGGGTGTACCCGTGATCCCTCGGGTAATTTCAGCTTATACGCAACAGCTCCAATCCTCTCCATAATCTGAAACGGGCCATAATATCTAGCTGCCAATTTAGCATTAATCCTAGATACCACGGATTGCTGCCTGTGTGGATGAAGCTTCAAAAACACCCACTCTCCAATATTAAAACTGGACTCTGTCCTCTTCTCATCTGCAAAATACTTCATGCGGTCTTGGGCTCTTTGGAGATGAGCTCTCAACTGCTTGAGTGCTTCATCCCGTTCTTCCAACTCTTTTTGAACTGCAGCCACCCTTGTCTCACCTTGCAAGAGTCTTGTAATAACAGGAGGCTTCCTTCCGTAGACTAACTCAAAAGGTGTACTCCCCGTGGACGCATGAAATGTTGTATTAAACCAAAACTCTGCCCATGGAATCCAAGTCAGCCAGGATTTTGGTTGGTCCGCAATGAAACATCTCAAATAAGTCTCCAAACATCGATTGACAACCTCCGTTTGGCCATCCGTTTCCGGGTGATAGGCTGAACTCATCTTCAAAGTGGTACCTTGCAGCCTGAAAAGTTCAGTCCAAAAATTATTGATGAACAGAGGATCACGGTCACTAACAATGGCTGTAGGTAAACCATGAAGTCATATAACTTCTTTGGCAAAAATTTCAGCTACTGTTCTAGCAGTATAAGGTCTCTTAAGAGGGATGAATTGACAGTATTTTGACAGCCTATCTACTACCACAAACACAGCTTCAAACCCACGGGATTTCGGCAAACCTGTGATAAAATCCATTGAGACCTCTTCCAACACTGCTGAGGGAATGGGCAGAGGTTATAATAAACCCCCATGTGCGATAGCTAAGTACTTTTGTCGTTGACACACATCACAAGCCTTCACATAGGCTTGCACTCTTGCTTTCATACCTATCAAATATACATTAGCAGCTAAACGTCTGTAGGTGCGATAAAACCCAGAATGCCCATCTTCCGGAGTAATATGAAATTCAGCCAACATCTTGGGAATCAATGAAGATTGTGCAGATAACACTAAACGATCCTCATAAAATAAAACCTCTTGTTTGTACTTAAATCCTGGTCTTGAATCTGGTTTTTCTTCCAATTCCTCTATGATTTTCAGCAGAACCTTATCCATGTGGATTTCTTCCTGTATCACATTGCCTTCCTCCCAAATTGGATATGAGACCAGAGCTGCTAATTCACCTTCAGGTAATCGGGATAGAGCATCTGCCCCTCTATTCTCCACTCCCGGCTTATATACGATATCAAACTGATAACCGAGCAATTTAGTGGCCCAATTCTGCTGATCCGGTGTCGTAATCTTTTGTTGCCATAATTGCTTCAAACTCTTTTGATCTGTTGTCACAGTGAAATGTCTGCCCAATAAATAAGGGCGCCAATGTTGTACCGCTAAAGCTACTGCCATTAGTTCTCTTTCATATGCAGACTTAGCCAAATTCTTTCCTCCTAAAGCCTTGCTAAAAAAAGCAATGGGCTTTCTCTCTTGCATTAATATCGCCCCCAGACCCACTCCGGATGCATCACATTCTATTGTGAACTCCTTTTCAAAATCCGACAAAGCAAGTACGGGGGTTGTTGTCAGCTTCTGCTTTAAAATTTCAAAAGCCTTTTGAGCTTGAGGCCCCCATTTGAACCCCTCCTTCTTTGTCAACTCTGTCAATGGCTTGGCAATCTTCCCATAATCTTTAATAAACTTGCGGTAGTAACCCGTAAGGCCTAGAAATCCTCTCACCCCTTTAACGTTCTTAGGTATAGGCCATTGAATTACACTCTGCACCTTCGAGGGATCTACTGCTACACCACTTCCCGTGATCAAATGACCGAGATACTCAACTGTTTTCTGGCCAAACTGACACTTTTTTTTATTAGCAACCAGTTTATGTCTCCTTAAAATCTGCAACACTTTGGTTACTTCAAGAATATGTGTCTGCCACGATTTACTATAAATGAGTATGTCGTCAAAAAAAACTAACACAAACTTCCTCAATAAGGGCCTGAACACCTCGTTCATCAAGGATTGGAATGTGGATGGAGCATTCATCAATCCAAACGGCATCACAAGGAATTCATAATGTCCGTCATGAGTACGGAAGGCCGTCTTATGAACATCCTCCAGTTTCACCCTCACTTGATGGTACCCGGACTTTAAATCAAGCTTGGTGAAATATTGAGCCCCATGTAACTCATCGAGTAACTCGTCTATCACCGGTATTGGAAACTTGTCTGGTACGGTGGCCTTGTTAAGGGCACGATAATCAACACACATTCTCCATGTCCCATCCTTCTTCTTTACCATTATAACGGGACTAGAAAAAGCGCTGCAACTGTGTTGAATAATTCCCATCTCAAGCATCTCCTTAATCTGTTTTTCTATTTCATTTTCTGGTGGTGTGGGTACCTATATGGTCTGACATTGACTGCACCTTGTCCTGCCATTAAATTGATAGCATGGTCCCTTGAGCGACATGGAGGAAGACCCTTAGGTTCTTGGAACACGTCATCGAAAGATTTCAATACTTCCTGCATAACGGATTGCTCTAACACTACCTCTGCCCGCCCTTCCGTGTTGCTCAACGTTGCATCTAGTGACCATCCTTTCTTGCCGTAGCCTTTGCTAGCCTTCCCTACAATGCTTTGCAATGCTGGTATTGCTTCAGATGTTCCTTCTTTCCCTCTCAACATTACCCACTTCCCCTCATGCCAAAACTCCATTATTTGTTTATTCCAATTAACTATCATATCTCCCAAAGATTTCAACCATGCCATACCCACAACTACATCCACCCCATCTAAATCAAATAGATACGCCTCAATTTCATAGGTGATTCCCCCAGTTTTGAATAAAACTTGAGTACACTTTCCTCTAGTAATGGTTTGGAACCCGTCACCCAATTTGATTCTAAAATCTGGTGTGGTCTCTACTTGCCACCCTAACTTCTAAACCATGGACTTCGCAACGAAATTATGCGTAGCCCCACTGTCAACCAACACCACCGCCGGTACGCCATTGATCGTTGCTCTGAGTTTGAGTGTATGAACTTTGTCGTGTTGGGACTCTTTCAGTTCAAAGAGACTCATAACACTCATCTCTCCACCGTGCTCCTCTTCAGATTCCTCCACCTCTACCGCCAACAACTTCGCTTCATCATCTCCTCCTTCCTCCTCCTCCACAATCATGATACGAAGCTGCTTATCTGGGCACTGATGGAGAGGATGATATGGGCCCCCACACTTGTAACACAAGCCATTTTTCTTCCGGTCTATTAGTTCTTGATAAGACAAATGGGTAAACCCCTTCTCACGCACACCCCCTTCCTCCTATCTGCAGTACCATGTTTGGATTCATGAATTGGGCCATTAACACCTCTAGGCCCAATCCCATTATGATTTCCACTATTCTGACCCCCTTTCACAAAAACCCAATCTGTACCTCCATGTCTTCCCGGGTTAACCCGGTTTGACCCACCTATTTTCGGATTTCGGTTCCAGCCCGACCCACCACTTATCTCCCTTTCCACTGCTCTGGTAACGTGAATTAATTTGCTCCTTGTAAGTGGACCCATAGCCACAAAACTTCGAACCCTACCTCTGATTTCATCTTTTAACCCATGCAAAAAATACCCCAGGTACTGTTTGTCAGGAAGCCTTGGAATCTGAGATGTTAAACGCTCAAACTCTTGTATATAGTCTTCCACCGTACCCTTTTGACTAATCTCCATAAGTTGCTCATAAACGTCTCCTTCTCCCAAACCTCCATACCTCTCTAGAAGCTCCACCTTGAACTCCTCCCATGTCAGATCTGGGTTTTCCTCTAACAGAGAGTTAAAGAAATGGATGTTTGGCCCGTCCATGCTCAACTGCGCCATCCCCACCTTCACTGTAGCACTTGTGTCCTGCACACGAAAATAGACTTCGGCTCTAGAGATCCATCCGGCCGGATCATCACCGGAGAACGCCGGTAACTCCACCTTCTTAACCGATCTTCTAAATTCATCCAAAGCTTCACCTTTTAACTCTGAGGATGTTGTAGCCTTCTTGACCGCCGACGAGACACCATCATCAACTTCAACCACCTTTTTTCCAAGGACCTTCTCCATCATCTGCATCAACTCTCTTTGGTTCTCCCTCGCCGTTTGTTAAACCTCAGCGATGGAGTCAGAAAAAGCAACCTTCATCAACGATAACTCTTGCTCCAGATCTGCAATCTTCGCCTCCATGTTTGCTATTGTTTTCTTCTTCGGAGGCATCCACCAACGTTCCTTCACTGGCTCCTTCTACGTATCCGGTAGGTCGGACCAATGTTAGGTACCGACAGTAACAAATAAATTTAAGACAAAAGGATAGAAGCTGATAGAAATTAATGGCTATTATTGTATGATGGTAAGAAGATTTACAGAAGATTCAATGATCTAACTGCCACAGAGCTAGGCTCCTATGGAGTGCTTAACAGCCCCCCATCCAATGATTGCTAAATGAATCTTCTAGCGTACGTCCCCAATTCCCTTACCTCCTCATTTATTGTAACCGTCTAACAATATTTGCTAAAGCCACTACTCTCTCTCTGCCACCTCATAGCTATCACATGGTGTGAGATCCTTTTTTCCTTCTAGAATAAACCTGCCAGATCTTAGCACTCCTAGGCCCAATATGATTTGTCATTTCTATATCTGGCCCATCTTTCTTCACTTGGTCCCTAACAATCTCAAATACTTTCACACACGCTACGACATTACCTCTTTCTATTTTCACAACCTATTCATTCTCCTTTATAGAAAAAGAACCCTTGATATTCTCCATCTTATTGTTCAAAACTTTTCAAAGATGTCACAACATCATAATTTATCTCCCTCAAAGTGCTCTTCCAATGAAGCCAAGGCTTCTAAGTCAAAGAATGTCAATCATCATGAGGACCTCTCCCTTGATAAAGTCCTGGTCGTCGCTCCTTTGTCAACTATTCCATCTCTTGATAAGAAGGTCAAGAAACCCAGATCGTCCCATGCAAAGAAATCCAAAGATGAGTTTGACACTTCTAAAGGTAATGCTTCTAATGTTGTTGATGATAGATCATAAGAAGGCACTGTTAATGTTGATAGAAGTATTAGAAAGTTGGTAGATAGGATGTTAAATGAAGGTTTTGTTGTGCCTGAGATTTCTACTCCTCATGCTCGTATGCCTGCTCCGCCTGACAAAGGAAATGATCCTAAAAGTGCTTATGAATCATCCATCTTCAAGAAAGATGTTGCTGGAAGCAAACTTGACAAGCTTGCTACTTCTGCTCTAGAAGAAGTGGAAGCTAATGTTGAACAAGATGTTGAGACATCATCTGCTAAGAAGGAACCTTCTGTTAAGAAAACTGGAGGAATCCAAATGCTGAGAATGTGGTGAATGTTGATAAGTTATCTGGCAATGACCTTATTATCAATGTGGTGCCTGGGATTGCTGAAAGGCTCAAATCTAGGAAAGTGAATGATGTAAATGTCACACCCCCTGCCAAGAGTATCAAGAAGAAGACTATGTATGGTCCCCTAAATTCTGGAAGTAAAGTGGTTCCTCCCTCCAACAAAATAAAAATTAGACCCGATGACTCCTCCGATGATAATGAGGATCATATCCAGAACATTTATCCTATGAAGAGATCTAAAATTAAGAAGAAAGTTGTATTAGTAGAAGAAGCTGAATCTGACTATGATGTCGAGGAAGATATCCAAGACATTTCTCCTGTGAAGAAGTATGCAAGCAAGAAACTTTCTGTTAGGGTACCTGATGCCCCTCTAGACAACATTTCCTTCCATTCTGTTGGGAATGCTGAAAAGTGGAAATATGTATTTCAAAGAAGAATTTCCCTTAAAATAGAGTTGGGAGCTAGTGCACTGGAGTGCAAAGAGATTATGGAGTTGATTTCTTCTGCTGGATTGATGAAGACTGCCACCAGGTTTGTAAAATGTTATAAGACTCTTGTTAAGGAATTTATTGTTAATATTCCTATTGAATATGTTGATCATAAAAGTAAGGAGTATAGGAAGGTGTTTGTTAGAGGTAGGTGCATAGAATTTTCCCCTGCTGTCATCAATAGATTTTTGGATAGGTCTGAAGATGATTATTGTAAGCTGAAAGTAACTGATAATCAAATGTGTAAAGCCATCACTGCAAACCAAGTGAGTGAGTGGCCCATGAAGAATAAACTTCCTGTTAGCAAGCTAAGTGTGAAATATGATATCTTGCATAGAATTGGAGCTGTTGACTGGGTTCCTACCAATCATACCTCAACCATTACAATTGGCTTAGGAAAGTTTATCTATGTTGTTGGAAATAAGAAACTGTTTGATTGTGGTGCTTACATTTTTTATCACACTATTAAGCATACAGGAACATGTGCTATTAAAATGCCCATTGCCTTTCCATCTCTTATTTATGGAATTATTCTTAATCAACATCCTGGAATTCTGAGTGGTAATGATGTAGTTTGCAAGAGGGAGTCTGCTCTGACCCTTCACTTCAAGTTGTTCTCAGGAAAACATGTCCCAGACATTGTTTTGACATCTACATCTTCTGAAAACAAAACCTCAACCAAGGATGACATAATTACTGAATTAAGGGAATCCTGTAAAGAACTTGATGGTGTGATCAGAGTTAGCTCAGCAAGAAAGCTAATTTTTGAAAAGATGATCAATGAGTTGCAGAAGGACAACAATTTTGATGATAGAGTGAGCACTGAAGGAGGAAATTCTGATGATGAAGGAAGTTCTAACTCTGCCAAGTCTATTGGTCCTGAAGACAGTTAGAACATTTGATATTTATTTGCTTTGACCCCTTTGTTCCTTTTTGGCACTTGTATGTGCTTGACTCTTGGATTCTATGGTTTGTACTTATTCTCTTGAATGTGTGTTTTATTTGGCATATTATGTCTAAAAAGGGGGAGAGAAAATGATTGACTGACCACTGACTGAGAGGGAGCTAAATGTTTGAGGGGGAGATTCATGTCTCTGAAGATGTTCTAACATCTTCCTCTGCTAACAGCTGACTGAGTTACTTTTGCTAACTACTAACTGAGTTTTGTTTTTGCTTGTGCTGCTGCTCTGATATTGTGCTCAAAGAATGTTTTAGCCAAAATTTTCCAAAGGGGAGAGTTTGTAAGTGTTTGTTAGCAGCAATTTTGGTAAAACACTGACTTGATAATATTTTGCTAAATGTCTTGACATTTGAAGCAAACTGATTTTGAATGATGTCAAAGCAGATGCTTGACATCTGCCTTCTGATCTGAACGAGAATTAATATTTGTTTCCAATATTCTCTTTCCTGTTTTTATGCGCGCCATTATTCAGGATCTGTGACTCATAGTTTGTGAAAAATATGGAGGAACATTTTTCTATTTGCATTATCCTTATGTGTTATATCTTGGCCTATTTTCATGGGAATATTCAAGGGATTGGAATATTTGTTTTTCAGCCTAAGCCCACTGTTGTGCCTTTATAAGGACTTGCATCCTTATTTGTTTAACTGCAACTTTTATAGAAGAATATATTATTTATGTTTTAGAAGTCTACGTTTTTTTAATTGTAATACACTCTAAGTATTGGTTTAATACTTGAGTTGTAATTTGAGTTGTTAATTGTGGATCATTCATAAGCTTTTAAGTATTAAATGATTGAAGTCTTTAAAACATAATATTTATGTTGTTCTTCACTGTTAGTGATTGAAGGGATTTGAGGAGGGCCTCATACCTAGGTATGTCTTAGGTAGAAGTATAGCACGGGTAGTGATTAAGTGATTAGATTGTAAACTGGTTGTTTATTGAGGGTCTATAAATTGATACTATTTAGTGGACTTGTCCCTGACTTGATAGCCCCCAGAGTAGGTGTTGTTGTACACCAAATTGGGTTAACAATCCCTTGTGCTTTTACTGCTTTTAATACTGTTGCATTTTATATTGTCCTCAGATATTTGTGTCGTGACATCTCCTTCGATATCACATATCTGATACCAGAATTATAAGATTTAAGGGTAAGATGGGTATTTGTTAGTTAAGAGTTCTATATGTTTAAGAAAAAGATTTGATTTTTTTAATAGCTGAACTCACCTTGGTTTTAAACGCGTGCCTACGTATCTCCTTGCGAAGAATCAGAGTCCAATTCCGTAGTTCGTATATTTGGTTAGTATTTTTTATAGGATTATGCAAAATTAATTTCTAATTATCCTTGAACCTTGTCTGGGTTTGAAAAGTTGAGTGATCGTAGACGCATTTTGTAGTTAAATTTGAAGGCAGTGCTATTTAATCTTTTTTTGAAAATATCTCAAATTTGATTATGTTAGTAGAAAAAAGGTTTTTCATTGGTTAGTTGTTTTAAGTTTGATTTTGATAAGTTGAAGAAGAGTTAATCTTCTTTAGAGTTAAATCACGTTGAGCAAAGTAATTAACTTTGGTCGATAAGGAATTGATTCTTATCAGAATTAAATCACGTTGAGTGAAGAAATTGAAATTGATTATCACGTGGAGCGATATCGTCTGGTTATTGCGTAGAGCAAAAACCAAGGTTGGATGTGTTGTCGTGAATTTTATGTTTGATTTTGAATAAATGATTGATAGACGTAGAGTCGATCAAATGATTATTCGATGATGTATATCCTTTTATTACGATAATGTTGAAATTAATTTTATCATAAAAAATGATTTTCTCCAATTAAGATGATTAATCCTATAATTTAGATTATTTACAAAGAAGTATTTTTGTTATCTCTTATTAATAATCCTAAACTAATTAATTTAAATTAACTAAGATTATATTTACAAAAGTTAGTCAACTTGGGCAATTTTAAACAAATAAAATAAAAATTAGAACAATAAGAATGTATAATAAATTGGGAGGTGCACATTGAAATTTGGCGTTAATTGCAAAATGAAGCATGGGTCTGGAGGAAGACATAGCCCAAGGCCCATTCTACTAACTTAAACCATAAACTTGATTAACCATTGATTAAATAAATAATAAAAGAAAAAAAGAAAAGAAAGAACATGATAAATACGTACATGGTTGCCCTTCCACTTCTTTGACCAATTCAATATAATAAAACCAACCAGTAATAAACCGACACTTGGCATTGGATTAAGATTAACGAGATCTCCATCCTTCATTTCTTTCTCAAATTTCTTTTCAATCTCTTCCACAAAAATTCAAATCCAACAAGAAACATATATAGTGAGATGATAATCGATGGGTAAAAACAACTTACCATACCTGAATCGGAGACAGCATATACAAAGATGGTCGGTCGCTTGGAGCTTCGGTTCGTCAGCGGCGCGGGAAGGATAGTTGAGGAGGGCAGAGGAGTGATCTGGGTGGAGTCTTCGGTGCGACAGAGGTTGATTGGAGGTCATCGGAGTGAGGTTCTTTCGGCAAGTTCTTCTTTGAACTCATGACCTTATATTTACAAGCTTGCTCCCTTACCAATTGTGATATGTTACTTATTTGAAAAAGGTCAATTGAAAGTATATGAAGGATGAGCGAGTATTTGCTTTTTAAGAAATATAAATAATTTTAAAGTAAACTATTATATATTTTTAAATAGACAAAATAACTTGAGAACGAATATTTATAAAACTCACAATGTTAGTGTAATAAACCAAATAAATTTATAAAATCCAATTTTGAAAATCATTTAAATTTTTAAAAATAAAGCGAGTAAATTTGGGGTATGACACAAACAAGTGGAAAAGTTGGTGGGGTTTGTGCAAAAATCCACGCCCTAAAACCTAGGAGTGATCATGAGAAATGATGGAAGTTACATAGGGAAATGTGGCACAAAAAGTAGTCATGATTACACGTGAAGTCAACTTAAAGATTGATGTGGTTACAAATATGGAAGAGAAAACGCCATAATTCTCCTGTCGACAAGATTCTGTCGAACATGGCATTTTGGGGGCAATTTGTTGATAAGCAGTTTTCGACTGGGGTGATAAGCCTTAAGTTGTGGGCTTATTTGGCTGAAGAGGCATAAATTTGTGTGAAAAACAACAAGATATGTCGAGCAAGGGAGACAGTCGACGAGGACAGGAAGATCAGAGGCGACTGTCGATAGGTGTAGATACCAACGAAGCAAGGATTGACAAGAACGATTATCAACATGCAAGCTAGCGAGAACATGGGAAACTCAAAACAGCTTTCTACAAAGCTCAACATGGGCTAGTAATCGTTGACAGTTACATATTTGTGTAAAAGATCGTATTTCTTCATATTTAATAGCAATACACTCAAAGTATCTGCATCTAAGAGAGAAACGAGTTCAAGCTTAATAATGTATGAATGCTTCCACATTTAAATTTCTAGCAATTTCCAGTCTTTTCACTTTAAATTATAAGCATTGTCTTTAATTTATTTACTTTACAATTATCTTTACCTTTTGCCCTTTTGTCCTTTTTTTCAACCCAAAAGCACTTAAAACACTAAGTCTAGGATTATTGTAGTTGATCCTGCAAGTAACCTTTAATAACAGGTGTTCTGGACTGGGCCCGACAGGCCCAAAAGCATTACTAAGGCCCAGTCCAAAGGGACTCACTAAGGACCACACTGGGCAAAGGGGGTCACATCCATGACCGACACCCCGATGTCCACCTCGACATCCCGAGGTCCAACCCCACGCGGTGAAGTCTTGCTCGACACCCTGCCGTCCAGCTCCTTGTCCTGGCGCCCAGCTCGACACCCGCTGTCCGGCTCGAGCTCCTGACGTCGAGCTCGACACCGTGCTGCCCTGCTCGACATGGTCTCGAGCTACCCGGCTAGGGCAGACTCAGTCCACCGTTCCCCCAACGATACTCCGGAAAGACCGCGTCTCCGTCCGCCCGCACTTCACGCAGCACATCCAGGAAGGGGACCACATGCGGGTCCCCACTACCCACGTAGGACCTGGCAGTTCCTCCATTGGGCCAAATCCGCCCAGCCCAACGAAGGAACCTTGGCCCAGCGCTGGGGGCTATAAATACCCTCTGTTTCCAGAGGGTCAGGTATTCATCATTCTAACCTCAACTCTATTATCTGCTCGTACTCCCACTGACTTTAGCATCGGAGTGCCTTGCAGGTACCCCCCCCCCTCCTCGTTCAAAAAGCCTTCAGCTCGGAGTAAGCCGTGACGGTCCAAACCTTCTGATCAGGTCAGATCAGTGGCGCCGTCTGTGGGAAACAGCTTCCCCGTCTAACGAACAATTCCAAAGACCAAAGCTCAAATCAATTACCTGTCATGGCTGATCCAACTCGTGAAGAACAACACGTCCGTGTCACCGACACTAACAACGGTCCCTCGGACAAGAATGGACACCTGGACAATCCCAGTGATGCCGGCCACAATGCCGTCCCCGTGACAACCGCCCCTGGACCTTCCACCCGCAGGGACGGGAACACTGCGTCCTCCTCGACAACTCCTCCAAGACTCGAAGAAGACCCGGAAGCCCTCGCCTACCGTAGAGCTGCCCGGTTCTATGAAGTCCAAGTTCCTGCCGGGGCAGATGCCACGACTCAGGCACTGTTCGCGGCCATCAACCAAACAAATTATCTCCTATTCGCCCAAGGAGAAAGACTAAGGGCGCTTGAAAATGATCGACGCCCCCCGAGGAGACATCAAAGGCCATCATCTCCACCTCCTCGGGTCGAAGAAGTTCGACACCCTACTCCCCCGCGGAGGCATTACAGGGAGAACTCTAGGAGCCCCTCTCCCCCACCAAGGCAGAGGCGGACCCAGTATGAAAGACAGCCCGTCATCCCTACCGAAGAGCCCAGTCGCGACCCATCAAGGCACGACAGGAGGCACAACAGAGACGGGCGTGTGACCTTCAACCACCGAGCATCACGCTCGAGGGAATCTCAGCACGACCAGCGTGCCAGACATCACTACAGGACCCCTTCTCTTTCTCCAGAAAGGAGCGACGAGGACGACCCCCGCGGTCCCCTGTCGCAGGCCATCATGGACGCACCTATTCCCCCAGGCATGGAGAAGCCCCCACATCTGAAGGAGTATGATGGAGATGCAGACCCAGTCGACCACATTGACGGGTTCGAGGCCATGCTCCACTATCACAATGTCGGGGGCCCCATCAAGTGCCGTCTCTTCCCCACAACTCTCAGGAAGGCGGCCATGGACTGGTACAAAGGACTCGCCCCGGGCTCCATCACCTCGTGGCGGAACTTGAAGAACCAGTTCATCAGTTCCTTCACAGCTTCTCGGCGCCACCCAAAGACCGAGGCAGCCCTCGAGGCCATCATCCAAAGACATGATGAGACCTTGAGGGAATTCATCAACCGCTTCAACCGGGAAGCAATACAGGTCCCCTGCGCGGACCATATGAAAAGGTACTTGCTGGAGAGGGGCCTCCTCCCCGGCACAGAATTCAGGAAAGCTGTGG
The DNA here is from genome assembly GCA_948472305.1 of Vicia faba. Classification (NCBI taxonomy): domain Eukaryota; kingdom Viridiplantae; phylum Streptophyta; class Magnoliopsida; order Fabales; family Fabaceae; genus Vicia; species Vicia faba. Next base: position 1,541,156,422 of record OX451739.1, read on the forward strand.
GCATTGAGCCACCTGCAACTTTTGATGCTCTCCTCGACAAAGCCCGAGCTTACATGGACTACGAGGAGAGAGAAGCTGCCAACAGGGCACGAGACTCCAGGGCTCGCAATCATGGCAGCAGCTCGAGACAAGACCCTCCTCCCCGACGCACCGGAGAGAAGAGGAAGGAAGATCGACCCCGGGAGGTCCGGGAACAAAGGGGCCCCTCGGGCCGTTTCACCGAGTACACTCCGCTCACGGCTTCCCGCGAGCGTATTCTGGCGGAGTGTGCTAGCACAGATTTTAAAGACGGTGGCGTCAAGCGTCCCCGGCCAGCTCCTGCCAAGCCAGGAGTAGACAAAAACAAGTACTGTCAGTACCATAGGAGTCATGGTCACTTGACAGAGGACTGCGTCCACCTGAAGGACGCCATCGAAACCCTCATCAAAGGAGGGAGGCTTACACAGTACAGGCGAAACGACGCTCCCCGTCGTGAAGCCCGCGAGGCAAAGGAGCCCGAAGAAGATGCCCGACCATCTGACGAGTCGGTGCCAATCCAGACCGCCTTCTCGGTAACCAGGCCCGAGGATTTCGAACTTCCCGGGCTCCTGCAGGAGCCCCTGACGACACACAGCAGGTGGGAATACTTCCCCTCCGCCATGGTCATCAACGGGGGCGGGTTCAACGACCTCACCATCAACTCAGCCAAGAGGAAGTTGGACGAACTGGTCGACAAAGCTCCTCCACAAACTGTGACTTTCGAAATAGTGAAGGGCAGATCAGAGCCCATCACCTTCTACTTGGAAGAGCTCCCCGGCGGAGCACCGAACGCAGTCATCCCCTTGCTGATAAGGGCAAAGATGGCCAATTTTGACGTGCATCGCATTCTGGTCGACGAAGGGAGTTCCGTCGACGTGATGTACACCCAGCTGTTCCGGACCTTGCAACTAGATGACTCACATCTGTCTCCGTATATAGGTTCAGACCTTCAAGGCTTCAACGGCGCGACTTCCAAACCTTGGGGATATGTCGAGCTCCTCGTGACATTCGGGGAAGGAACTACTACAAGACAGGTGAAGGTCCGCTTCCTCGTCATTGACTGCCCGTCCCTATACAATTGCATCTTGGGGAGGCCGACATTGGAGGAGCTGACAGCGGTCCCCTCAACTGTCCATCTAAAAATGAAGTTCTATACCAAAAGGGCGAGGGTAGCCACCATCCAGGGCGACCTCGCCGCTGCCCGCCGTTGCTTCAACGCCGCTTCAAGGGGACGGGATACCGTCGGCGTTGGTACCAGCACCAGACCCATCAAGAAGACAAAGCAAGAGCCCGACAGAGCATCCCCCGAGGTAGAAGTTCAGAAGGCTCCACCAAAGGTCGACTCCATTGCCCTCGACGCCCGCTTCGACCAAGACGAGCCATCCAGCGGCGAGCAAATCCCCCTCCGACCTATTCCGGACGGCGATTTTGAACTCGTTCCCCTCGGAGCAGACCCGACCAAAGGAGTGAAGATTGGCAAAGACCTCCCCGACTTGGCCAGGAAGCAAATCAAGGCCTGTCTGCGCGAGAATGCTGATCTCTTTGCCTGGAGCGCTGCAGAGATGCCCGGACTCGACCCTGAGGTCGCCTGTCATCACCTCGCCATTGATCCAGCCGCCAAGGCCGTAGTACAACGTAGGCGTAGGCAGTCTCCAGAAAAAACGGAGGCTGCTGAAAAAGCTGTAAAAGACCTCCTAGAGGCAAATTTTATTTCTGAAGCCCGGTACTCCACCTGGCTGTCAAATGTTGTACTTGTTAAAAAGAATAATGGAAAATGGAGAATGTGTGTTGATTATACCGACCTCAATCGGGCTTGCCCGAAGGATGCTTTTCCTCTACCAAACATTGATATGTTGGTCGACAACTCGGCCGGCTACAAGACTTTGTCGTTCATGGACGCCTACTCGGGATACAATCAAATCCCAATGGCTCCGGGCGACAAACGCTGCACGGCGTTCATGACCAGCTCGGGCAACTATTACTACAACGTAATGCCCTTCGGACTGAAGAACGCCGGTGCGACTTACCAACGCATTATGAACAAAGTGTTCAACAAACAAATTGGCGACATGCTCGAGGTATATATGGACGACATGATCGTCAAATCTCGAGCAGATACCGACCACGCAGCTCATCTCAAAACAGTCTTCGCCCAAGCAAGACAGTGCAAAATGAGGTTCAACCCCGAGAAGTGCACGTTTGGGGTTAAGGCAGGAAAATTCCTCGGATTCTATCTAACAGAACGAGGGATTGAAGCCAACCCCGACAAGTGTCGAGCATTCGCCGACCTCCCGACTCCAACGTCGAAGAAGTCGATACAGATCATGAACGGCATGTTGACGTCACTATCACGCTTCGTCGCGAAGTCCGCTCAGCACGCCCTTCCCTTTTTCAAACTCCTTCGAAAGGAAGCAGCCTTCGAATGGACCGAGGAGTGCGAGCACGCACTTCGCCATCTGAAGCAGAGCCTGTCTCAACCGCCCGTGTTGTCTCGACCAGATGACGACGAGCCACTATATCTATACTTGGCAGTTTCAAACGAAGCCATCAGTGCAGCTCTTGTCTGCGAGACTCCCGACGGGCAGAAACCTGTCTACTTCACGAGCAAAGCCTTACAAGGCCCCGAGAGCAGGTATCAACAGATAGAAAAGGTTGCACTGGCCCTCGTCAACGCTGCGAGGAGGCTCAGACACTACTTTCTAGCACACACCATCATCGTGCGAACCGATCAGCCGGTGAGGCAACTCCTGGGTCGGCCAGATATGGCGGGCAGAATGCTGAAATGGTCCCTGGAACTCTCTGAATTCGACATTCAGTACGAGAGCAGGAAAGCCCTGAAAGCACAAGCCTTGGCCGACTTCGTCGCCGAGATGACCACTAACGACATTCCCCCGGGAAAGGGACACAAGTGGACCATCTTCGTCGACGGAGCCTCCAGCTCGTCCGGAAGCGGCGCAGGGATCCTTCTGGAAAACGAAGAAGGGGTGGTAATCGAGCACTCCTTGGTTCTCTCCTTCCCGACATCAAATAACCAGGCAGAATACGAAGCCCTGCTCGCAGGACTGAGGCTAGCCGAGGACCTAGGAGCCCGTGAAGTTCAAATTTACACCGACTCCCAACTTGTCGCTTCCCAAGTACAGGGAAGCTACCAGGCCAAGAATGACAACCTCATTGAGTACTTGAACTTAGTCAAAAAACACATGGCAAAGTTCGTACGAGCAGAAATCTCTCATGTTCCCCGCGAGCAAAACACGAGGGCGGACATATTGTCCAAACTCGCGAGCACACGAAAGAAAGGTGGGAATAAATCCGTCATCCAGGAATCTCTGGCACGACCGAGCACCGAACCACCCTCGAATACGATCGAGGTCCACGCCATCGGGGACGCCACGTCTTGGATGACCCCGGTCTATAATTTCCTAACAAAGGGGGAACTCCCGACGAACCAGGCCGACGCTGCCACAATAAAGCGGCGAGCGTGTTCCTATGTTGTTCTCGAGCAGAAACTGTACAGAAGGGGATTCTCCATTCCCCTCCTGAAATGCATTGACGAGTCCGCCATCCCCGACGTACTGCGGGAGATACACGAAGGTATCAACGCCCAGCACATGGGCGGTAAATCCTTGGCAAGGAAAGCCCTTCGAGCAGGATACTACTGGCCGACGATGCAACAGGACGCCAAGGAACACGTGAAAAAATGTGACAAGTGCCAGAAGCACGGGGATATGCACCTCGCTCCCCCACACGAGCTGAACACATTGTCGTCCCCATGGCCGTTCGCCTGGTGGGGCATGGACATCCTCGGGCCCTTCGTGCAAGGGACCTATCAGAACAAATTTCTAATCGTCGCCGTGGATTACTTCACAAAATGGATCGAGGCCGAGGCACTCGCGAAAATCACCTCACATAACATCCTTCGTTTCTACAAAAGAAACGTGCTCGCCAGGTTCGGAATTCCGCAAGCACTGGTGACCGACAACGGTACCCAGTTCACCGACCACGGATTCCGAGACTTCGTCACCAAACTGGGGACCAAACATCACTTCACGTCGGTCGAGCACCCTCAGACTAACGGGCAAGCCGAAGCCGCGAACAGAGTCATCCTCCGAGGGCTCAAACGTCGACTCGGCGAAGCCAAAAGAGGATGGGTCGAGGAGCTCCACAGCGTCCTGTGGGCATACCGCACCACACCACACTCAACGACGGGTGAAACACCATTCCGACTAACGTACGGCACCGAAGCCGTCATCCCGGTCGAAATCATGGAACCATCCCGACGAACAGAGGAACCCCTCGACGAAGAAATGAATGATGAAGCACTAAGGGATGAACTCGACCTGGTCGAGGAAATCCGATCGGGGGCTGCCCTGCGCGAAGCCACCCTAAAACAGCGAGTGGCTCTACGCCACAATGACAAGGTCATCAAGCGCGAGTTCGAAATAGGCAGCCTGGTACTACGCCGAAACCAGAAAGACTCCCGCGAAGGGAAGTTGGCCGCGAACTGGGAAGGACCTTACCGCGTCCACGGCACCACGGGTACCGGGGCGTACTACCTCGAGCAGCTAGACGGAGAGCCATTACCAAGACCCTGGAATGCTGCTAAGTTGAAGCAGTACTACAGTTAGAAACTGTCGACACCTAGGACCCTCGACCAGAAGCAACCACGCTCGAGCAACGAGGAAAAACGTCCAATTTCGTTTAAGGCTAAGGTACAGGCCCGACATACGACCAAAATGGCACGGCATCGCGCGGTAAACGTTGACAATCGATAGTGCCCGACGTGGACAGCTGTACCAAGCCCCACCGTCGACGTACCCATAAGGCAGAACACCCAGCTCGCGATGGGCAGTTCACGCCAAGGGCAAATCGTCCCTAACGGGCTACACGCCCGACTGAGCAACCTCGCTCCGAAATGCCCGACATTCCATCAAGAATAACGGGACATCTACAAGGGTCAAAAGAAAACCTCTCCCCTCGAGCGCAACACTTAGGCAGCCCCGGCCAGTCAAAATAGGGCCGAGATTGCATGCAAGTGGAGACGAGCATATTCGCTCGCCAAATCAAGGCCACCTACGGGCGCTCCTCGGGCCCGGGACTTAGGCTAAATTCATACAAACATGCGATTTCGAACAAAGGCAAAAAATCAAAAATCCAACATAAATAACAAGGCATAAACGCCCGAAGGCAACAAAGCAATATTAAACCGACTAAGAAGGCCGGCGATGTTCATACATACAATAAACGGGCACGCAGGCCCAAAGAATACAAATATCAAGGGCACGCAGGCCCGCTATCCTACTCAAACTTCTACATTATCATCATTGTCGACGCTGGGAGAGTCGGGCGGAGGAATGATCGCGCCACCTACAACCCGGTGTGTGTGTCCGATACCCTCGGTGATCAGGCCAGGATTTAGCAATGAGAGCTGATCGACCGCAGAATTGAACCCGTCCTCCAGAGCACCGACGCAGTCCACCTCGAGGAGCCGGATGTGGGCGACCAGCTCCGCCCGACTCTTCAAAGCTTCTATATCCTCGGGCTCATCTTCGGCAGGTTGCAGGACAGCATTCATTTCCTCAACCTGTTTACCCAGGCGTTCGACCTCAGCAGCCAAGCGATCCCTGTCGGTCCGGAGCAACTCCCCTTCCTCAGTCAACCTCCCCGACTTCTCCTTTTCCAGGGTCAGCATCTCCCTCTCGGCATCAAGTATCGCGGTCTGCTCTCGGAACATCCCCTCGGAGCGTTCCAGAGCGACCTTCAACTTCCGCGAGCTCGCAGTCAAGGCCGCCTTCTCCTGCTCGAGCTCTTCAATGCGGGCAGCATCCCCTGCATCCTCAGATAACACCAAGGCCATTTCGGCCATTTTTACCAGCCCGTCCACGCTGGCGGCCAGATACGCCTTCCTCTCCTCTTTAGTCATCTTCTTTATGGCCTCAGCTTCATGGGCGACCACTGTCGGAGGGAATCGCTCGAAAAAGCCCGCCTCTTCGAAGCAAGGGGGGAAGGCAAAAGATTGAACAGCACCGGCATCCTCCCCGACAGTCGAACCGCCTTCCACGCGGGTCCTCTTCCTCTGCGTCAAAATAGCACTGGGATCAATCTCCTCGACCTCTGGATCTGACGCGGGCCCCGAGCTCGACGTCGAGTCGACCCTCACCGGCTGAGGAGCGGTCGGGCTTTGGGGTGGTCCCATCCTCGTCATCTGCGGGGGCTTCACGACCCTCCTGCCTCGCCTCTGGTCGTTTGACAATTTCAGGAGCCTTTCGTGTCGGCTAGCCATCGAACCTGCACGAAGTAAAGGAGAAGTCAGTATCGAGCAGACTGCATAAATAAATGACGCATAAAGAATTTCAAGCAAACAACCTAACAGGCGGGCTGCCTGCCTATATGTCGGACATTCCACCAGCGCCTTGGTGTCGATCGGGCGAGACTCGAACGTCGGGTAACCGTCCTTGTCGAGGATATCATTCCCTTCCCGCGTAACCCATTGGGCGGGATGAAAACTGTCGACAAACCGGCAAAGAGCCTCGTACGCCCGCTGATCTTCCGTGCACATATCCCCGACTGCGGTATGGAAATAACCTGTTCCATGCTCGTAGTGTCGGGACATCCAGTACACCGGGAACTTAGCCCTGCGACCTAACACGGGGCTCCCGTCGTCGGCCACCATCGCTTCCCCGTCATCATCGCTGACCGGCCCTTCCTCCTCGAAAAGGGAATCTACAGCAGAGTCGGTAATAGGGCGTACCACATACCACTTGTCCTTAAACCCCCTCACGGAGTCCATATACATCTTAAACAGTCTCCTCGACTGCTTTAGGGACACCCAGCTGTGCTTCCCTCCTCGGGATTGACGCTGCAGGTGAAATACCCGAAAGAAAAGAGGGATGGTCGCCCCTATCCTTAAGTAGCGACACGTCAACTCAAACGCCCGGATGAAGGCGAGAGAGTTCGGGTGTAGCTGGGACGGGGACAGCTCCAAATGCGTAAAGACCCCGGCCTGAAAATCTGTGAACGGCAGCCGCAGCCCTAAGTCTTTAAACGCGATCTCATACATCGCGAGGCTGTAGTTCGGATACACCGAGCAAATTCTCGCATTGGTCGACGGAAGCATGACCACGAAATTCTGCTGGAAGTCGGGCTGGTCTTGACCCTCTTCAATAACAGTGAATGGATGTCGGTCATCCCGGCTATATATCGACGCTGTCCCCCGCGGCTCGGCACCCACCCATTCCAGCAATGGGTCGGTCACGGTATCTATCAGGGAGGCCGACTCGTCGGCACTCTGTTCTTCGCGATCACGACGTCCGGAGGAGCTCGGCTCGTCCGCCATGGTTACCTGCAGAGCACGGGAAACCAATCAGTTGAGCACGAAGTCCTATGCTCGACATAATCATGTCGTCCATACACGACTACACAAGTCCGTTTTCTCAAGTGGATGTCTCCCCGACTCTCCTGAACCCAGTGTTCCTCCTCAAACCAACTGCGCGGCCACTCTTCAAGCATGTCGACCCGAGGTATGAACATGGCGAGCCGCATTATGAAGCCCACGGCCACGACCATAAACATACCGGGCACCGTCATGAATCAGGCGCCCAGGATCATGAAGACCCCGGGCAGCTCTGAAGTTTTTCACCTAAAACTATGAATGTGTCGGCCACAAGTATGCGTTTGCCGGTCCTAGACATGAATCTGTCGGGCAAAACGCGAGTTTACCGGGCTAATCCCGCGCGCACGATCCTAAAACATCTACAAATTCCAGGAATCATGCATTCTAAACGGAAAAATGAAGAAAGTAGATCACTTACTTGGATCAAAGCTTGGGATTTTACTGAGAAATGGAAGACTCTGAGACGGGAAGTCACAACTGGAGAAAGTGTTGAGAGCGGCAACGAAGAGAGCACGGAGAACGGAAAACGTATTATGGGGCCCAAGGATCCTATTTATAGTGATGACGTGGAATACCAAACGTCACCTCGTTCCACCACGGACTCCATCTCCTCGACGCGCTGCTCCCAACGCAATGATGGCCCTACCCCCCTAGGGTGGCGGCACAGCTCCCTAAAGATGCCTCGTGTGCTCGACCGACGCGCCCGGTACGGATCCTCCACGCACCCACCACCGGGGACGTTTCCGAGCACGACACGAGGAGGCCCCTCGAGGGCCCACACCTCCATCCCGGGCACGAGACCTCAACGACGGAACGACTTGGTTTCAAGTCATGGCTCCTCGCAAAGGAACCACGACTTGGGGGGCTCCTGTTCTGGACTGGGCCCGACAGGCCCAAAAGCATTACTAAGGCCCAGTCCAAAGGGACTCACTAAGGACCACACTGGGCAAAGGGGGTCACATCCATGACCGACACCCCGATGTCCACCTCGACATCCCGAGGTCCAACCCCACGCGGTGAAGTCTTGCTCGACACCCTGCCGTCCAGCTCCTTGTCCTGGCGCCCAGCTCGACACCCACTGTCCGGCTCGAGCTCCTGACGTCGAGCTCGACACCGTGCTGCCCTGCTCGACATGGTCTCGAGCTACCCGGCTAGGGCAGACTCAGTCCACCGTTCCCCCAACGATACTCCGGAAAGACCGCGTCTCCGTCCGCCCGCACTTCACGCAGCACATCCAGGAAGGGGACCACGTGCGGGTCCCCACTACCCACGTAGGACCTGGCAGTTCCTCCATTGGGCCAAATCCGCCCAGCCCAACGAAGGAACCTTGGCCCAGCGCTGGGGGCTATAAATACCCTCTGTTTCCAGAGGGTCAGGTATTCATCATTCTAACCTCAACTCTATTATCTGCTCGTACTCCCACTGACTTTAGCATCGGAGTGCCTTGCAGGTACCCCCCCCCCCCCCTCCTCGTTCAAAAAGCCTTCAGCTCGGAGTAAGCCGTGACGGTCCAAACCTTCTGATCAGGTCAGATCAACAGGCTATCGATTATTTCGTGGAAAAAAAACCTGTTAGAGGGAATCTCCTATTTAGGTGTAGAAGAATGATGTCTAACACCTTAAAGTCAGACATGAGATCTAGACATTATGCGTATAAGAAGAAGCTTCTTGAGGTGTGCATGTTTTGCATGTATTTTGATATGGTCTTGAAGGTTAATCAACTACTGATGGTTGATTCTCATGTGTCCCTTGTAAGAGTTGTATATGGATTTCCATGGGTATTGTCTCCAAAGCTATGGTAAATGGTTAAGTCCATGTGTTCTAGGTTGATATCTGAACTGAAGTTAGAACATCATTTCAGTTCTTTGCTTCTTCAACCAAGGAAGCTTGTGGGTTTGTTCATGGTGAAGTGTAAGGTCAAGCCACTGGCCTAATTTAGAGCACTATATAGTGTGAATGACTGTCATGACTGGTTTTCATGAAGAAGAATTAACGGGTGTCAAATGTGTGCAGAAGAAAGAGGTCAGACCAAATATCCTACCTAGTGTGAGAAGGTAGTATCATCTGACTAATGGTAAATACTTTGATGGGAGCTGAGTATTTGTCTGTCCTCTGATGAGGGTGTGCATGAGACTGCTGGTAAATACTTTGACGGGAGCTGAGTACTTGTCTGATGTGTATTTGCAAGTATGAAATCTGAACTCTCTGGTTCAGAGAGTGTGTGAGATCCATGGTATTCAAGTGGTTGTTTTAACTTGAATGAGTCGCACTGGATGTGTTTTTTTGGGAGCTTCTTGAAGGACTTCTATGCATAATGAGTCCTTTGGATAATAAATCAAGAACCAGATTGATTGGGTTCTATAATAAGAAGTTGATGCCCCAAATGATGTTGTAACATCATGTTGGATTATATTTGGAAGATGCTTGGGATTGTGCATGTGGAGTTGGATTCTCAAGTATTATTGTCAGAAGAGGCATTTCTGACGATGTGGATTAGAATGTGGAGATTTTGATCTTGTTTTTAGTAGTATGTTCTGGCAATGAATAACTATTAATTTTGAATACTTTACTAGTATCATCAACTACTAGTGGATGTAAGAGAAAATGAATTGTGTCAGATAAGGTGATCTGATCAGAATGTTTCTTAGGAGGTATTTTCGTCTGCTGTAAGTAACTCTAGAAGAGAGTGTGTTAGTCTAGATCTCAACAAAACTTTTTTAAGTACACTGAGAATAGTTGGAGCTTGTGAGAGGGGACTTACCAAGAGAGCATGTCATATTGCCATCCAAGGAATCATGGTACCTTGTGTGGATTTGTGTGGACTTTCAAGATATGTGCCATTACCGACCAGGGTGCTTGGATGTGTTCTTAAGAAGTGAGAGGGTCTGTAAGAGTCAGGATTGCTTTTACAGTATATGGAGATATTCATCATGTGTGTTCATCCAAGTGTGTGAAGTTGTTGTTCTTCACTATGAAAATATGAAATCATTCATGAGACTTCATCTAGTGCTCAAGTGTTCTTCTTCAACAGGAGCTTTGTTTATCCATGACAGAGGAAGTGACGTACTTGTCTGTGGAATATTTTGCAACTCATATATATATATATATATATATATATATATATATATATATATATATATATATATATATATATATATATATATATATATATATATATATATATATATATATATATATATATATATATATATATATATATATATATATATATATATATATATATATATATGAGTAAGTTATATGAGAATGTGGAAATGTAATAACAACCATTGAATTTATATTTAATGATTGAGATTAAAAGATTTTTTAAAATTTGATTAATGATTTCTCTTACCTATTAATGACATGTGATTTAGTGAAAATCACAATTTAATCTCAACATTTCCTTTTTAAATCTGATGATTCTTATTCATTCTCACATTCTCATATAACTTACTCATTATCATATTTATATTAATATTTTTGTTATTCTTTATAAATTTCTATGTGACCATTTCATCATAGTATCACTATTTGGTCATTTTATCACACAATCATTTTTTAAACAATTACCTTATCAAAATTATAAAAAATGACTAACAATGGTTAGTATTCGAAACATAACATAATATCATTTTATATTTCTTAAATGGTCAATTTGTTCCACTTTCTTCCTTAAATAGATAAATTCTTCTTCTTTTTTTTCATCACACGAATGTTTTAGAACTTGACAAATCATGAGATGAATGTGTGAATTATTCAAACAATTCAAAAATAGAATTGATTTTTCTATTTTACATCTATTCAATTCAAATCAATTTCATGTCCATATTTTTTTTTGTATAAATTTTAATTTAATTGTTTTGTATTCCAATTTATTTTATAAATATTATTTTGGTCATATTCATATTTTATAATATAATTCGTAATTTTATCTTGTAGATTTTACAATTTGAATAAGTCTAATAACCCTAGTTCCTACAAATAACAATCTTATAAGAAGAATAAAATATACCTATCTTACAATAATTTGGAGCATCACAATTTTGAAAATATACATATGTTTTCATTCCGATACTTTTTAATTTTTTGGAAATAATTTCCTTTCTTTTTCTTCAAATTCCTAGAATGATAGGACTTATGCATTCTTTCAAATATAAATTATTATTTACTTTTTTATTATAAATTATAATTACTATTTTAATCATGTGTGTACTTATAATTATTTTAAAATATGTTATTTATTGTTTTTGTAATAAATATGCACATATGACTCTTACATTTGCTTTCATTCCGATCTAATCATATCAATTAGATTTTTTTTTTATTTGTACATAATAATATTATTTAATTTTTATTTTAATTGTTATGAAGTTTTGTTTTATATTTCCAAGTTCTTACTCTAAAAAAAAATTAAACTCCACTTTTTAATATTAGTGACATTATCTACCAATTAAATTGAATCTTAATTTCTCATTATTTACTAATTATCTATCAATATAAATCCCAAACCTATAATAAGTGATTATTAAAAATTTTAAAATTATACTTCTTACTAATTTTAGTAAATAATTATATTTCTAATATGACCTTATAATATTTATCTATCATATCATTTTCTAACTTAACAATTAATGTAATGTTAAACATTTTGAAACTATTTTTTTAATTATATTCTAGTACAATTATTAATGAATTGTAAATGACAGCTATAAAATTATTGTTTTAGATATCATTCGTTCATTAAAATTATTAAAATATTAAGATACAAACTAATTGATAAAACTTAATATAATTCATGTGTTGTTTATAATTTCGTCGATCTATTTTATTACTCTTTAAAATTTAACATATTCTTAAATATTCTAATAAACTCATATAATTGAGAATCAAACTAATATTCTAACCTATTCTAATATTCTTTAAAATTTAACATCTTCTTAAATATTTTAGCAAAATAATAAACTAGTCTACAAATTCTTTTTATAATAAAAGTATATTTAAGAATCAAAATATCACTATTTAATAAAAAAAATTAAAATAGCTTTGCTAAAATATTAATAACTTAATTAACAAATTTTAGAATCATTAATGTCTATAAAATTTTAAAAAAAAAATCTTTAAAGTTGCATTTTAATTTTCAAAATCATTTTATCTTTAATTTAACTATTGAAATGAAAATAATTAATTTATTGAGATGATTAACCCATAATAAATAATTGTTTTCCATACTCCCTGAGATAAACAATTCATTAGTCCGGTCAC